>CP136069.1:200129238-200609089 GCA_032622095.1 Siphonodentalium dalli
GGCTCAGTGATAATCACCACGACACACCAAGGCTCAGCGATAATCACTCTGACACACCATGGCTCATCGGTAATCACTCCGACACACACTGGCTCACCGATAATCACTCCGACACACCATGGTTCCGCGATCATCACCCCGACACACCATGGCTCACCGATAATCACTCCGACACACCATGGCTCACCGATAATCACTCCGACACACCAAGGCTCACCGATAATCACTCCGACACACCATGGCTCACCAATAATCACTCCGACACACCAAGGCTCACCGATAATCACTCCGACACACCATGGCTCAGCGATAATCACTCCGACACACCATGGCTCACCGATAATCACTCCGACACACCATGGCGCACCGATAATCACTCCGACACATCATGGCTCACCGATGATCACCCCGACACACCATGGTTTACCGATAATCACCACGACACACCATGGCTCACCGATAATCACCCCGACACACCATGGCTCGCCGATAATCCCTCCGACACACCATGGCTCACCGATAATCACCCCGACACACCATGGCTCAGCAATAATCACCCCGACACACCATGACTCACCGATAATCACCCCGACACACCACGGCTTAGCGATAATCACTCCGACGCACCATGGCTCACCGATAAGCACTCCGACACACCAAGGGTCACCGATAATCACTCCGACACACCATGGCTCAGCGATAATCACCCCGACACACCACGGCTCACCGATAATCACCCCGGCACACCATGGCTCAGCGATAATCACCCCGACACACCATGGCTTAGCGATAATCACTCCGAAACACCATGGCTCACCGATAACCACGCCGACACACCCAGGCTCAGCGATAATCACGCCGACACACCATGGCTCACCGATAATCACTCCGACACACCATGGCTCACCGATAATCACCCCGACACACCATGGCTCAGCGATAATCACCCGACACACAATGACTCAGCGATAATCACCCCGACACAACATGGCTCATCGATAATCACCCCGACACACCATGGCTAACAGATAATCACCCCGACACACCAAGGCTCACCGATAATCACTCCGACACACCATGGCTCAGCGATAATCACCCCGACACACCATGGCTAACAGATAATCACCCCGACACACCAAGGCTTACCGATAATCACTCCGACACACCATGGCTCAGCGATAATCACCCCGACACACCATGGCTGACCGATAATCACCCCGACACACCATGGCTCAGCGATAATCACTCCGACACCCCAAGGCTCAGCGATAATCACTCCGACACACCATGGCTCACCGATAATCACCCCGACACACCATAGCTCACCGATAATCACCCCGACACACCATAGCTCACCGATAATCACCCCGACACACCATGGCTCAGCGATAATCAGTCCGACACACCACGGCTCACCGATAATCACCCCGACACACCATGGCTCACCGATAATCACTCCGACACACCATGGCTCACCGATAATCACTCCGACACATCTTGGCTCACCGATGATCACCCCGACACACCATGGTTCACCGATAATCACCACGACACACCATGGCTCACCGATAATCACCCCGACACACCATGGCTCGCCGATAATCACTCCGACACACCATGGCTCACCGATAATCACCCCGACACACCATGGCTCAGCGATAATCACCCCGACACACCATGACTCACCGATAATCACCCCGACACACCACGGCTTAGCGATAATCACTCCGACGCACCATGGCTAACCGATAATCACTCCGACACACCAAGGCTCACCGATAATCACTCCGACACACCATGGCTCAGCGATAATCACCCCGACACACCACGGCTCACCGTTAATCCCCCCGACACACCATGGCTCAGCGATAATCACCCCGACACACCATGGCTTAGGGATAATCACTCCGAAACACCATTGCTCACCGATAACCACCCCGACACACCCAGGCTCAGCGATAATCACCCCGACACACCATGGCTCACCGATAATCACTCCGACACACCATGGCTCACCGATAATCACCCCGACACACCATGGCTCAGCGATAATCACCCCGACACACATGACTCAGCGATAATCACCCCGACACACCATGGCTCATCGATAATCACCCCGACACACCATGGCTAACAGATAATCACCCCGACACACCAAGGCTCACCGATAATCACTCGACACACCATGGCTCAGCGATAATCACCCCGACACACCATGGCTGACCGACAATCACCCCGACACACCATGGCTCAGCGATAATCACTCCGACACACCAAGGCTCAGCGATAATCACTCCGACACACCATGGCTCACCGATAATCACCCCGACACACCATAGCTCACCGATAATCACCCCGACACACCATGGCTCAGCGATAATCAGTCCGACACACCACGGCTCACCGATAATCACCCCGACACACCAAGGCTCAGCGATAATCACCCCGACACACCATGGCTCACCGATAATCACCCCGACACAACATGGCTCACCGATAATCACTCCGACACACCACGGCTCACCGATAATCACCCCGACACAACATGGCTCAGCGATAATTACTCCGACACACCACGGCTCACCGATAATCACTCCGACACACCATGGCTCAGCGATAATCACCCCGACACACCATGGCTCACCGATAATCACCCCGACACACCATGGCTCAGCGATAATCACTCCGACACCACAAGGCTCAGCGATAATCACTCCGACACACCATGGCTCACCGATAATCACCCCGACACACCATAGCTCACCGATAATCACCCCGACACACCATGGCTCAGCGATAATCAGTCCGACACACCACGGCTCACCGATAATCACCCCGACACACCATGGGTCACCGATAATCACTCCGACACACCATGGCTCACCGATAATCACTCCGACACATCATGGCTCACCGATGATCACCCCGACACACCATGGTTCACCGATAATCACCACGACACACCATGGCTCACCGATAATCACCCCGACACACCATGGCTCGCCGATAATCACTCCGACACACCATGGTTCTCCGATAATCACCCCGACACACCATGGCTCAGCGATAATCACCCCGACACACCATGACTCACCGATAATCACCCCGACACACCACGGCTTAGCGATAATCACTCCGACGCACCATGGCTCACCGATAATCACTCCGACACACCAAGGCTCATCGATAATCACTCCGACACACCATGGCTCACGATAATCACCCCGACACACCATGACTCAGCGATAATCACCGCGACACACCAAGGATCACCGATAATCACTCCGACACACCATGGCTCAGCGATAATCACCCCGACACACCAAGGCTCAGCGATAATCACCCCGACACTCCATGGCTCACCGATAATCACCCCGACACAACATGGCTCACCGATAATCACTCCGACACACCACGGCTCACCGATAATCACCCCGACACAACATGGCTCAGCGATAATTACTCCGACACACCACGGCTCACCGATAATCACTCCGACACACCATGGCTCAGCGATAATAACCCCGACACACCATGGCTCAGCGATAATCACCCCGACACACCACGGCTCGCCGATAATCCCCCCGACACACCATGGCTCAGCGATAATCACCCCGACACACCATGGCTTAGGGATAATCACTCCGACACACCATGGCTCAACGATAATCACCCCGACACACCATGGCTAACATATAATCACCCCGACACACCAAGGCTCACCGATAACCTCTCCGACACACCATGGCTCAGCGATAATCACCCCGACACACCATGGCTGACCGATAATCACCCCGACACACTATGACTCAGTGATAATCACCCCGACACACCATGGCTCATCGATAATCACTCCGACACACCAAGGCTCAGCGACAATCACTTTGACACACCAAGGCTCAACGATAATCACCCCGACACACCGTGGCTCACCGATAATCATTCCGACACACCACGGCTCAGCGATAATCACCCCGACACACCATGGCTCAGCGATAATCACCCCGACACACCATGACTCAGCGATAATCACCCCGACACACCATGGCTCAACGATAATCACCCCGACACACCATGGCTAACATATAATCACCCCGACACACCAAGGCTCACCGATAACCTCTCCGACACACCATGGCTCAGCGATAATCACCCCGACACACCATGGCTGACCGATAATCACCCCGACACACTATGACTCAGCGATAATCACCGCGACACACCATGGCTGACCGATAATCACCCCGACACACCATGGCTCATCGATAATCACTCCGACACACCAAGGCTCAACGATAATCACCCCGACACTCCGTGGCTCACCGATAATCACTCCGACACACCACGGCTCACCGATAATCACCCCGACACACGGGGGGGGGGTGTCCAAACATTATGAGTAAATATTATTTGCAGGTATGGGGTGGTTGGTCCTTGCCAGAATCAGCATATTCCTGCCCTTTTGGTTACAGTGAAGTAATTCGATTGGTAACGCCCTCCAACGGATTTTCGACCATGCGGGAGAGAATTACAAAAATTCTAGGCTCTGGTTGGTTAATAGCAGTTTCGATAATTAAACATAGAAAATACATGCAATCACTCCTCTTGAAATTTCAGACTCCAAACAAAACATTGGCACATTGCAAAGCCCGTGGTTCCTAGATGGAATGTTTTTGGTGTGAGGTAAAACATGTCAATATTGTTTTCATGCAATTCTGACTCAAGATTATAAATCCCAAATTTAAAGGTATATTCCATGATAGACTATAAAATTGTTTTCATGCAGAAACTTTGCGCAGATGCCAATCCTGGTGATCGTGTACTAATTTATCATAATTCGTGGATGGTCAGGGCTGCAGGCCATTATATGTTAACACTGAGGTCTGGGGCCTATGGGAAATAATTACTTCACTGTAACCTTTTACACCCTATGGACACACAGTATGTTATAAGCAACTAAATACATGAAATTATGCCCCTTGGCATTTGTGTAGGGAAACTCGAGTCAGCATAACAAAAATACAGGCAGCTGAATGGTGTATAATATCTTCGGTTGTTTAATGTGAAAGAAAAAATAAATTCATAGGCTATGTTAATTCCTCGGCCATTTGTGTGGGACTGTTCGTCAAGCGGCTACATTGGTCGCCAAATTTGGTAGGGGGTGGGGGTATTTTTCTATATTAAAATTTTGTGCACAAAAGGGGATAGTTGTGGAAATGCCAATTTATTTCCAGGAATAAATATGGTGAGGCACCATTTCTTTTTTGACAACTTATGTCCGACATGGAGTTCTACACGCAAAAGTATTTAAAGTTTGGCTCAGCAGGGTAATGAATCGTCGGGATGGCTTAACCCTAACACTGTCGCCTATGGGAAATATTTAGTTGATTGTAACCTATAGGCAAAAATCGTGTTTTGTGGTATCATCGGCTTGTAGGGCAACAAAGTACATATTTTGGCCACCAATCAAATCAAATCCAAGATTGAACAAAATTAAGGACCCAAAGCGTGTCGAGGCGCCCCATAATCTGACAAATTAACCCTTTGCAACAAAATTCAGATTTTATGCCAAAAAATGGGTGTTTTGTAAAAATGAATTATTTGGAACAGATAGTGCACCTTTAATGTCAAAAAGTGGACAACGAGCCCAGCAGCCTCTCGGCGTATTTAGTGATCCGACTATTCTCGATCTGGTATTGGGAGTGGACCGGGAAATTCTAAGGGACACAGCGAACCCCAGTTTCGAGTCCGAAAAATCGAGGGGGGTGGGGTAATTCAAGTTACAAATTTGTCATTTCCTTCCATGTAAATGAAATGCGACTTTTTTGCGTCTTGAAGACAGTTATTACTGGCATCCAGTTACATTGTCAAATCGGCGTTATTATATGTCCCTGTGTGTTTCCCGCGACCAAAACAAACGATTTTCGATTCGAAAATCGCGCTTTTTGGGTATTTGTGTTGTTTTAAAAAATATTTATGTCAAGTACACTTCACAGCCATCCGACTTCTATTAAAAAAATAGCACGTGTTCATGTAAGACATAAAACAGGAACAAAGTGGCTAGAGTCCCAATGGTGTGGTGTTAGCTGGTGGTTAAAGTGGAACATAGGTGCTCCGACGAAGTTTTATTTTGCGCCCAATGTCACGAACAGGGGTGTTAAATACAACCCAATATAGGGATAATTGGTGTAGTTCTTGTCTGGAAAGCACGTTTTTTATTAATATTATGTTTTCTGTGACAATTTGATATATATTCAAGCAAAAAACCACAAATTTTGGTTGCGTATAGGTTATAAGCAACTAAATACATGAAATTATGCCCCTTGGCTTTGTGTAGGGAAACTCGAGTCAGCATAAAAATAATACAGGTAGCTGAATGGTGTATAATATCTTCGGTTGTTTAATGTGAAAAAAAAATAAATTCATAGGCTATGTTAATTCCTCGGCCG
This sequence comes from Siphonodentalium dalli, assembly GCA_032622095.1. NCBI lineage: Eukaryota > Metazoa > Mollusca > Scaphopoda > Gadilida > Siphonodentaliidae > Siphonodentalium > Siphonodentalium dalli. Next base: position 200,135,688 of record CP136069.1, read on the forward strand.
TTTGTGTGGGACTGTTCGTCAAGCGGCTACATTGGTCGCCAAATTTGGTAGGGGTGGGGGTATTTTTCTATATTAAAATTTGTGCACAAAAGGGGGTAGTTGTGGAAATGCCAATTTATTTCCAGGAATAAGTATGGTAAGGCACCATTTCTTTTTTGACAACTTATGTCCGACATGGAGTTCTACACGCAAAAGTATTTAAAGTTTGGCTTAGTAGGGTAATGAATCGTCGGGATGGCTTAACCCTAACACTGTCGCCTATGGGAAATATTTAGTTGACTGTAACCAGTAACACAATATGTGAAGATCATTCAAGGGTGGATTACTCTATCTACAGCAAAGATCAATGAAACCATTCCAGGGTGGATAACCTATATATATTTGCAACATATCAGTATGGAGAGTCTAATTATGCTGCAGAGAGGCATTCTCAATTTTGATATACAAACATGTTGCAGACTGCTACGAGAGTTACTAAATGTTAAGAGGTCCTGATTCTCCTGGTAATTAGCTACATGTATTATGGTGGTGTTATGAGGAACTACCACACACCCTCTACATTCACAATGTTAGCGCCCATAAGAACCAGTACAGATCGCCGTACGGTTTACACGAACGTTTCCGATGTTAATCAGCCAATAACTGGAGCCTTTATTTCACAAAAAGCAATGAAACACTTACGTCACTTCAAACCGACCACATGCACGAGCTCGCTGGGTATTGTTACTGGGAGACTGATGGCATTATTAACAATATGTTACCTACAATTGTTTTGGTAGTTTTGAAAAGATGTTAATGTTATTTATGTTCTATAAACATGTGTTGGCATAACATATATATGATTATAAGAAACGACCGGAAGATCGATAAGAGAATGCATTGGTACAGGGTAAAATAAATCCCGACTTACGACTGGATTCGATATAGCGGGTCACATATACATGTAGATCACCCAGGCTGCCAGCGAAAACTAGTAACACAACTAGCTGCATGTATGATAAATTGGTCAATCTACTAGACGATGAAGACCTCAGTGGTCCTACAACATGTATGCGAAAAATCCATAACCAAATTATACTATACATACTACGTCATTACTGTCAATACATAAAGAAACATCAAGTGTTGTCAAACGTATATCAATTTATCATTCAAACCAACATAGCTGCCCAGCAACAGGCCACTTAACCCTTTACCCAACAGAACGGCCCTGTGCCAATGCATTCTCTTATATATGCGAGTCGACCATAGGTCGCCTCGCATATATAAGAGAATGCATTGGCTTAACACATTAAAAATTATAAAATTGTTAAAGAATGTAAGAAAAAATGGTAAAAAGTGTTAAAAAAAGATTTTTTTTAGGCCAATGCATTCTCTTATATATGCGAGGCGACCTATGGTCGACTCGCATATATAAGAGAATGCATTGGCACAGGGCATAACTGTAACTATCACAATGTGGTCAAGGAGCCGGTTCCAATGACATCCATATTTGTATGGTTCTATTGAGACAGTCCGAAGATATTTTAGGCTGTTGAAGCTTTATTTGGCCGGTTTTGGCCGGTTTGTTGGGTAAAGGGTTAACAGTGGAACCCCCTTCCGTCAGAAAAAGGTGCATATCACCATATATCAACTGTCTCCAGTTCGAGACAAATTTAACCCGTTCTGCATATAACAGAACGACCCCCTCATTTCAACGAAATTCGAACGAGCGTCACTTTCCCATGTTTTGATTGACGCAGATCTCATAAATTTGCAGAATATCTCCTTTAGATGGTCGACTGTGTGTGGGAGGAGCTATAACTCTAAATTTGCAGGCGGTTTACCGAAGATTTGTGAATGAAATACTTTTGGTTAAAGGGAAACAATGCACTCGTTGTGGGTATATATGCAAAAAAAATAAAAGGCTGTGAAAGCATCTCCACTTGAAGAGCATGAAGAGTTATTAGCCTGTGAGAGGAACATAATCCACTGGGCCGACCGTGGTTTAAAGGTACGGTTGGCCTTGGCGGTGGGTATTCTGTGAAAATATTTCCCCCGTCAAAAACCGCCACAAACAGAAAGAACAACAAAATGTAGACAGACTTTGTCCGTATACAAATAAGAAATATCGCATACACAGTATGTTATTGTCATATTTTTGACCATTGTTATGTAAACAAAAGCATAAAAATTTACTTTTCTGGTGTTTGTTTATATTATGATGGTAAACATAAAGAGCGTTCTTTGTGGGTGAATTCCTGATATGGAACGAATAAAGAGCGTTTGTGCCATTTGTGTGTGATTAGCCAGCAGCATTGTGCTGTCTTCTGTAACACAATCAGGCTCTTGCTTAGGTAAAATATAGTAAATCTTTATGATAACATGCTGTTTACGCGATGGTCATGGTATATATGAACGAAACAGTATGCGTTTTAATGTTTGTCTGTTTACGGTGATGGAACAAATATGAATATTTTCGACAACTAAGGCCTCATGTGCCTTTAACGCTAGGCAAATTCACACCCTGATTTGTTTATCTCAAATGCATGAGCAGAATTTTACCGCTCACGGTGGGAGGGGCCAGGACACACCGGGTCGAGGAGGGCCCAGGACACACCGGGGACGGAGAAGCGGAGGGACCAGGACACCGGGTCGGGGTCGGGGGGGGGGGGGGGGGTAGGAGAGGGAGGGGGTGGAATGGGAGGGATCGGGACTCACATATTGTTAAAGAATATAAGAAAAAATGATAACAGTTTTAAAGAATATAAGAACAAATGATAAAAATTGTTAAAGAATGTAAGAAAATATATAAAACAAAATATAAAAATGGTTAAAGAATGTAAGAAAAATGTATAAAAAATGATAACAAAAAAATGTTAGGCCAATGCATTATCTTATATATGCGAGGCGACCTATGGTCGACTGGTGTATATAAAAGAATGCATTGACACAGGTTCTTAATCATAATCTGAACATGAAAATTTCAAAATCCTATCATCTAGACTGGCCTCAAGCTTTCCAATTTTTGGAGATTTACAACCTTACACACCTTAAGATTAGAAAATTTCCAACTGATGGCCACGTTGGTAAATAATGTTGACAAAAATAGGAAATTATGTAAATGTTTTTCTAAAAACAACCAACTGCTAACAAACACAAGCTATGATTTCAACCTATTGCTGGTGTGAAATTTTCAACTGATGTTATGGCAGGTATGAAATTTCCAACTGTTGAAAATTTTGACCGAAAAAAACCTGTCCGTGTGTTACAGTTGATGACAGTTACAAAAACAATATTTTATTTCGCTCGAATGCCTCGCGTCCCTTTAAGTACACGTGCTTTAGGGTGATATATCGCAAATCTATTTATCAAGTCAATTATAATGCGCCTTTCTGATCCGAAATATATTGTATGAATCAGTGGGGAATAACCTCTACCGAATTCATTTTCATCCGGGGACAATATTTATCGTGAAATCTGAGCAACAAGTTTACATGTGTGTTATTTAAGAAATGAATGTTATTGTGTGATACGACGCGGTGGTCGTTGGGCACTAATATGCACCAAAAACCCTCAGTGCCATATCCACCCACACCACACACCCCATGAATCCATTTCTTATATGGATATACCTTTTTGAAGATTTATTCCCATAAAAACTGAATGTATTCTTATTTATTTTCACAAAATCTGTCGAGAATTAGAGACTGGCCAATTATTAGCGCCATATGGTCTAATTTACTGTCGTAGTTTGGCATAATTTTTTGAAGATCAGTATCGAAATTAATGCACAGAAAATTTTAACTTTTTGAGTATGATAATTTTAAATCTTGGCACATGTTTCATTCATAGTTTGTTCGTAATCCTATCTACTGCCGGGTTGATGCGCAGTGCCGAAACCCGAACATATAGGTCACGTATATAGTATACACATTATATACTGATGAAGGTGCTCAATTAAATTATAATATAATGCAGGACAGTCATATTTTAGGGTGAGGATATATCATCCCATTGTTTTGTGTATTGACACCCAATCCATGACTAGCCTGAATAGGGTTACAAGACTGAATCACTTCCACACATGATTACCACCGACTGCCAAGACTGAATCACTTCCACACATGATTACCACCGACTGCTACAAGACTGAATCACTTCCACACATGATTACCACCGACTGCCAAGACTGAATCACTTCCACACGTGATTACCACCGACTGCCAAGACTTAATCACTTCCACACATGATTACCACCGACTGAATCACTTCCACACATGATTACCACCGACTGCCAAGACTTAATCACTTCCACACATGATTACCACCGACTGAATCACTTCCACACATGATTACCACCGACTGCCAAGACTGAATCACTTCCACACATGATTACCACCGATAATTAAACATAGAAAATACATGCAATCACTCCTCTTGAAATTTCAGACTCCAAACAAAACATTGGCACATTGCAAAGCCCGTGGTTCCTAGATGGAATGTTTTTGGTGTGAGGTAAAACATGTCAATATTGTTTTCATGCAATTCTGACTCAAGATTATAAATCCCAAATTTAAAGGTATATTCCATGATAGACTATAAAATTGTTTTCATGCAGAAACTTTGCGCAGATGCCAATCCTGGTGATCGTGTACTAATTTATCATAATTCGTGGATGGTCAGGGCTGCAGGCCATTATATGTTAACACTGAGGTCTGGGGCCTATGGGAAATAATTACTTCACTGTAACCTTTTACACCCTATGGACACACAGTATGTTATAAGCAACTAAATACATGAAATTATGCCCCTTGGCATTTGTGTAGGGAAACTCGAGTCAGCATAACAAAAATACAGGCAGCTGAATGGTGTATAATATCTTCGGTTGTTTAATGTGAAAGAAAAAATAAATTCATAGGCTATGTTAATTCCTCGGCCATTTGTGTGGGACTGTTCGTCAAGCGGCTACATTGGTCGCCAAATTTGGTAGGGGGTGGGGGTATTTTTCTATATTAAAATTTTGTGCACAAAAGGGGATAGTTGTGGAAATGCCAATTTATTTCCAGGAATAAATATGGTGAGGCACCATTTCTTTTTTGACAACTTATGTCCGACATGGAGTTCTACACGCAAAAGTATTTAAAGTTTGGCTCAGCAGGGTAATGAATCGTCGGGATGGCTTAACCCTAACACTGTCGCCTATGGGAAATATTTAGTTGATTGTAACCTATAGGCAAAAATCGTGTTTTGTGGTATCATCGGCTTGTAGGGCAACAAAGTACATATTTTGGCCACCAATCAAATCAAATCCAAGATTGAACAAAATTAAGGACCCAAAGCGTGTCGAGGCGCCCCATAATCTGACAAATTAACCCTTTGCAACAAAATTCAGATTTTATGCCAAAAAATGGGTGTTTTGTAAAAATGAATTATTTGGAACAGATAGTGCACCTTTAATGTCAAAAAGTGGACAACGAGCCCAGCAGCCTCTCGGCGTATTTAGTGATCCGACTATTCTCGATCTGGTATTGGGAGTGGACCGGGAAATTCTAAGGGACACAGCGAACCCCAGTTTCGAGTCCGAAAAATCGAGGGGGGTGGGGTAATTCAAGTTACAAATTTGTCATTTCCTTCCATGTAAATGAAATGCGACTTTTTTGCGTCTTGAAGACAGTTATTACTGGCATCCAGTTACATTGTCAAATCGGCGTTATTATATGTCCCTGTGTGTTTCCCGCGACCAAAACAAACGATTTTCGATTCGAAAATCGCGCTTTTTGGGTATTTGTGTTGTTTTAAAAAATATTTATGTCAAGTACACTTCACAGCCATCCGACTTCTATTAAAAAAATAGCACGTGTTCATGTAAGACATAAAACAGGAACAAAGTGGCTAGAGTCCCAATGGTGTGGTGTTAGCTGGTGGTTAAAGTGGAACATAGGTGCTCCGACGAAGTTTTATTTTGCGCCCAATGTCACGAACAGGGGTGTTAAATACAACCCAATATAGGGATAATTGGTGTAGTTCTTGTCTGGAAAGCACGTTTTTTATTAATATTATGTTTTCTGTGACAATTTGATATATATTCAAGCAAAAAACCACAAATTTTGGTTGCGTATAGGTTATAAGCAACTAAATACATGAAATTATGCCCCTTGGCTTTGTGTAGGGAAACTCGAGTCAGCATAAAAATAATACAGGTAGCTGAATGGTGTATAATATCTTCGGTTGTTTAATGTGAAAAAAAAATAAATTCATAGGCTATGTTAATTCCTCGGCCGTTTGTGTGGGACTGTTCGTCAAGCGGCTACATTGGTCGCCAAATTTGGTAGGGGTGGGGGTATTTTTCTATATTAAAATTTGTGCACAAAAGGGGGTAGTTGTGGAAATGCCAATTTATTTCCAGGAATAAGTATGGTAAGGCACCATTTCTTTTTTGACAACTTATGTCCGACATGGAGTTCTACACGCAAAAGTATTTAAAGTTTGGCTTAGTAGGGTAATGAATCGTCGGGATGGCTTAACCCTAACACTGTCGCCTATGGGAAATATTTAGTTGACTGTAACCAGTAACACAATATGTGAAGATCATTCAAGGGTGGATTACTCTATCTACAGCAAAGATCAATGAAACCATTCCAGGGTGGATAACCTATATATATTTGCAACATATCAGTATGGAGAGTCTAATTATGCTGCAGAGAGGCATTCTCAATTTTGATATACAAACATGTTGCAGACTGCTACGAGAGTTACTAAATGTTAAGAGGTCCTGATTCTCCTGGTAATTAGCTACATGTATTATGGTGGTGTTATGAGGAACTACCACACACCCTCTACATTCACAATGTTAGCGCCCATAAGAACCAGTACAGATCGCCGTACGGTTTACACGAACGTTTCCGATGTTAATCAGCCAATAACTGGAGCCTTTATTTCACAAAAAGCAATGAAACACTTACGTCACTTCAAACCGACCACATGCACGAGCTCGCTGGGTATTGTTACTGGGAGACTGATGGCATTATTAACAATATGTTACCTACAATTGTTTTGGTAGTTTTGAAAAGATGTTAATGTTATTTATGTTCTATAAACATGTGTTGGCATAACATATATATGATTATAAGAAACGACCGGAAGATCGATAAGAGAATGCATTGGTACAGGGTAAAATAAATCCCGACTTACGACTGGATTCGATATAGCGGGTCACATATACATGTAGATCACCCAGGCTGCCAGCGAAAACTAGTAACACAACTAGCTGCATGTATGATAAATTGGTCAATCTACTAGACGATGAAGACCTCAGTGGTCCTACAACATGTATGCGAAAAATCCATAACCAAATTATACTATACATACTACGTCATTACTGTCAATACATAAAGAAACATCAAGTGTTGTCAAACGTATATCAATTTATCATTCAAACCAACATAGCTGCCCAGCAACAGGCCACTTAACCCTTTACCCAACAGAACGGCCCTGTGCCAATGCATTCTCTTATATATGCGAGTCGACCATAGGTCGCCTCGCATATATAAGAGAATGCATTGGCTTAACACATTAAAAATTATAAAATTGTTAAAGAATGTAAGAAAAAATGGTAAAAAGTGTTAAAAAAAGATTTTTTTTAGGCCAATGCATTCTCTTATATATGCGAGGCGACCTATGGTCGACTCGCATATATAAGAGAATGCATTGGCACAGGGCATAACTGTAACTATCACAATGTGGTCAAGGAGCCGGTTCCAATGACATCCATATTTGTATGGTTCTATTGAGACAGTCCGAAGATATTTTAGGCTGTTGAAGCTTTATTTGGCCGGTTTTGGCCGGTTTGTTGGGTAAAGGGTTAACAGTGGAACCCCCTTCCGTCAGAAAAAGGTGCATATCACCATATATCAACTGTCTCCAGTTCGAGACAAATTTAACCCGTTCTGCATATAACAGAACGACCCCCTCATTTCAACGAAATTCGAACGAGCGTCACTTTCCCATGTTTTGATTGACGCAGATCTCATAAATTTGCAGAATATCTCCTTTAGATGGTCGACTGTGTGTGGGAGGAGCTATAACTCTAAATTTGCAGGCGGTTTACCGAAGATTTGTGAATGAAATACTTTTGGTTAAAGGGAAACAATGCACTCGTTGTGGGTATATATGCAAAAAAAATAAAAGGCTGTGAAAGCATCTCCACTTGAAGAGCATGAAGAGTTATTAGCCTGTGAGAGGAACATAATCCACTGGGCCGACCGTGGTTTAAAGGTACGGTTGGCCTTGGCGGTGGGTATTCTGTGAAAATATTTCCCCCGTCAAAAACCGCCACAAACAGAAAGAACAACAAAATGTAGACAGACTTTGTCCGTATACAAATAAGAAATATCGCATACACAGTATGTTATTGTCATATTTTTGACCATTGTTATGTAAACAAAAGCATAAAAATTTACTTTTCTGGTGTTTGTTTATATTATGATGGTAAACATAAAGAGCGTTCTTTGTGGGTGAATTCCTGATATGGAACGAATAAAGAGCGTTTGTGCCATTTGTGTGTGATTAGCCAGCAGCATTGTGCTGTCTTCTGTAACACAATCAGGCTCTTGCTTAGGTAAAATATAGTAAATCTTTATGATAACATGCTGTTTACGCGATGGTCATGGTATATATGAACGAAACAGTATGCGTTTTAATGTTTGTCTGTTTACGGTGATGGAACAAATATGAATATTTTCGACAACTAAGGCCTCATGTGCCTTTAACGCTAGGCAAATTCACACCCTGATTTGTTTATCTCAAATGCATGAGCAGAATTTTACCGCTCACGGTGGGAGGGGCCAGGACACACCGGGTCGAGGAGGGCCCAGGACACACCGGGGACGGAGAAGCGGAGGGACCAGGACACCGGGTCGGGGTCGGGGGGGGGGGGGGGGTAGGAGAGGGAGGGGGTGGAATGGGAGGGATCGGGACTCACATATTGTTAAAGAATATAAGAAAAAATGATAACAGTTTTAAAGAATATAAGAACAAATGATAAAAATTGTTAAAGAATGTAAGAAAATATATAAAACAAAATATAAAAATGGTTAAAGAATGTAAGAAAAATGTATAAAAAATGATAACAAAAAAATGTTAGGCCAATGCATTATCTTATATATGCGAGGCGACCTATGGTCGACTGGTGTATATAAAAGAATGCATTGACACAGGTTCTTAATCATAATCTGAACATGAAAATTTCAAAATCCTATCATCTAGACTGGCCTCAAGCTTTCCAATTTTTGGAGATTTACAACCTTACACACCTTAAGATTAGAAAATTTCCAACTGATGGCCACGTTGGTAAATAATGTTGACAAAAATAGGAAATTATGTAAATGTTTTTCTAAAAACAACCAACTGCTAACAAACACAAGCTATGATTTCAACCTATTGCTGGTGTGAAATTTTCAACTGATGTTATGGCAGGTATGAAATTTCCAACTGTTGAAAATTTTGACCGAAAAAAACCTGTCCGTGTGTTACAGTTGATGACAGTTACAAAAACAATATTTTATTTCGCTCGAATGCCTCGCGTCCCTTTAAGTACACGTGCTTTAGGGTGATATATCGCAAATCTATTTATCAAGTCAATTATAATGCGCCTTTCTGATCCGAAATATATTGTATGAATCAGTGGGGAATAACCTCTACCGAATTCATTTTCATCCGGGGACAATATTTATCGTGAAATCTGAGCAACAAGTTTACATGTGTGTTATTTAAGAAATGAATGTTATTGTGTGATACGACGCGGTGGTCGTTGGGCACTAATATGCACCAAAAACCCTCAGTGCCATATCCACCCACACCACACACCCCATGAATCCATTTCTTATATGGATATACCTTTTTGAAGATTTATTCCCATAAAAACTGAATGTATTCTTATTTATTTTCACAAAATCTGTCGAGAATTAGAGACTGGCCAATTATTAGCGCCATATGGTCTAATTTACTGTCGTAGTTTGGCATAATTTTTTGAAGATCAGTATCGAAATTAATGCACAGAAAATTTTAACTTTTTGAGTATGATAATTTTAAATCTTGGCACATGTTTCATTCATAGTTTGTTCGTAATCCTATCTACTGCCGGGTTGATGCGCAGTGCCGAAACCCGAACATATAGGTCACGTATATAGTATACACATTATATACTGATGAAGGTGCTCAATTAAATTATAATATAATGCAGGACAGTCATATTTTAGGGTGAGGATATATCATCCCATTGTTTTGTGTATTGACACCCAATCCATGACTAGCCTGAATAGGGTTACAAGACTGAATCACTTCCACACATGATTACCACCGACTGCCAAGACTGAATCACTTCCACACATGATTACCACCGACTGCTACAAGACTGAATCACTTCCACACATGATTACCACCGACTGCCAAGACTGAATCACTTCCACACGTGATTACCACCGACTGCCAAGACTTAATCACTTCCACACATGATTACCACCGACTGAATCACTTCCACACATGATTACCACCGACTGCCAAGACTTAATCACTTCCACACATGATTACCACCGACTGAATCACTTCCACACATGATTACCACCGACTGCCAAGACTGAATCACTTCCACACATGATTACCACCGACTGCCAAGACTTAATCACTTCCACACATGATTACCACCGACTGAATCACTTCCACACATGATTACCACCGACTGCCAAGTTACAAGACTGAATCACTTCCACACATGATTACCACCGACTGCCAAGTTACAAGACTGAATCACTTCCACACATGATTACCACCGACTGCCAAGTTAAAAGACTGAATCACTTCCACACATGATTACCACCGACTGCCAAGTTACAAGACTGAATCACTTCCACACATGATTACCACTGACTGCCAAGACTGAATCACTTCCACACATGATTACCACCGACTGCCAAGACTGAATCACTTCCACACATGATTACCACTGACTGCCAAGACTGAATCACTTCCACACATGATTACCACCGACTGCCAAGACTGAATCACTTCCACACATGATTACCACCGACTGCCAAGACTGAATCACTTCCACACATGATTACCACCGACTGCCAAGTTACAAGACTTAATCACTTCCACACATGATTACCACCGACTGCCAAGACTGAATCACTTCCACACATGATTACCACCGACTGCCAAGACTGAATCACTTCCACACATGATTACCACCGACTGCCAAGACTGAATCACTTCCACACATGATTACCACCGACTGCCAAGACTGAATCACTTCCACACATGATTACCACCGACTGAATCACTTCCACACATGATTACCACCGACTGCCAAGTCGATCACTTCCACACATGATTACCACCGACTGCCAAGTCGGACAAATCTTCTAAATTTCTGAATTTGACAAAATAAAATATTACTGTCACACGTAAATTCCTAAAAAATTAGAAGTGATGACGAACATACTATGGTAAATCTATGTGTCGACAAGGTGATTCAGACAAATTAATTGATGCTATATTACCGTCAAAACTACATGTAATCAATATCGCACGTCTATTGACATTCGTTTCAGGAAACCACACTGACAGTTTCGCACCACACAATGGAATAGCCCAAGGCCAAAAACACGATACCAACTAATAATGTACTATTAGGGTATACGTGTATCACCACTGCACCGAATACATGTATATACTGTACATACAGCCTCATATTCTTATGTAAATAGTAATCTTTGTATTTATCTAAGTTCAAGTTAAGAATAAATCATTGAACCAGGACAACAATTAATCGGCTCAGTCCTTATGTGCTTGACATGTTAATCGGCTCAGTCCTTATGTGCTTGACATGTTAATCGGCTCAGTCCTTATGTGCTTAACATGTTAATCGGCTCAGTCCTTATGTGCTTGACATGTTAATCGGCTCAGTCCGTATGTGCTTGACATGTCTGAACTTTGCACTGTATTTTTCAATAACAAACATAGAAGGATTTTTGACATTGGGACCAAAGATAAGAATCAAATGCTGAGGATATAAATTTACCTCAGGATCATTGGGTCAAAGACTGGTACATAGCAGAAGTGGTTACCCGTTTACCACTGCATATAGCTTACACTGGTGTAAATATGGTTCGGAGTGACATCTAGCGGATGCATGAGGAATATATAGGAGAGAATAAAATAGACACTGGGCCCTGATTGGTCAATAGCCTTGTGTGCTTTTCGCATAAAAAAAATCATCACACCTCTTCCCTATGATTTTACATAGGTAAAATAACCATTGGCACAGGAATTAACCCTTTGTAGTGAAGTTTGATTTTTTTATGCGGTTCTGACACTAGTTACGAAAACACAAGATTTAAAGGCGAATTCCCTGCTAGACAGACATGATTTTTTAATGTAAAAAGTTTCCCAGAATGTCAATTTTTCAGATTTAAAGAAAATTTTGGACCCAACATTTATATTGCCAACAGTATACGCAAAAACGTTAGCACTGAGGCCTATGGAAAACATTTACACCAGTGTAACCTAAAGGGAAAAAAATTGCTTTTTGGCATTTTTGATTCCTGGGAGTAACTTTATAGTATTTTAATGCATTTTTCAGAGCCTGGTCTTTCAGTCCAATGAATACCTCATGTATGGTGTGGCTATTCTTGCTGTCGATGTCTTCTTTCACTTACATCAGGCAAAAAAATAGTATGATTTTTCATAAAAAATGCAAATTTTTCAAGGTATTTTCAAAATGTTTCAAGGTGGTAATAGTCACATGGTAATACAAACTACCCATACCATGAGCATGTCAATGACACAAATATCAATCGTTATAAGAAGCTATTCTAACAAGGATGTTGGATTTTATAGCCAGTGATATACAGATATATATCATAAAAGTGTGTCATTTCCACTGGTGGGTATGGCCATTTGAAGGTTAATAGCGCTAAAACTTGGACACATTTAAGAAAATGCTTCAGCAATTCAAAGAGAGCGTATCTTTATTCAACTAATTCAATATACACCCACATCAGCTATCTTGATTCACCCTTGCAGACCAGGAAATGTCATATTTTAGTTTTCCATGCGCTGATAAAGTCATGCGCTTGATGCTCAGCTGATCAGATCTGGACTCAATGACCTCACATCACCAGAAGTTCTCTCATGGAAATAATCTTGTACAGTCTTCCATAGCTGATCAAAGATTGCAACACCAGACCCCAAAAACTGAGTGAAAATGCGGCCTGAACATGACTGGTGGTGGAATAATGTGTTAAAGGGGGTGGGGTTAAATTCTGTGTCATAACTAAAGAACCACAGAAGTGATATTGTTTTTGAACACATTTTTTTGATTGATGGGTAATTCTGAAGAAATGTAGGGAGTTACAATTATTCTGTGAAAAAGCGGGCTATCGCTTTAGGTTACACTGGTGTAAATAGGGTTCGGAGTGACATCTAGCGGATGCGGGAGGAATATATAGGAGAGAATAAAATAGACACTGGGCCCTGATTGGTCAATAGCCTTGTGTGCTTTTCGCATAAAACAATCAGCACACCTCTTCCCTATGATTTCCCATAGGTAAAATAACCATTGGCACAGGAATTAACCCTTTGTAGTGAAGTTTGAATTTTGTGGTGTGGTCTAACATATGACAGTATTTTTTATGCGGTTCTGACACTAGTTACGAAAACACAAGATTTAAAGGCGAATTCCCTGCTAGACAGACATGATTTATGTGTGTAAAAAGTTTCCCAATATGTCAATTTTTCAGAATTAAAGAAAATTTTGGACCCAACATTTATATTTTCAACAGTAAACGTTAAAACGTTAGCACTGAGGCCTATGGAAAACATTCACACCAGTGTAACCTATAGCAGCCCCTCGGTGCATCACCACAATGAGACAGATTCACAATGAATTTACAGATTAAAACAATTCAACAGTCATCAGATTCAAACAAATCTGATACTACAAAATAATCATACACGAATAAACAGGAAACAACTGCAAATATCTGACGATCCGATTACTTGAGCCGGGTCAACTCAATCATCAGTTTTTATTGGATGTAGGGCCGATGTGGACAATGAGCGAAGTCATACACACACACTCATGTCTCCTCGTGAAACAAGGCCGCCATAATAACAGCATGACTCCGCACAGCATCTCTGGGGTACGCCCTGCGACAAACAGGGTGCCATATTAGGGGATTTTCACCTCTCACAGTGGGGCGGTTGATCCGTTATGCCCCTGGCACGCACGAGACCATTATGACTATGATGGCTATATATATAACTATTATATATAACAATTTGCCCATGGATGGCACACAGAGTGGGGGTCAATGGACGGGGAGGCTACATGACCCTGTCTGGGAGGATTACCCCCCCCCCAGTCGGGGAAACCTGCAATTGTTCGCCCGGTAGCTGCTCCGGGATTCTATAGCCCCATGGCTGTGATCGTAGCCCCTGTGATGTAAATATGTAAAGATGTTATATTGCTACACAATAAGACACCGCTTCCATTGAGATTATGATTGCGAATGGTTAGGACAGATGGGGGAGCGCATACATCTGATCAGAAATATATTCTGAAATTTAATATGACATATTAAAGATACGGGCGGTGTTGGTGGTGGTATGCTGTTAAAATATTTAGCTCCGGTTCTTGTTTAGATCCGGATATGGTAAACATAAAGAGCGTTGTTTGTTAGGGTTTTCCTGATATGGAAATAATAAAGAGCGTTTATATCATTTGTGTGCGATGAACCAATATAATTGCGCTGTGTTATATAAACAGAAGCGAAACCTCTGTAACACGAGCAGGTTCTTGTTTATGTACACCACCGTACGTCTTGACGACAATATACTATTTACGCGCTGATTATGTTTGGCTTATGAGCAAAACTACATATATTTTTATATTCCTTCTGTTGATGGCGACTTGAACAAATATGGATATTTCTGCAACGAACGCCGCCCGTGCCTTTAAATTGAAGCATCTGCATAATCACATATACTTCTATTTAGGATTGTTATGGGAACAAAGTGTGTGTTGTCATAATTTGTATTTATACATGATAAGATCTAATTAACTAATACGCCTAATAAAGGTAGTCAAGACAGGCTCATAATGAGTGCTTGGTGAATTAGGTATCTCATCATTTTGTTCATCGCCAAGTCAAGTTTAAAGGGGTACTGTACACTAAATCCAGCCATTTCTGGGACCATCTCCTTTTATACTCAACATAATATATGCAACAAATGAATGAATTTGAGCCATGGATGAGTGCAAAATACATTTACCTTATGAACGATACAAACAACATGGTAATTATAATGAAAATGAATTTATGGCTGGAGTCATAAATTCATCTTCATTATAATTACCATGTTAATTGCATCGTTCAAAGGGCACATGAGTGTATTTTGCACAAATCCATAGCTTAAATTCATTCGTTGCATATAATTTATTGGGTATAAAAGACGATGGACCTATAAATGGCCGGATTTAGTGTACAGTACCCCTTTAAACGCAATAGTTATATATATATACCTGTTATACGTGAAAATGGCCTTTGCCAGAACTTCTGTATAAGTCTATTGACAATTACACACACAATATAGATATATATGAAACAATAACTAAACACAATTGTAATCATAATTATATATATCTTCTATATCTATATTTGCGAATGTCTGTCTGTCTGTCTGTCTGTCTGTCTGTGTTCTATAGAAATTCACAGGGGACCATCTAGATGATGCCAAAGGGGTCTACTAGGAGTAGCTTTTTACGAGAAAGATAATGGTCGGAGTTAGAATTTTCTAAAGTGACGCCGTTGTTGTCAGGGGCAGAAAAGGGGGAGGGGCAGAAAATAAAATTGTCTGCGATTGTTACCAAACTTATATATAACCATCCCCATAATATGAGGAATCTAATGGCGTGGCTTAAATATGGCAAAAGTCGCCCCGTTCGCGTCAGGGGTGTCCGGAAGGGTGGGGGCAGATTTTTTTGTCTGTCGCCAATTGCCACTAAACTTACATATAATCATCCCCATGATATGAAGAATCCAACGTGTGGTTTAAATATGTCAAAAGTGGCGTCGTTTGAGTCAGGGATGAACGGAAGGGGAGAGGGGCACCAAAATTAATTAAACTAATTTTAGCGCCGATTTCCACCAAATTGATATATATTCTTCTTCTTGATACAAGAATCTAATTGTGCGATTTAACAACGCCAAATTGTTGTTTTTGGATGAGAGATTGGGAGGGGGTGGGCAATAAATTTGATATTAAGTCGCCGATTGCCACCACACTTATACAAAATCATCCCCATGGTATGAGGAGTCTACTGGTGTGGCTTTTATCTGTCAAATGTGGACTCATTCGAGTCAGGGTTGCATTGAAAGGGACAGGGGCACCAAAATTGATGCACGATTGTTTTAGCGCCAATTTCCACCAAATTGATACACGTTCTTATCCATGATACGAGGAATCTAATCGTGATTTAAAGACGCCATAGTGGTGCTGTTTGGGTGAGAGATGGAGAGGGGAGGGATTGGCACCAAATTTGATAAAAAAAAAATATTTAGTCGCCGATTATCACCAAACTTATAAACAATCATCTCCATGATATCAGGAGTGTAATCGTGTGGTGTAAGGATGTCACAAATGGGGCCATTCGAGTCAGTGGTGTATAGAGATGAGAGGGACACAACAAATTATATCTATATGTTTAGTGCCGATTTCCACCAGATTGATACATATTCTTCTCCGTGATAAGAGGAATCTTATCGTGTGGTTTAGATACATCAAATTGGTGCCCTATGGGTGAGAGATATGGGGACCTTAAATATGATACGAATTTGTATACTCGCCAATTTTCACCAATTTCATATATATGCATCTCTAATCTCTAATGAGTCTTAGTGTGTGCCGCTTGAGTCCGAAATAGGGACGGGAGGGTCACCAAAACTGATACAAAATATTTTTAGTACCAATTACCATCAAATTCAGACACGTTCTTCTCAAATGATACAAGAAATAAAATCGTGCTGTCTGTCTGTCTTTGTGTCTGTCTGTGTGCGTTCTAACTTCACGCGGTACAATCGAGATGGCACCAAGGCGTTCTAAGAGGGGTAACTTTTTACAAGGAAGATAATGGTGCGGGTTAAAATTTTCTAAAATGACGCTGTTGGTGGGAGGGAAAATTTAAAAAATATGGTGAAATAGTTTTGTCGCTAATTTCCACCAAACGAATACATAATCACCTTCGCAATATGGCGTTGTTCGAGTCAGCGTTGCATCAACAATTGATTTAATAAACCAAATTCCACCAAATTCATACACGTTTTTCTCTAATGATATACCATGAATTAAATCACATTTGGTGTCGTTTGCGTCACGGATGGCGAGCAGATATGCACTATCATCGATAAGATTGCTATTCGCCGATATCCACATATAAGTTATATACAGTTACCAGGCCATCTCCATATCATTTTAAGAAGTTGGGCGTTCACATTTCACAATCCCGACATATGGTGACCCACTTAAGTCACTTGAACAATTATATCTTCTTAACAGTCATATGTATATGGCAATCAAGGCATGCACACAATGAGCTAGCAAAAAGAGATAACTAGAAGAAGCATTAAACGTATATTTATCATTCTATTGAAGAGATACATATATTCGTGCAAACTCAGAGACCTCGAACCGCCAGAGAATTGCATATATACACTAACAAAATTTAGTCTGTTCCATTCAATACAGTTTCCACAAAAAGTTACAATTTGTCAAGAGATATGGAAGGCCTGTTCAAAAATAGTGGTCACAGTGTGCAGTGCAGTCAAATATAGTTTCTTCAAGAAAATGCAGTTAGTAGCACAAGACTTTTCAGGATCCTACCAATACTGACATCTGACAAGGGTTTTAGAACAGACTCATCGAGTGACATAACAACTCAAAATTTCGCTCTGTGCCTGGCAAATGTAGATGATATATTTGCGCAGCAACATTTCGTTTAAACTAAGAATATTTAGCCAATATATAGCACCATGAACAGAGGAGCACCTGGAAATTTCTTTGAAACATCTGTATCTTCATGGAGATATGATAGCGAGGTGTCCTCGAGATCTTAGTCCAACCCACTAGATTGATTGATATATCTCAATATGTAAAACCCAATTATCATCTTTTATCGAACTAATGTGTTTATGATGTTCATGTATCATATTATAACGTCTAATGTATACGCAGTTGTAAATACATAAATACTTCATTATTGGTGGAACGGATTAATCGCGATAAACAGAATGACAATTGACAAGGTGAGCCACTACTTATATTCCATGACTGTAATAATAATGTTTTGTGATACTATTTGAATATACAATTCATGAGAAAACGTATAACACTTTAAGCAAGAGCATTCTCTATTCCCAACAAATATCCACAGCATACATTAACCTGGGCAACGCCGGGTAACCCTGCTAGTATAATATATATACATGTAAATCATGTAATGTGCAACATACAAGAAGGCGTCTTCATTGACTTGTATATGGTCTTAACAACACAAGATGGACAACTCTATCCGCTGGTGCTCAATAAACAAATTTCAATACATTTTATCGCCATTGGCCCGTATAGAGGAAAGATTCGTTTTACAAATCTGAAGTAAATTGTGTCCAAGTAAATATGATGTGAAGCGGAGGGTGGTACTGGTCCATGTACACACACATTATCGACGTATGGTACCATGTCGACAAGTTTATGTGACATTAGAAACATTGTAAAATAGCACACACAAAAAATAAGAATACATCGAACCTTTGTCCGACGTGAAATCTGACAACATATTCGGTTTAACTGAGTTGTTGTGAGATATATACCAAAACAATTTATATCACCAATAAAACGTACCAACAAGTATCTGAAAGTGTAACGCAAAATAAATATCGCAAATAGGTTGTGACCAATGGTTCGATGAGTTCACGTACAATCACAGTCGTGTTGATTTCAGTGATGTCTGTTTACCCAATTATTAGGCCAGGCAAATATGGACATAGGTGTCGCCTGGAGAGGGAATTTATGAGACCTACATTTTTGGTTAGCGTAAATACTCAACTTTCGGAATCCGTATGTTGGATTTGTCAGATAGGCGGACTTTTTTCTCACCGCGTGGTTTTCTTGAGGCACCCGATGAAAAAATCGGCCATTTTTTGAATAAAGGGTAACTTTTATTATGTTTGCAAAATATATTAAAAGAATTAATCTTCCCGGAGTAACGACCAATCCCTATATTTGCCTTATACGTTAAGTTTAAATTTGTTTCACCTTATTATGTAATTCATTGGAGCGCTTACTTGTCTCTTGACCTCTTGTGTAACAGTAACAAGCTATTTGATTGGCTACGTACGTTCCGTGCTTTCTATAAACTTTTACTTCCGGTTTGTCTCACTGCATTCATTTGAAATAAATTCGGCGAGTCGTCAACATCTTTTCCAGAGCAGATCTCTGTTTTAATTCATTTGTTCATCTATAACTCGTAATCCACTGGTCACCAGGAGTGATTTCTGATCAAGTCGAAGATGTCACACAGGACTGATCGAGGTGAGATCCAACCAAAACATTATTCATTGCTATTGTTTGAATAGTAGATTCACAATCACACGATTGTTTATCGCGCTGAACTCGCCTTATCGCCTCATCGAGTGTCCACGAAGTTGACCCATTCAAATATGTTACTGTGAGCGTCATTATTATTCTGCTGCACGTGGAACACGGAACTGTTTATACGGTTAATAGCTGTTAATAGCCTCAGCCTTTCGACTGACACATATTTTGACTGTTCTGCATGACGTGCCCCAGCTTAGAGTTAGACTTCTGAAGTTATATCACAGTATGTGGGACTGCGATTGTGAACACTCATCTGACTCCTGTTTTAAATAATGCAATATTTTACACGTTCAAGAATTTTAAGGTTTTTTGTTTTGTTTTTTAAATATTCAAACAGCACAGTTTGTTATACTGTCGTGGCTTGTCTAAAAGTCATGCAAATGCATTGTTTTCAAAACAAATATTTTTATTATAATTTTTATTCTAACCATATGGCGAGAGAAGTCTTGTCATTTTGTGTGTGTCATTTTCTCTATACATGTACCTTTTTAATATATGATTGATTCTGCATTATGTAGGTTCATAGCGTTTAATCTAAATTATTGACATCTGAGCAGTGACATATGGGTTCTCCACCCACACTAGTTAACCTATATTGTGTTTCAAATAATATTGGTGTATATTACTGCACTGCATACCTTCGTAGTAATTATACAGTATATAATTTCGCAAACTTTTCAACTTTCCATATCATGGTATAGTCATAACACATTTACAGTACAGTGTTTTAATGGCATTATTATTAGAAGTATTAGTTAAGAGAGGCCAATACACACATGTGTGAAATTGCTATTTCTCAATAAGTACTGATATAAGTGTATGCAGCATATTTTGTGTAGTCATACTAAACACACATTAGCCTAATTTAACATTGACAGTGTTTTAACACGATAGGATTGAAGGATTAATATTTTGACGTATGGGAATCCAAATATGGATCAACTTTTAATCCAATTGATACCTCAAATGATGCATGTTAAATTTTAATTGATAAGCTACACAATCATATTTTAATGCATTTACAACAGTTTTTGTTGCTATTTTAAATGAGAATATGTATACATTATCTTGATATTATATGTGTTATATATTTAGCATCATGTTGCAGCCAATCGATCAATATTAGCATTTTATATGTACTGTATAATGTACAATGTCGATCTACATAATAATAATGTCGGTCAGATATTAAGTGTAATATGCAATGCTCAGAAAGGTAAAATTGTTACTTGTATACATTAGTACTAACCAGATATATGGTTAACATATACTTTCCTAAATGTTACTCGGAGTGTTATTGGAAGTTATATTGAGCATTCGTTGGTGTGTGTGTGTGTGTATATTTAAACATGGATTCGTTGATGCTAATTCATTTCGAATAATTATAAATTTCCAAGTTATTTTTGAGAATGGAACATAACATACTTTGCTTCTTTGGCCTTACACTATTAAGTTACATTTTACATGATCATATCTGGTCGCGATTTCGACGATTGATCCTGCACATGCATATATCGGTCTATATATATGCAAGACGGATTTCGCTCATAACGAGTTACTTTTAAAACATATTATAAGCCACCATTTATACTGGCAGTTTGCATATATTATAAAATATGCTTGCTTCAAACAATTTGATTTTATATGTCAAAATAAGCTATAATTTTACCCTCTTGTTTAGTACACAATTAATACATTATATTACGTTTCAAATTTTGTAACGACTTGGTCTTCTCACCTTTGTAGCCGCCAAGTGGTCTTAAATAGGTTACCATCGAACATATATATATACGGCCTTCCTTGGGGAAACATTGGCGAGTGGACCTTGTCACTTTGAATCGACTTTGTTGCTGGAATCGAATACGTTCATTGTCTCAGTGCCTGATGCCACTTGAGGCAAGTGCCTGATGACATTTTGAGCCGAATTCGGATTGAAACCACGCATACGACAATTTCGACGCCCTACGGGCAATTTTGATGCCATTGACGGGCAAATTTGATGTCCTACGGACTATTGACGCCCTCCGGGCTATTTTGATGCCTTTTGGGCAAAAATCGACGATACGGTGACGTTTGATGCCATTATGTGTTGGCAATACTTGTGTGATCGGGGATGACTTACCCACATGGTTGGGGTTGCTTCCCTTGTTTAGTCACCCCGGGCCATATATTCCTTGCGATGAGACTTGGGGGTCTATTCTGAGCTGTTCACACATTTATTTCGGTCACTGCTAGTCTACTTTCGATCAATGTTGATGACATTTAATCTTAATTGATTCAATCATATTTCGACGTTATTAAACACTTTTGACGCCACTCGGGCAATTTCGACATCGTTCTACAATGTTGATGCCACTCGGGCAATTCTGACAACATTCTGTTTGTTTACGTCAATGACGCCATTCAACTAATTTCCGTGTCATTTCGCAAAAACTTGACGCTATCTCTATAATGAAATAGTTTTGACAGAAATTATTCGATGTAATCTGTAACCATAATTGAGACATGCTAATTCGACTCCTTTTACATATGTTTGTATATACATGTGACAAGTTTGATATCCCATTGTCAGGTAGAGTATTGACCGCCTATAGGTATTAACCAAAAAACTCAAATGTCTTAAAAGTGTTCAGCTAGTCACGTTTTGAATGGCGTGTCACAGGTTTATATATTGACAACTTTAACACCGTTATTTGACAGTGTATAGCATTTTTAGCTATATAACATTTGACAACCCTATATATCAAAATAATCCAATTGGATGTTAATTTATCTTATCATAGAAACTTATTCTGAATAACAATTGGACATTTAATGTTAACTATTTCATATATATACGGGTACATGTTATCGGACACAGATCCAGGTCTAATTCACATCCACAATTCGAAAGTCCTTTGCGAAATACATAATTCAACATTTAACCTGGAGCTTGTGTTACGTTCGTACACGGCGTCGCCGTGTTGTTGACAATTTGATTTTCACGTAACGAGACCATATTTAAAAGGTTATTCGAATAGTTTAGTATAGTTATCATATGAGAAGGCATTATTTTTACGATAATGATAGTTGGAATAAATTGGTCATCTCCGTCGGGAATAATTTGTTGAAATTTTAGATAAATCAATTACAGAGATCAATACTAGCATACGGGCAAAGTTATATAAATTCACGTCACTGTAAAATATATAGCATAAACTAGTTTAACATAAATCATTGTGTTGATGACATAATTATTGCGTTCATACATCATGTGTGTACACATTTACGGATGTAAAATATGCTGGTTTAAATGTTGGATTTTGTATCCACCGCAATGATGTTTCCATTTTACACAATGTTAGTTATCCAATGAAATTGATTTACCCTCATTTGTAGAGTTTGCTGCATTTATTATTCCGTATAATACTCATTCAGTTTCTGTTCAGTTATTACCCAGTAGTTCAATTGGGAGCTATTGTAGTTCGGTATGACAATACTTGTGTGATCGGGGATGACTTACCCACAGATGTGGGTTTGCTTCCCTTGTTTAGTCACCCTGGGCCATATATTCCTTGTGATGAGACTTGGGGGTCTATTCTGAGCTGTTCACACGTTTAATTCTGTCATTTCGAGTCTACAATTATTAGTGTGTAAATATTGTATATAATAGAGAATTTGGAAATTGTTAATACATAGCGGAATTTAGCCTACTGTGTTTAAAGGGATACTGTACCATTGTTATCACCAGAAATTTATTGAAAATGGCGTACAGTACCCCTTTAAGATATAACGACAATTATTTCATGAGTAACCAAGAAATACAATGTTAACGTTTGCAACATAACTGTTTCAGAATTTACCTATTGTATATCAATACATATAACACATACATGTATTCGATGTATGTATCTTTGTCACACAGAGTACATATTTACGGCGAAATGGTATTATTTCTAATACTATCAGAAGAATTTAGTCTATATCTATATTGGTCTTGCTATAATAACTGCACGAGCTTAACCGAGACTCACCCTTGTTTATAAATAACCATGGAGGGGCTGTAATTTTAGATCTGATGGGCATACCCTATGTATACAATTAAGACTTCTCTTCTCTTATTTTTGGCCGACCTTCGGTTTGGCGTGTTTAGCCAAAAATTTAATAGATCAGTTGAATGGTATACATGTACATGTCATACTTTTCGAATTTTCTTCTATTGTATTCTCATATTTTGAATATTGATACTATCTTGACTCTTGATAATTCAATCTATATCTATATTTGCGAATGTCTGTCTGTCTGTCTGTCTGTCTGTCTGTCTGTCTGTGTTCTATAGAAATTCACAGGGGACCATCTAGATGATGCCAAAGGGGTCTACTAGGAGTAGCTTTTTACGAGAAAGATAATGGTCGGAGTTAGAATTTTCTAAAGTGACGCCGTTGTTGTCAGGGGCAGAAAAGGGGGAGGGGCAGAAAATAAAATTGTCTGCGATTGTTACCAAACTTATATATAACCATCCCCATAATATGAGGAATCTAATGGCGTGGCTTAAATATGGCAAAAGTCGCCCCGTTCGCGTCAGGGGTGTCCGGAAGGGTGGGGGCAGATTTTTTTGTCTGTCGCCAATTGCCACTAAACTTACATATAATCATCCCCATGATATGAAGAATCCAACGTGTGGTTTAAATATGTCAAAAGTGGCGTCGTTTGAGTCAGGGATGAACGGAAGGGGAGAGGGGCACCAAAATTAATTAAACTAATTTTAGCGCCGATTTCCACCAAATTGATATATATTCTTCTTCTTGATACAAGAATCTAATTGTGCGATTTAACAACGCCAAATTGTTGTTTTTGGATGAGAGATTGGGAGGGGGTGGGCAATAAATTTGATATTAAGTCGCCGATTGCCACCACACTTATACAAAATCATCCCCATGGTATGAGGAGTCTACTGGTGTGGCTTTTATCTGTCAAATGTGGACTCATTCGAGTCAGGGTTGCATTGAAAGGGACAGGGGCACCAAAATTGATGCACGATTGTTTTAGCGCCAATTTCCACCAAATTGATACACGTTCTTATCCATGATACGAGGAATCTAATCGTGATTTAAAGACGCCATAGTGGTGCTGTTTGGGTGAGAGATGGAGAGGGGAGGGATTGGCACCAAATTTGATAAAAAAAAAATATTTAGTCGCCGATTATCACCAAACTTATAAACAATCATCTCCATGATATCAGGAGTGTAATCGTGTGGTGTAAGGATGTCACAAATGGGGCCATTCGAGTCAGTGGTGTATAGAGATGAGAGGGACACAACAAATTATATCTATATGTTTAGTGCCGATTTCCACCAGATTGATACATATTCTTCTCCGTGATACGAGGAATCTTATCGTGTGGTTTAGATACACCAAATTGGTGCCCTATGGGTGAGAGATATGGGGACTTTAAATATGATACGAATTTGTATACTCGCCAATTTTCACCAATTTCATATATATGCATCTCTAATCTCTAATGAGTCTTAGTGTGTGCCGCTTGAGTCCGAAATAGGGACGGGAGGGTCACCAAAACTGATACAAAATATTTTTAGTACCAATTACCATCAAATTCAGACACGTTCTTCTCAAATGATACAAGAAATAAAATCGTGCTGTCTGTCTGTCTTTGTGTCTGTCTGTGTGCGTTCTAACTTCACGCGGTACAATCGAGATGGCACCAAGGCGTTCTAAGAGGGGTAACTTTTTACAAGGAAGATAATGGTGCGGGTTAAAATTTTCTAAAATGACGCTGTTGGTGGGAGGGAAAATTTAAAAAATATGGTGAAATAGTTTTGTCGCTAATTTCCACCAAACGAATACATAATCACCTTCGCAATATGGCGTTGTTCGAGTCAGCGTTGCATCAACAATTGATTTAATAAACCAAATTCCACCAAATTCATACACGTTTTTCTCTAATGATATACCATGAATTAAATCACATTTGGTGTCGTTTGCGTCACGGATGGCGAGCAGATATGCACTATCATCGATAAGATTGCTATTCGCCGATATCCACATATAAGTTATATACAGTTACCAGGCCATCTCCATATCATTTTAAGAAGTTGGGCGTTCACATTTCACAATCCCGACATATGGTGACCCACTTAAGTCACTTGAACAATTATATCTTCTTAACAGTCATATGTATATGGCAATCAAGGCATGCACACAATGAGCTAGCAAAAAGAGATAACTAGAAGAAGCATTAAACGTATATTTATCATTCTATTGAAGAGATACATATATTCGTGCAAACTCAGAGACCTCGAACCGCCAGAGAATTGCATATATACACTAACAAAATTTAGTCTGTTCCATTCAATACAGTTTCCACAAAAAGTTACAATTTGTCAAGAGATATGGAAGGCCTGTTCAAAAATAGTGGTCACAGTGTGCAGTGCAGTCAAATATAGTTTCTTCAAGAAAATGCAGTTAGTAGCACAAGACTTTTCAGGATCCTACCAATACTGACATCTGACAAGGGTTTTAGAACAGACTCATCGAGTGACATAACAACTCAAAATCTCGCTCTGTGCCTGGCAAATGTAGATGATATATTTGCGCAGCAACATTTCGTTTAAACTAAGAATATTTAGCCAATATATAGCACCATGAACAGAGGAGCACCTGGAAATTTCTTTGAAACATCTGTATCTTCATGGAGATATGATAGCGAGGTGTCCTCGAGATCTTAGTCCAACCCACTAGATTGATTGATATATCTCAATATGTAAAACCCAATTATCATCTTTTATCGAACTAATGTGTTTATGATGTTCATGTATCATATTATAACGTCTAATGTATACGCAGTTGTAAATACATAAATACTTCATTATTGGTGGAACGGATTAATCGCGATAAACAGAATGACAATTGACAAGGTGAGCCACTACTTATATTCCATGACTGTAATAATCATGTTTTGTGATACTATTTGAATATACAATTCATGAGAAAACGTATAACACTTTAAGCAAGAGCATTCTCTATTCCCAACAAATATCCACAGCATACATTAACCTGGGCAACGCCGGGTAACCCTGCTAGTTAACTATAAAACATCAATATAATTGAGAATTTGTAAAATGTTATCATAATCATATGTATATAATTATATTGGGGAGCTAGTAGTTACGCTCCCCAATATTTACAGGCAAATAAATATATATAAAATCTATTAATTCCACATGTATTAAGAGTTCTCCATTGGGAAGATTGGTAACTTTTATTATGTTTGCAAAATATATTAAAAGAATTAATCTTCCTGGAGTAACGACCAATCCCTATATTTGCCTTATACGTTAAGTTTAAATTTGTTTCACCTTATTATGTAATTCATTGGAGCGCTTACTTGTCACTTGACCTCTTGTGTAACAGTAACAAGCTATTTGATTGGCTACGTACGTTCCGTGCTTTCTATAAACTTTTACTTCCGGTTTGTCTCACTGCATTCATTTGAAATAAATTCGGCGAGTCGTCAACATCTTTTTCCCCTGCCCACCCGAAATTTCCCTTAATGTTTGGAATAGTCCAATTTCTAATTTTTCTACCATATACTAATGGTATAGGGCGTGTTTAGCCAAAAATTTAATAGATCAGTTGAATGGTATACATGTACATGTCATACTTTTCGAATTTTCTTCTATTGTATTCTCATATTTTGAATCTTGATACTATCTTGACTCTTGATAATTCAATTAACTATAAAACATCAATATAATTGAGAATTTGTAAAATGTTATCATAATCATATGTATATAATTATATTGGGGAGCTAGTAGTTACGCTCCCCAATATTTACAGGCAAATAAATATATATAAAATCTATTAATTCCACATGTATTAAGAGTTCTCCATTGGGAAGATTCCGACATTTTTGACAGAGTATTTTCACACATTTTTAGAAGAAATATTCGTCCAATTTTGATACATGTGAGTTGGGCGATAACCAGAGTAGGGCAATGCATGCAACCATTGAATCTCGGAATTGCAGTCATGACGTCATGTGACGTCAAATAATATTTTGGGTGAGACAAATATGACGATTCACGCAAAGTGTTGTCTTTCGTTTCTTTTAAATCGCAAAGTAAGACGGATATGCCACATTGTTTTATACCATATGAAACTACTGCCAATTGGCTATATTTTGATATATAACTTATCGCTGCAAGCCGCATTATTTTTTATCACAGGCAGAAAAATCAACCCTCCCCCCTAAAGTTAAGATACGCCATGCTGTGGTATAAGGCACACATAACTCACGGTTACATGTCAATAGGCTTAATTAACATAACGGCCGTTGAAAGTCTGCTAAAGAATGTAATAATATGTAAGTTTCTGTCTACAAACTCCAACATTAAATTAGAAACAATATATAATGTACCCCCAGACCCGAAATTTTAATAAATTTTAGAATTTTTCCTAAAAATTTAAATAAAACGCATTTTTTTAATTTCTGAAAGGCAAAAAAAGACAAGAATTAGTAACGGTGGAGATAATTGGTGTATACGGCATTTTTATTCCGCCTTGGATTAAAAAATGACATACTAAAATGGCCGCCAATATGGCAGCCGCAATATAGGTGGAAATTGAGAAATATGTAGGAACGCACAATTACTTGCTTAAATGGCTTAACTAACAAAGCGGTCGTCGCTGAACTGCTAAACTATAGTTTAAGGTATATATCCCGATCTACAAACTCGAACAATAAAATGAAAATATTACACAATACACCTCCTGGCACTTTTTTTTATATAATATTTAGCTATTTTTCTCCAAAAATAACCTAAAGCCGTTTTTGTCATCTTATCGGAACCATAAAGCGCAGAAGGTAGCGTGGTGGAGATGTTTGGTATGTACGATAATCAATGTCGTTTCTGGATTGCAAAATGGCTTACTAACCCCAAGATGGCTGCCAATACGGTGGTCAGAATAAATGGTGAAATATGTCATGTTTCACTTTTATCGCCGTCATATAATATCTCACACAACCCAAAGTATAATATTCATTGTATCATGTTACTCCGGGACATCACAATGCGCAATTCTATTTAAAATTGCTACCAGAATGGTGCCCGTTATTGACGAATCTTGCATTCATGAGCATTCGTGATCAAGTAATCCGTGTCCCTTGAAATAGGTGGCAATAGGTAATTACAGATGAACAGGATTTTTTAAAACGAAGAACCGTGTAACAGAAATACATTGAATGCCTGATTGTTATTTATGCCAGTCACCTTTGACATAATCAATATGAAATTACTTAAACCCGACAATAGCAGGTCAATCTTTCTCAATGAATATTATTCCAAGTGTTACCAGGTATGATGGTACGTATTAGGTGGATATGTCGTGATACCATTATCGAAGTCTGGCCTAGACGAGGTTGATGCGGGTTCACATCCCTGACTTGATTGTGCGAAAATTGAGGCCGATTTTATACTAGACAAGGAACATCTCATTGTACATATACATGACCACATCGATAAGAAATGATAATTTGTTCACACTCTCTGAAGCAACAACATTTGAAGCAATGATTTTGATTCTGAGTCAGTGCCTACATTAATCTGCTATATATACAATGTCCAATTGCTGTACAATAGCTTCGACCCACAGAAGACGGCCGTGATAACACAGAGTGAATTTTTCCAGACCCTAAATCACCACCGCCTCTTTCGTTGACCAGTGTCCAATAACGCAAAGAAGATGAGATTCAGAAAAAAGAGAGCTCTCGTCGTACCAAATTAGTTCAGATTTTGCATCTTCCGAAAAATTATCTGATCAGTGATAAACATAAGAATAGTTATGTCCAGAATGAGAGTCCCTCCTGTGCGTCTAACTTAATTATGCATTTTCTGTTGAAGAAGATCGCCATGGACCGCTTTATTTGCAATGTATGAACGCGATAACATTCAGAAATGTTGTTTCCAACTTGGTGGAAAAGTAAACTTGTCTACGTTATGTTACATCTGAACGGGTCATATTCAGACCAGGAGGCCTGTGGCTGTTGCAAGTACCATTGGTGTTTGAAACGTTAAACCCATATCATTAATGTAGCAATCGGGCTGTATTCAATATTAGTATTTACAGGCAACTACACCGGCGGAAAACAATATGGCGAATAATTCCTCGTCCCAATATCGTCCCGATTGTACAAAGACATATGCATGTGTTCCTCACACTCTGTTCAGTACATACTAAACTACGGCTATCGTATCCAGTTACTGATTTCGCTCAGCACATTCGGAGTTGTTATGGATGAGTTATCGTAGATCAGATTCTGGTCTGCACAGAAGTTGTTGCTATATGTCATTTCGGAGATGCAGCGACAAATTACACAAAGAATCGTGATCCCATTTTGTTTTACTCATTTGCACATCAAACACAACCACAATATAATATCAGGATATGCACTACACACGGTTCACTCACGTCGCGCATAGTGGAATAAATATAGATACATTTGAATTTAACTGTAACACATCTGGCGTTAGACATGACAGGTGGGTGGAATTATAATGCTTTAACCATGAACGGACATGATATAAATATGGTATGTTTTCAGACATCCAGCCTGCTGGCATCAGCAGGTCCCTAACCCCATTATTTTTGGATTTATCTAGAAAGTTATTATACGCGTCCTGGTATCGACCAGTGTGTAGCGTGTATACAAATAATTGCAATTGTCGTCCTTTTCATTTTGCTGTCACAATGAGCTAAAACTTACACTGGGATACCAAAAGTCCAAAATCCTTCCAGAAGTAATCCTACCTACTCATCAGCATAGACAGATATGGGTAATATGACTGTTCATCTAGCATTGGATACTTGTCCATATTCGGGGTACCTCGTCTTACAAGCAATTGTTCAGTCACTTCTGGAAATCGCGAGTGCACATGTGGTGACACGAGACTCCAGTACCATACTATACAGAGTAACATACAATCGAAATATATAGGAACATAGTTTGATAGTTTTGTGTGATTTACCACATCGCTGGTATTTCGTTGTTGGAAATGTCGCTTAGAGCTTTGACTATGCTTTGCAACTTATCTACTACTAGTACAAGCAAATAATTCCCACCCGTTAAGCAGCTGACAAACTTCAAGATGAAAATCAACCAGGTTTCCATCTCCTTGTGTGCGAAATATGTGTCATGGTAAATAATCCGGTAAATGTTAGAATACAAAATTCAACGAGTCTATTGCGTGATGATGAAACTGAACGAACCTGTATGATGTGACGGTTTGATAATTTGCTGGAGATGTCCTCTTGCGGACTGGGTAGCAATTGCTATTGGTCAATGAGATCCATTTATACTTACTTTCAGAACGGTATACATGATACCCAATGTATCAGTAGGTCCGTTCGTGTAGCCACGCCTCGTTGATAGGGATTAACTAACGATGCGTATCACCATGATATATTTGATGAGATATATATCCGAATTGGTTAATTGATTAATTTTGTTATTCGCGGTCGCATTTTGTTACAATAGCCATATAGAGTGTCAAGAATGCTTAAATGTCGTGTTAAATTTAATATAACCTACATAATTCCCTTATTCTGTTCGCAAAGATAGTCAGACAGCCATCAGCGTTAAATCAACCATGTTTATTAGGAAATAATTTGCACGACATGCCACCGATTTCGAAGAACTAATCTTACTTGAGCGCGAATGAATGCAAAATATGTCGACCCTCTCACTCGTTGGTACCAATCATTTTGATAGAACTGGCCACTGTTACGTCTCAGTATTGCAAAATGATATGAATATAATATGACTATTGGTTTTATAAGACATTGCTTTGCGATGGTGGTGTTAATTTTGACATGACATATTTTACAATTTCCAGCCATATACCGGCCACCGTATTGGCAGCCATCTTGGGGTTAATAAGTCATGTAGTATACGCCGACGGCATTAAATTTTCGTAAATACAAATTATATCCACCCACGCTACATTATTGTCTTTATGCATTTCGAGAAGATGACAAAAATAGGTTTTCGATTAGTTTTAGACTAAACTAATTAAATATTTAATAAAAAAATTGGGACCAGAAGGTGCTTTGTGTACCGGTTTCACTTAAATGTTCTAGTCGATGGATCGGGATATATATATTACATAAAACTCTTGCAGTTTATCAACGGCCGTTGTGATAGTTAAGCCATTTTGGGAAGCAATCGTCCGTTCTTACAAATTGCACAATTCCCACCTACATGTGTATATACCGGCCACCATATTGGCAGCCATCTTGGGTTATTAGGCCAGTTTTTAAACCAAGACGGAACGAAATTACCGTATACACTAATTATCCCCACCCTTAATACATTAGTTTCATGTCTGCCTCCCGGAAGAAAACAAAATGCATTTTGATTATCTTTTTTGGGGAAAAAATCTTAAAATTTGTTTAAAAATTGAGTCAGGAGGTACATTATGTGATATAGTTACTTTAATGCTCGAATGTGTCGATCAAAACATATATAAAATGCAATACCTTAGCAGTCCATCAACGGCCGTTGTGTTAATTTCTCAATTTGGCACATAATAGTGCGTTATGTGTGCCTTACACCACAGCCTGACGCCTCTCAGCTTTAGGGGGAGGGTTGGTTTTTCTGCCTTTGATGAAAAAATAGTGCGACCAACAGCGATAAATGATATATTAGAACGTAGCTAATTGGCAGTAGTTTCCCATGGTATAAAACAATTGGCCATATCCATCTTACTTCTGATTTTATAAGAAACGAAAGACAACGCTTTGCGTGAATCGTCATATTCTTCTCACCCTAAATATTATTTAACGTCACATGACGTCATGACTGTCATTCTGAGATTCAATGGTTACATGTATTACCTTATTCTGGTTATCGCCCCATTCACAGGTATCAAAATTGGACGAATATTTCTTCTCAAAATGTGTGAATATACTCTGTCAAATATGTCGGCTTTATTTAAAAAATGACCGATTTTATCACCAGGTGCCTCAATAAAGCCACATAGTGCGAAAAAAGTCCGCCTATCTGACAAAGCCAACATACGGATTCCGAAAGTTAAGTGTTCATGCTAACCGAAAATGTTGGTCTCATAAATTCCCTCTCCAGGCGACACCTATGTCCATATTTGCCTAGACTATATCCCATTCAAGTTACAACCAGTTAGTTGTCGTTTTCAGTGCAGAGAAAGATTACTTCAACAACTTATCTTTTAATGATGAAATTAACACGGTTCACCTGCCGTATACGCGTGCTGTCATACGAAATCAACTCGTCAATAGTCGAACACATATTTATCATAGAGTAGATTAAAGGGGGACTGTACACTAAATCTGGCAATTTATGTGACCATCTCCTATTATACTCAACAGAATATATGCAACAAATGAATTAATTTGAACCATTGATTAGTGCAAAATACACTCATGGGCTATATGAACAAAACAAACAACATGGTAATTATAATGAAAATTAATTTATGACTCCAGCCAAATATTCATTTTCAATATAATTACCATGTTGTTTTGCATCGTCCATAAAGTAAATGAGTGTAATTTGCACTCATACTTGGCTCATATTTATTCATTTGTTGCATATATTCTGTTGAGTAGAATAGGAGATGGTTCCATAAATGGCCGGATTTACTGTACAGTACCCCTTTAAGTGATCTGTCATAACCAGATTATCGAATTAATACTTGTGTTGGATGATAATCTCCATTTATTCAATACTACAGTTATTCAGGCGCATTCAAATCCTAACCGTTTCAATTATTAATCCTTGCTTTTCCCTCAATATTGTTTAGACTCAACTGACATGTATAGTGTGTGTAATTCATATTTCCGATTTTATTATTCATTATATTTCACAATATTTGGTTGGAGGTGAAGGAAAACGTGCATCAAATCAAAATGGTGGTTGTTTCCCCGATATTATGACAACTTCCGGTTTAGTGACCTGGTATTAAAAGTTACAGTGTCTCCAGTTGCCTTGAATAGCATGGTACCAGGCGCGGTGCCCAATCGGAGGGTGGTATATTGGTCCCGCCGAGCTTCGTACTGCATTATTTGCAGTTATGGGTTCTGTTCTGTCCATATAATCCGAGTAGCGTAGTAGCTACCCTTATTTGGTTTTGTAGGTTTAAATAAATGCTTATATCAATGCTTTCTAATTGTTGGAAATTTCCAACACATTTCTAACACCCCCAACTGATATATATATATATCGTTATTGCCTCCTATATGGAGAGATTATATTACACAACATAACAATTAATGGAGAAATAGACTATACATATGTACACGGCCGGATAAATTTGAGAATATACCATCTTTAGTAATTCTGTACTCCCTTCACAATGTTGCAGGCACGAAGAAGAAAGACAACAGCATCGATGATAAGGTCTCCAACATTAATCAAAGTATTTGATCTTTCGAGAATGTTTACGTTTCCTAGGAAAAGTGACGAAAGCTGCTCCCCCGAGAGGGAAGCTAAAAACTCGTACTGCTCTATACCCTGTATATCAATCACCCTTTCCCAGAATATATCGCGAAGACGAATCAACACTCCTGCACAGCACTCAAACGTTACATGTATAATTTCATTATTATATGTCGATCCACATTGATCGCATATGTGGTTTTGTTCAGGAGAAGTGCGAGATTACGCAGTTCCCTTGAGCGATGGCGGTTCCGGGAATAGAGATACCAGACGTCACATAGAGTGAGAGGGTCAGAGTGACATTGCGAGAAGAAAGACAGCTCAGGATCGCTAGTAATAAATTCCAAGCACTCTGCCCTGTAGCAGTTTTCAATGTTTTGACGAGGTTCATGTGTACCAGGATATACACTCTTAGAACCAGAAGTCCTTCAGAGAACCCAAAAAGGTTATTCACCTTGTGACAATAGGAGCACCTTATTTTGGTGCTTCAAAGGACCCCATCATAAGGTTCTACTGAAGAACCATATCATAAGGTTCAACAGAAGAACACCAAGATGGTTCTTACGGGAACCATAATATGAACATGGTTCTTCAGGGAACCTTTATAAGAACCCCAGATGGTACTTCGGAGGACACAATCATAAGGGTCACACGAGGGTTCTTCAGAGAACCTTTCATATATCAGAACAGGGTTCTTAAGGGAACCATAATCTACCCCAACAAAAAACTTCAGAGAACCTGTAAGATGGAATATCGTACGATGATAATATAGCAAGTTTACGCTCTTGCGTATATCGCGACGTTCAGTACACTTTGAGGTGTTTTATAATAACTAATAGATTGTCATAATATTGAATCATCTGGAGAATGATATATACAAGGCAGCTTATACCTACGCATTCAATATTAAATTCGCTTAATTTTGGTGTGATTCATATTCTTGAATACACGAAGGTGGTGAATTAGTCTGCACTTTAACATATATTTGTGTGTATTTTACGATTATCACACGAGGGTTCTTCGAAGAACCTTTCATATATCAGAACAGGGTTCTAAAGGGAACCATAATCTATCCCAACATGGTTCTTTAGAGAACATTTATACGAACTCCAGATGGAATAGCGTACGATGATAATATAGTATGTTTTCGCTCTTGCGTATATCGCGACATTCCGTAAACTTTAATGGTCCGAGTGCATTGCCTGTGGTTTTTACCCTTAGATAGCAAGTTTTGGCTCAATCGATCGAGCTGTTTTCGAGTCTAAAAAGGACACACACATACGGAAGTATCAAAATATATAGTAGACTAGCCGATGAGCCCGGCGTTGTCCGGGCTATTCAAAAACCAAATTTCAAGTCGATAGCTCCACCCGTTTCCGAGATCTGGTCTGCGCATGCGTGAAGCTTGCGTCGCACGGGCTCGGCGACCCGATAAAATTCGTATCCGGGGCAAGATACATTCACATACCAAATTTCAAGTCGATAGCTCCACCCGTTTCCGAGATCTCGTCTGCGCATGCGCGAAGCTTGCGTCGCGCGGGCTCGGCGACCCGATAAAATTCGTATCCGGGGCAAGATACATTCACATAGCAAATTTCAAGTCGATAGCTCCACCCGTTTCCGAGATCTGGTCTGCGCATGCGCGAAACTTGCGTCGCACGGGCTCGGCGACCCGATAAAATTCGTATCCTGGGCAAGATACATTCAAATAGCAAATTTCAAGTCGATAGCTCCACCCGTTTCCGAGATCTCGTCTGCGCATGCGCGAAGCGGGCGCCGCACGGGCTCGCCAATACGACAACGACAACCGCCTGGTCAAATTACACACACGTACCAAGTTTCGTCCCGATCGATCGAGAATCGTAGATTTGTATAAATGACAGACAGACAGACATACAGACATACAGAGGTCTTCAAAATATATATGAGACTAGTCGATGAGCCCGACGTTGTCCGGGCTATTCAAAAACCAAATTTCAAGTCGATAGTTCTACCCAGCCCGACGTTGTCCGGTCTATTCAAAAACCATATTTCAAGTCGATAGCTCTACCCGTTTCCGAGATCTGGTCCGCGCATGCGTGAAGCTGGCGTCGCACGGGCTCGGCGACCCGATAAAATTCGTATCCGGGCAAGATACATTCACATACCAAATTTCAAGTCGATAGCTCCACCCGTTTCCGAGATCTCGTCTGCGCATGCGCGAAACTGGCGTCGCACGGGCTCGGCGACCCGATAAAATTCGTATCCGGGGCAAGATACATTCACATACCAAATTTCAAGTCGATAGCTCCACCCGTTTCCGAGATCTGGTCTGCGCATGCGCGAAGCTTGCGTCGCACGGGCTCGGCGACCCGATAAAAGTCGTATCCGGGGCAAGATACATTCACATAGCAATTTTCAAGTCGATAGCTCCACCAGTTTCCGAGATCTCGTCTGCGCATGCGGTCGAGAATCGTAGATTTGTATAAATGACAGACATACAGACAGACAGACAAACAGAGGTCTTCAAAATATATATGAGATTACTCACCATTTTTGGTTAGTAGTAGGCCTACATTATTTGCTTTAGGCTACGCGTAAAAGTCTGCATTATATAATGCAGAAAAGTGTGCAGTACACACTACTTTGCATTACTTGAGAAAATGTAATGCATTGCAATGCATTGCTATTATACTTTACTATTCCCCAAACCCTACGAACAAACACATACTCCTCCTTTCTCTCTGGTTGATGTTTTATTCATGTTAATCACTCAATTCGGCTCCATGGCACGTGTAACAACTGCATTATTGTTTGGTCGTGAACCCTTCAGCATCCAAGAGAACCCTAGTTACACACCGACGAACCCTATCGATTACAGAGAACCTTTTCTGACACCGAGGAACATATGGGTTCTTACAGAGAACCCTTGAGTTCTTCAAAGAACCCCGGAGAACCCTTATTTCTGAGAGTGTACGTTAATTATATTACACACTTTAACGATGATATACCCGATAAATTTATGCCGGCATATTTATCATGTTTACGATTATATAGTAGCCCCTATTTCTCAACCCATGATATATTATCGAGCACCGTAATCCAAACAATGTCACTCGAGCGATTTCGCAATTAGACAATGAACTCATTTTACTTTTACACGGTAATTTGATTCTTTATATTTCGGCACGGTTGGGGGTATGATTAAGCAATTGTCGATGGCAATTGGCATTAAACTCTTTTAATTTGTTCGCTGGTGGATACTTGTATATATGTATATGTGTAATAATGATGTTACTGTACGTTTTGTCCTTGTACAATATCACACTGGCTAGAATAAACAATCAATGGATCAATCAATAAATCAACAAAAGTCCAAACCCCATAAATCCCTTCTTTGGTACTGACAAGCTGAGTCCAGCATACCCCCCCCCCCCCAAAAAAAAACTCGTTGCGGGGTATATTA
Source organism: Siphonodentalium dalli (assembly GCA_032622095.1). NCBI lineage: Eukaryota > Metazoa > Mollusca > Scaphopoda > Gadilida > Siphonodentaliidae > Siphonodentalium > Siphonodentalium dalli. Next base: position 200,173,298 of record CP136069.1, read on the forward strand.
ATCACTATATTAACCTATGTGAATGTTATATGTCGAATATGAACCTACTTGCGCGAAGATATGTTGATAAAACCTACACCCACGTGGGCAACGCCAGCACAAAGGGTCCACCGGGACTATTCCCTATATGGAGCAATAAGACGAGTCCCCCGGGACTATTCCCTATTGGAACATTAAGAGTAATTTAAGACCTTTGTTTTGACGATCAGGCTATACGCATTGTGAAGAACCTGCCGGAAGTTGATTTCCCCTAAGTATACAGTCTGTCTGTTAAATCCATATCTGACAAATGCACAGGAAACACTTCACAATACAATACGATTATACGAAACCCACAAAAGTATTTGTTTGAATAAAGCCCTGTAAAGCCCAATATATTATTGAACGCTATAGAGTCCACAGAGCCGTATCCCCAATGCACATTTCGTTCAATATTTCTGAGTACATTACAAACGACCCACATGAACCTTTGTTGGTATATAATATTTGAGTCAACTAAGTGATAGTTAAGCTATGTAATAAGATTTTTCACTCTGCTTGTGTCATTGATATAATGAATGCTTGATTTTGCGGCGCATACTTTTGGCTGTTGTCATTATTGTTGTTTTGCCCAGGGCGATTGGGTCTTATCTTCTTACGCGGCTAAGTCTCGATCGAAATCAAAGGCACTGAGATAACTTGGATATGGATCACCTTTATAATCGCGGAGATTTGTGTTATAAATAATGGATATACCCGGCAAAGCTGAATCGGTGAGTGTTTACCTAAGGGTTCTTTCTCCGTGTCTTTATGGTGTATACACTTCAAGGAAATCGTGAATGGCATAGGATTTCGTCTGTTTTATTCCATTCTTCTCATTGAGAATTTATACTGTAGTAAACCGAATGTTACTTGAGTGGCACAATTCAGGAAATAATAATATATAAAACAAGTGAGTATATATTTATTATCGCGTGCTGCGTACCGATATTGTCATTAAAGCCACTTGGCGTTTTGCGCTTCAAAATAGGTCGATACATACGTACTTGAACTACCTTTCTACGAGAATTATATGTCACAGAAAGACACAGTAGACCTAACGTAATAAAACTTCATGAACTAATTAACTCTACCGATACAAAAGCTATGAAAATACTATAAATATTTATCAAAAAGGCCCAGCGTGAGATAAACCACTCCTGAGGCTTAAAAACGTGTTACCCCCCCCCCCCCCCAAATCCACCCCATCCCCCGGACAAAATCCATACACATGGCTGCCAAATTACGTCAACCTTTCTTATGAATACACAAATATCCCGTTTAATTCCCAATATATTCATACATATCATCGTGAATTGCATGCACTATAACACATTTCTTCTCAATATGCATTGTTATACGATGAGAGTATCTAATAAATTGAATTGAATTGAAGTCATACATAATACAACTTTGAACACGATGTTTGGGACCCAAACAAAACAAAAAACGAGCTGTATCCGTTTAAATGGTCCAAGACCTTCGCTATGGGTAAAGTGACAGAAATGATCAAAACCAGTAAAATCATCACAAGAACGAATAACGAAATTTCCCATCTTGAAACAAGTCTTATGTAAACAAGACGGTTACAGTGATTTGGCAACAAACATCGCTAATTGTAAAGTAAGTTCAAATGGTTAATCTGTACATTAATTTCAGAATACAGTTCAATTCTTTGACATTTTGCAATGTTTTCGTTAAACATTGGTTTCTTATTGGATATATGTTGACTTTCATCGGTAATGTCACTTTAACAGTAATGTTTACATAACACTGGTTTTCATATACGAAATCTCGTTTTTGGGGAGTTACTGATAATGGAAATAAGAACTTGTTGATGATAGTTGTGTTATAAACTTTGATAACATGTATGTTAATTCGCAACAACATAATTTGAAGGCCATGCATGAGTCCCATTAATACTACACGTGTGTTACAATCGGGCAATACTATTTTTCGCTCAGTTTTAAAAGAGCGCACTTTGAATTCGCGCAACCGGCTGCACGGATTCAAAACTGACAAAATATTCGTCGTAAAAGTCTTGTTTCAGTTCTTAATTATCCCTGCAGATACATGTTTATATCAAAGACCGTATCGAAGAAAATTTTCATCGAATTTAGAACACAACTGCGAATTAATTTTGTTGTGAATATGGGTGCTTATTATGGTCTCATATGAGTATTCTGATACTTAATAAATATGTCTGGACATCATGAGATTGAACTCGAAAGAATGAAAACCGCAACCACGGATCTATATGTTGCTGACTTTAGAAAACAAATCAACTGGTTGCGTGTATTTTAAATGTAGAAATAACACAGACTGTTTGACCACGGTGTCAACCCAGGGTTGTAAATTCATTTTGGAATGTGTGCATTTCTTAGAATCATTTTAACGTCAAAGATCTAACCATGATGATTAGGTTTACATGTACATATGATTAATGGCGTTGAGATTGATTGGTTGCCCATATGTACATATAAGTATTTATTATCAATCTAAAAACCACTATTTTTTATATTGTTTGATATAAAATTATGAGTCGTATTATTTCGCTCAGTTTTAAATTCGCGGACCATTGGGTGCGCGCAAAATAGTAAGGCATTCATATGTACCCATCTCCAAATACTAAAAGTATGTACCCATCTCCAAATACTAAAAGTATGTACACATCTCCAAATACTAAAAGGCCAGGACTCGTTTGAACCTGTAAATCTATAAAACTTACGCCTACATAGTATAATAGGACAGAGGGATATATTGGCCCACTTAATTTTCGAATGAACAAATCACATTATATACAACATATTCCATATACATACCATTTGGAAGAGGAACGAAAATACATATATTCCAACAGAATACAGAAGAGCTGTGAGCTGTGGCCTAGTAGTGTCCACGAGGTGATAGAGATTCTCAGATCCACCCCCTTTATTTACCCCATAATGCATCATAATTAACAACTAAGGGATAGAGCGATTTCCCTTCCATTAAGAATAATAACTGGCAGCACAGACAAGACCAAAGAACACACAACCGTACCTTGACAAAAGCAACATGTGCAAAGTTTACTCGACCGGATAAATTGATAATACAATGTTTTTTAACTTTCGCTTTCAAATAGTATATAATCTCATATATATTTTTGAAGACCTCTGTCTGTCTGTCTGTTTGTCTGTCTGTCTGTCTGTCTGTCATTAATACAAATCTACGATTCTCGACCGATCGGGACGAAACTTGGTACGTGTGTATAGTTTGACCAGGCGGTGGTCGTTGTCGTTGTGCGACGCCCGTGCAGCGCATGCGCAGACGAGATCTCGGAAACGGGTGGAGCTATCGACTTGAAATTTGCTATTTGAATGTATCTTGCCCCGAATACGAATTTTATCGGGTCGCCGAGTCCGTGCGACGCCAGCTTCGCGCATGCGCAGACGAGATCTCGGAAACGGGTGGAGCTATCGACTTGAAATTTGCTATGTGAATGTACCTTGCCCCGGATACGAATTTTATCGGGTCGCCGAGCCCATGCGACGCCAGCTTCGCGCATGCGCAGACCAGATCTCGGAAACGGGTGGAGCTATCGACTTGAAATTTGCTATGTGAATGTATCTTGCCCCGGGTACGAATTTTATCGTGTCGCCGAGCCCGTGCGACGCCAGCTTCGCGCATGCGCAGACCAGATCTCGGAAACGGGTGGAGCTATCGACTTGAAATTTGGTTTTTGAATAGCCCGGACAACGTCGGGCTCATCGGCTAGTATGATATATGTTCTATATAATGTAATATTGGGATTCGAACATTACGTGGGCCTTTAACATACATGCGCTAGCACTACATATGATATCGAATAAACATATGAGTTATAACGTATTGACAGTTTGGTGTATGCTTTCTTTTAGAAATTAGTCCACAAATCGGCACAAAATAGGCGAAATGTAAAGAAGAAATCAGAATTTCTTGACATAAACATAACTCAACGAGAATTTCCCGATAATGGGACGGAGGGATAAATGGGTCGATTAATGCACTAACTATCCATCTACAAACGATGGCCTGTATTACTAATCTAAACATATTCATATCTGCAAAACTGTACCACATTTAGAGAAAACTCCTGATGGCTTTCAAATCGTCAAACGAAGTGAATATTGCGTCAAGGTTGGAGACAATAATGTACTGCCTCCATTGTGTGCCACGAACATTTACTGATAACTACGCATTTCGCTGTATTGACCTATTGCATGGAGTATTTGACGTGGACTCTAGGTTTCCTATGCATTTGAACAGTCACCATGGGTGCGGACTCAAGGTTTCCTGGGGAGTTCTATAGATTCACGCAGAGACTGCATCGGATCAATTATCCCCGTCTCAAGTGATTGACGATCTTGTTGTACTCTCATATATAGAAGCAAGATCAATCGAAGTAAATACGGACGCATCAAACGAAGTTTGTTTTAGCCTGATCATTCAATATAAGGTGTTTGGTAAATAGCGCTTCATAGAATCATAAATTATGCAGAATCTGAATACGAGTGGGATGGATTTGACAAATTAGATAATTTACTTATAATTTCGAAGTATGAGCTCATTTTGTCAATAAAGTGGTGCCAAAATGCTGTTTAGTGTGCTGACTATAGTACGGACACCCAGTTAAGGGAATACGTTTGCGGGTTCACTGTTTATGGCATCCAATGCCTTCAGAGTTTGTGCTAACATGGGTAATAAATTGTACATTTGATACTTCAGTGGGAAATAACTCATGCAGTTGTTACAGACGTGGGTAATAAATCGTACACATGTGGGTAATAAATCATACAGTTGGTAGTAAAGTGGCTAATAAATCGTAGTGGATACTAACTGGGTAATAAATCATACAGTTGGTAGTAAAGTGGCTAATACATCGTAGTGGATACTAACGTGGGTAATACATCGTTCAGTGGGTACCAAAGTGGGCAGTACACCGTACAGGGGGTACTAACGTGGGCAATAGATCGTACAGTGGGTAATGAAGTGGGTAACAAATTGTCCAATGGGTGCTAACTTGGGTAATAAATATCGTATAGTGGGTACTAAAGTGGGTAATACAATGTACAGTGGTCGTACTAAGATATTTTGCGTATAATGTCATTGTCTGTGTTTTTCGGCGATCCTCGGTGGTTCTCTGTGATTCTTGGTGAGCCCTGGTCAGTCTACAGTATTTCTGTTGATTCTTATTAATCCAATCCACGCAAGTTTACTGTGGATTACCGCGAAAAAAAAAATCGTGAATCTGAATATGAACGGTAACATGCATATAACATGCATATGTACCACATCTAACTATACGTGCGAAATAACATCGCTGTAGTTCCACCTGTAGCGATGCATTATTTATATCTAAGCAAGAATAAACCATTCAGGTATTTGAAGGCAAATGTCATTAGCAGCGTTTCAGGTGGAACTATATAAATTTTACTTCGCATGTCGTTCGTTTCGGTAAAGATGCATGTTATATGTTACATGCACTTTTCCGTTAATATTCTGGCACCATGTGGTTTTCTATGATGAAATGCATGCAAAACATACCGTGCAAACATGCTAGCGTATAACGTACCCGTAGTGGGGTCCTACCTGTATATAAGGTACCCTTAGCGGGGTCCTACCGGTATATAAGGTACCCTTAGTGGGGTCATACCTGTATATAAGGTACCCTTAGTGGGGTCCTACCGGTATATAAGGTACCATTAGTGGGGTCATACCTGTATATAAGGTACCCTTAGTGGGGTCATACCTGTATATAAGGTACCCTTAGTGGGGTCCTACCTGTATATAAGGTACCCTTAGTGGGGTCATACCTGTATATAAGGTACCCTTAGTGGGGTCATACCTGTATATAAGGTACCCTTAGTGGGGTCATACTTGTATATAAGGTACCCTTAGCGGGGTCCTACCGGTATATAATGTACCCTTAGTGGGGTCCTACCTGTATATAAGGTACCCTTAGTGGGGTCCTACCTGTATATAAAGTACTCTTAGTGGGGTCCTACCTGTATATAAAGTACCCTTAGTGGGGTCCTACCTGTATATAAGGTACCCTTAGTGGGGTCCTACCTGTATATAAGGTACCCTTAGTGGGGTCCTACCTGTATATAAAGTACTCTTAGTGGGGTCCTACCTGTATATAAGGTACCCTTAGTGGGGTCCTACCTGTATATAAGGTACCCTTAGTGGGGTCCTACCTGTATATAAGGTACCCTTAGTGGGGTCCTACCTGTATATAATGTACCCTTAGTGGGGTCCTACCTGTATATAAAGTACCCTTAGTGGGGTCCTACCTGTATATAAGGTACCCTTAGTGGGGCCCTACCTGTATATAAGGTACCCTTCGTGGGGTCCTACCTGTATCTAAAGTACTCTTAGTGGGGTCCTACCTGTATATAAAGTACTCTTAGTGAGGTCCTACCGGTATATAAAGTACCCTTAGTGGGGTCCTACCTGTATATAAAGTACCCTTAGTGGGGTCCTACCTGTATATAAAGTACTCTTAGTGGGGTCCTACCTGTATATAAGGTACCCTTAGTGGGGTCCTACCTGTATATAATGTACCCTTAGTGGGGTCCTACCTGTATATAATGTACCCTTAGTGGGGTCCTACCTGTATATAAAGTACTCTTAGTGGGGTCCTACCTGTATATAAAGTACTCTTAGTGGGGTCCTACCTGTATATAAGGTACCCTTAGTGGGGTCCTACCTGTATATGAGGTACCCTTAGTGGGGTCCTACCTGTATATAATGTACCATTAGTGGGGTCCTACTTGTATATAAGCCTATAAGGTACCCTCAGTGGGTCCTACCTGTATATAAGGTACCCTTAGTGGGGTCATACCGGTATTGATTGTTTTACTTATCGCACATTCATTCCATACTGTATTTAGCGAGCTATAACATCCCCCCAAATGTTCTAAACATTTCATAACTTTGATAGCCAAATGAGCAAAGTCCGTCTAACCAAATGTGGCTTTGCGATACAGTCATAAGATTCCATAAGGCCATCATTCTCAAGAGAGATGTGAACACATAGGTACACATTATTCTTGTTTGCATTATCAATAATTCTTCAGTAACGATATGTGGCATGTGGAATCCATTCTTAAGTAAACATTAACTGCTACAGTTACACTGATGCTTCCTTATAAACTAGCCGGGAGAAGACCACGAGCTATTTCAAATAAACCGATTGTATCAAAAATGTAAACAATAAAACAGGTTGAAGTATTGAACGATGTTCCATTGATTCTGCACAACAGATAATCAACTAAATATTTGAATCACAATTGCCATTGTGTTGTCATGTTTGTTGATAAAACTGCAACAATTGATGATTACAAAACAAAACAAATTAACATTATTGTGTGCAATTATAAATGAGGAAAATGAGAACAGGAACTACCCTATTTTTGCATGTTCTTTACTGTACATTTGTTGTTGTGATTTTCACATAGACCGATTTATGTACCGGAACACAGACATAAACTTAATAAAACACTCAACAAATTCATATCATATGTTATTCAAATGTTTTATTTTACGGAAATCAACGGTAATTCATACCATATTAGGGATACTATAAACAAGGGACGATCTTTAGTGGTCCACGCTGAAGAATGCGGAGTCAGAGTTCCTAGATTCTGTGACATGAATAAGTCTCCGAAGTCCCGTGATGACTTGAAACCTGACATTATGTTCGATTTGAATCATCCGGGCCGGTTCATATGATAACAATAGGTCGATACCTATGTTGAACACTTCTATACCGGCTTTGTTTGACCTGGGCTACTTATTCAAGTCATATAATTATGTACTGTCAGACCAAATGTTGCACCAATACTCCGTTTAAAAGGACATGGCTCATTCGAACTTCCGAATATTTTATACGTAATTTGGAAGGAGATATTATACATGTATGTGTTGATACATACACGAAATATCAATATTCGGGCTTCATTTTATTTGCACAATACTTTCCAATGTCAAGGCAATTAAAAAATTGTTCGCAAATAGTTAAAACTAACGTCTTTATTTTTACCAGCAGTATCTGTAATTGACTTACAAGAAACGATTTGTTCCGAAGAATGTTCTGAATTCGATAATTCTGAATTCAATCACTTGCTTTTGTCTTTCTGTGATACAAATTGTTCACACACGAATGTTATGGCGTTAAAGGATTACACGGGTGTAACTGTTCTCAGTCAGTATCGATGCCCGCTAATCCATTGAGCGCGTTACCGAAAAGAGTTGTGATAGGCCGCCCGTAACTGAAGTTACGCCGACTCATGCAATTGAATATTCCATTATGCAGTCATGTGAGGACTACTAGCGACACGCAGTGTTAACCCTTTACCCAACAGAACGGCCCTGTGCCAATGCATTCTCTTATATATGCGAGTCGACCATAGGTCGCCTCGCATATATAAGAGAATGCATTGGCTTAACACATTAAAAATTATAAAATCGTTAAAGAATGTAAGAAAAAATGGTAAAAAGTGTTAATTTTTTTTTTTTTGGCCAATGCATTCTCTTATATATGCGAGGCGACCTATGGTCGACTCGCATATATAAGAGAATGCATTGGCACAGGGCATAACTGTATCTATCACAATGTGGTCAAGGAGCCGGTTCCAATGATATCCATATTTGTATGGTTCTATTGAGACAGACCGAAGATATTTTAGGCTGTTGAAGCTTTATTTGGCCGGTTTTGTTGGGTAAAGGGTTAAACTTGAAAGGATGTCGCAATTGGCTTTTATCTACGCATTGTTTATACAGAAACGGTTGGACCATCGGAGTTGAAAATTTGTATATATGGGTAATTTGACCCGAGGGATCCTATTCGAAAGGTCCATTGACATTATGTGTCTTAAACGGGCACTAATTATTAGCTCAATTAAACAGTTAATTATACACACAAAGTAGTTGAAATCTGGTGGGTGAAAATTGAAACGTCATTTGACTTTTTATGAAAGTACTCCCGATTGTGAACCTCCGCACCAAATTTTATTCAGACCCCGATGACCCTAGGATACTCAGGTGGGCGGACAACAATCCACATTATTCCCAGATAAATAAAGAAATATAACTCAAATACGGTACTACAGGCTGTATCATATGACCATATGTTGAAAGCAATCAAAAGTAGGGCTAATGTAATATATCAGTTAATATGTTAATGATCATTCAAACTTTTTGCAGGCATCCATGTCTTGGAATGACTTTTTGGAGAGTATTCTAGTCGAACCGGGCGCGGCGTCGCAGGCAGCTATCTATTCTATATGGGGAACGAAATGGTGCAACACTAAAGACTTCGACATCCAGTCATCAGAAATCCAGAAGATAGTCAAGGGCTTCCTAGAACCGACCAACATCCACAAGGATGGACTTGAATTAGGAGGGACCGTTTATACGTGTACGCGCATGGATAATTGTTGCATGGTTTGTCGGGAGAGTGCGTCTGGTAATGGCTCCATCATCTACATGTGCAAGTCGTGTGTTATTGTGGTTATATATGACGATAGCGTTCATCCAGGAAACTCATACAATGCTGTTATAAAGCTCGGGACGTACTTGAAAAACAACGGATTCTGACAAATGATAAACACATTTCTCATAATGCAATATACTGCTGATAAGAATGACGTCAATATACTGCTGATAAGAATGACGTCAATATACTGCTGATAAGAATGACGTCACTAGTAGTTGAGCTCTTTATATCAGTGGTCGTTCTGCCAAATCCGTTGTTACGATTAAGTTTTCGGTTATCCACCTAAATCACATATATCGTATAGTATGAGTTCCAGATCGTTTGTATGGTTCTCAACAGGTCAGGCACATCCTGAATTCCACTATTATAGTGGCATATGACTATAACATATTCATATTTCCTTTATTTGCGTCGGGAATAGAAGACGGAGCATACCAGTGCACAGCCAAGTGTCACTCTCAACAATATCGCAGCGAATGACAAAATTCGTTGTGCGATCTTTTGCGCCAACTTTGTTATTCAATAATATTATAATATTACTAATATATGCCTATCTAAATGAGAACATGATGACTCAATCTATCCTTCATAACAACAACAATTCAACTAATTGAATGCTAATTGAGTTGGTTATGGTGTGCCGTCATGATTAATCATTCTCCTGGACAAAATATATGTATGATATCTAATTAGTGCGACACTGATTTTGAATAACATTTGTGTGAAATATGATGTTGGATTATCCCTCTGTTATCAAATTAACAAAACGGCAATGTGCATATATATACCACTATAATAGTGGAATTCAGGATGTGCTTCACCTGCTCAATGTGGGAGTTGAATTCGAGATTGTGTCCTTAAATTTCAATTGCCATGTGGCCTAAATTTATATTGCCTAGCGGCAATCATATAATTTGTCGCCCTGAAACACGTATGCAATCATCAAGCCTATACCACTGACTACGACCTTAAAACATAATTAATACAAAGTAATCACGAAATATCAGTACATCACCTTAATGCGAGTGGCAAGAAATTTGACGTCACTATTTTCTCAAAAAAACATACTGATAATCGCCTATTCTGCGATACTCGTGTCATGACGTTTGAAAGCACGATTCGTTCACAAATCACTCGTCAAACCTGATACAGTCCTAAACAATTACGATTACGAAGAGCTATTCGCAATTATTATCAGTAGTAATTATTACGCGAAAGGTGTTTGATGTCGTATTTATTGCACATTGGTACTATATGAGGGAGTAACCCCCCTCCATTTATGGTACACGGGATGCTGGTGATTATGAAGTGGCACGCAGGATTCGTAACCATCTTTTAACTATTATTTGGGATCCATATGCCCATTTTAATCGGTATTCACCATTCAACAAATTGTTTAAATTAGGATTATTTCTTAGCCAACATTTTGGTGTACTTCAGCTTCATACATCTCGATGTGTTGAAGTTATGGGCACTACTTCAGAAAATGTGTGAAAATTACATCAGTGTGAAATCGCCACAACTTGTATGCGATATTTTCTCAACCGGTATCGAGATTCACATCTCTCTGTTAACTTGTATTCAGGAGTCATGGGGATAGGGGTGTCGTCCTCCAGTATGCACGTGTCACAGTGCATGGGAAGAGCTGGATTAAACATTCTTGACGTTTTTTTCGTAGTGGTGGATTAGGAAAATTCATACTCATATACACCATATACTCATATACATCTTCTGCTTTTATATACAACATAAAGTAATATACATGTTTAGTACACTGAACTACAATGGTAATAATTACGAATAGCTAATACGTACATATTTCGGATGGTCCAAAAACCTTTTCTCAGAATTTACTGCGAGTCCGTTTGTTACCTCATATTTGTTTTTCTCTCCCGACTATTTGTTTTACCCTGTGCCAATGCATTCTCTTATATATGCGAGTCGACCATAGGTCGCCTCGCATATATAAGAGAATGCATTGGCCTAACAAATTTTGTATCATGTTTTTTAACTAAATGTTTCTTACAATTTTTAGGACATAAAATAAAAAAACATCCATTACCCTGCAGGGAGCCCCACACATATATAGAAGCACCTAGAAGGGTGTCGTCTGCTCATGTTTGCCTGGGGCTCTGTATGGGTGAAATTATAAAATTGTTAAAGAATACAAGAACAAATTATTAAAATTGTAAAATATTGTTAGGCCAATGCATTCTCTTATATATGCGAAGCGACCTATGGTCGACTCGCATATATAAGAGAATGCATTGGCACAGGGTAAAAAAAAAATCTTGCAACTCACACTAAGGTGATATGCTTCTGACTCCCGTGATTATTTCGTACCTCATTATGTTGTTATCGAGTTATAGACAGTGGTTGGCTCGATATTTGCACGCACGTAAAGCCCACGTGCCGTAATCATAACTATGGATATGGTAAAACAACAACTGATAGAAAGAACATAAATTGTAGTGACGTAGAACCCTATTCGTAATTCTTATCAATTTCCAGTTCATTATGATGTAAATTTATTTTCACAAGTTGACTGTGCCAAGTACAGGCGGATTAAGTTAACATCGTTTGTGCTTGCATGTTGGCTAGATAGGGGATGCGACAGTGGCAAGCCAGTATATGTTAAATATATAGGAGGTGGGAGAAGGGCAATAACTAAGTGCAATCACTTGTGCTCCGATCCCTTTGTGATAAATGTGATAAATTTATTCCAATAAAATATATTTAATTGTAGTTACCATGCAACGTGACATATTAGACATGCCCGTGTAGACTGGGAGGGGGCGGTTTGTACGGAATTGTCTCATCCAAACATTGGTCAAAATTTTCAACAGTTGGAAATGTCATGCTTGACCAAACATTGGTTGGACAATTTACTCAAAATCTATGTTGAAATTGGTCTCATTGTAGATTTTCCAACCAGGGATTAGCGGGGAAGATGTTGTTTTCAGAACAGCAGCGGCATATCTTCTCAACATATTTTGGTCTGAAATGGGAATCAGTGGGAATAGTCCAACCCAACGTCAGGAAGCGAATGGACGTATGCGCACATAAAATATAGTTCCGTGGTTCGAGTAAGGTTACTGTTTCCCAAAACATTTTAGTGTCTGGTTCTTTGCCATAAATAGTGGATATCTTTGTGACATAAGCAATTGTTTATTTCGGTCGCTCACGAAAATAAACATTTGTCTCTGCCGCTCATGAGATAATTTTCAGTATCCACTCAACAACTGTTTCTATTTATTGGATAACTAGAGATACAAATAATGTTTACAGTTAAAGTGATGTGAAACACTCCGGTTGTGTGATCTAATAGAAATGGAGAATAATCTTAAAGTGATGTGAAACACCCCGGTTGTGTGATCTAATAGAAATGGAGAATAATCTTAAAGTGATGTGAAACACCCCGGTTGTGTGATCTAATAGAAATGGAGAATAATCTTAAAGTGATGTGAAACACTCCGGTTGGGTGATCTAATAGAAATGGAGAATAATCTTGCTCAAAGTAGTTATTTTTACGAATATGAATCCAAATTGATAGTACACACACCATCATTATTATATATAAATTAAGTGCAATGACTCTCGATGTCGAAATACTTTGCATTAGATTATCGCCGATTGTCGCGTCCCGAGTCGAGATGTAATATTTAAAATTAAGCATCAAACATTATTTAAAAGTGAAATAATGGGCATACATGTATCAATTATGACACATTGTATAATAATACATTTTGTCATTTGACAAATACTAAAGAGATAATAATAATCTCCAAATGACAATGAATCAATCGGTTAAATCACGATCCGGTCTGTCAAAAAAGAAACCTAATTATTTAAAGGTACGGTTGGCCTTGGTGGTGGGTATCCTGTGAAAATATTTCCACCCGTCAAAAACCGCACAAACAGACAGAACATCAAAATGTAGACAGACATTGTCCGTATACAAACAACAAATATCGCATGTTATGTAAACAAAAGCATAGAAAGTTACTTTTCTGGTGTTTGTTTATATTATGGTGGTAGACATAAAGAGCGTTCGTTGTTGGTGAATTCCTGATATGGCACTAATAAAGAGCATTTATGCCATTTTTGTGTGATTAGCCAGTAGCATTGTGCTGTCTTCTGTAACACCATCAGGCTCTTGCTTAGGTAAAATATAGTAGGTCTTTATGATAACATGCTGTTTATGATAGTCATGGTATATATGAACGAAACTGTATGCATTTTAATGTTTTTCTGTTTACGGTGATTGGAACAAATATGAATATTTTCGACAACTAAGGCCCCACGTGCCTTTAAAGGCTTGCTGGGCTAGGAAATACATCAGTAAACTGGAATATCATATATATGTCACATGCTGGAGGACGTCTGTGGGTTCGATGTTTTTTCAGCAGCTTTATATTATGTGTTGAGTGGCGATCACCAGCTTGTCGTAGAACTTGCGACCACCTACTCGTGCATATTTTCCAGCTCTGCTATAACTGCATGTATGGATGCCAGCCCTGTGCTGATAAAGAAAGTGAAATAAACTTCAACACCAGTATAGTGTTACTCAATCTGCAAAATCATGCTAACATATAAATACAAATAGGTCAAACCATGATTATCCAACCCTATTATACCCTTCATAGATTGTCACTGGACATAGTAACCGGAGTGCAAATGTGTATATATAGTTTATATGAGAGTATCGATTGTGCTAATAATGGCTTAAACTCTTTAAGTAAAACAGAACGAGAGCCTCATTAGTTCCGTTAGTCGTGTCGTCTGTTGTGGTTTGAAACACGATGTCCATTGATTGATGTCAATAGGTACATGAATTATTGTGTCAATGCTATTTAAGAGTCCCATCCCTGTGTAGAAGAACGACTTTTACCATAGCATCCTACTTGACGACGAACAAATAAGATTACACCGGATCGAGTTTAAAATTAAATATATTATATAGAGTTATCTTCCATATATCATGGGTAACTTGGTGTAGTCGAATAATGTGTTCACTAAAATATGTTGTGACTTTATATACTGAGATTACAAGACCAGTCAAAGACATATTATGGACTTGTTCGGGCGCGTGAAACTGATGGTACGCATGTGTTATGCCAACCTAGGGAATATGGAATTCCACTAACACCGCCGAAAATCGATCACAACTATCCGTAGAAAACATCGTCTGAGCTACGCTCAATTGTAAATATGTGACCCGCCACATCAAATCCAGTCGTAAGTCGGGATTTCTTTTACCCTGTGCCAATGCATTCTCTTATATATGCGAGTCGACCATAGGTCGCCTCGCATATATAAGAGAATGCATTGGCCTAACAATTTTTTATCATTTTTTTTAAATAAATGTTTCTTACAATGTTTAGGACATAAAATAAAAAACATCCATTACCCTGCAGGGAGCCCCACACATATATAGAAGCATATAGCAGAGTGTCGTCTGCTCGTGTTTGTCTGGGGCTCTGTATGGGTGAAATTATAAAATTGTTAAAGAATACAAGAAAAAATTATTAAAATTGTAAAAAATTGTTAGGCCAGTGCATTCTCTTATATATGCGAGGCGACCTATGGTCGACTCGCATATATAAGAGAATGCATTGGCACAGGGTAAAAAAAATCCCGACTTACGACTGGATTTGATATGGCGGGTCACATATATACGTCTATATTAGTGACGCAACTATCGGCGATAAACCAACACAAATTGTTCCCAATTGGCATAAAATGCTTGTTTAATCTGCTAGTTGAGTGTAAATGTAAGGCATTGATGCTAATATTGTTGAATTAAAGCCACTTGGCGATTTGCGCTCCAAAATAGACCTAACATTATTCGCTTTTGAACTTTTTCCGGTATCGAAATAGGTCAATAAATACTTGAACTGCCTTTCTGCGGGCATTATGTCACAGAAAGGCGCATGCATTGGTATCATTAAATATACAACTTTGATCACGGTGTTTGGGTCCCAAACAAACAACAGCTTCGTGTACAGCATGGAACATAAAGACGAGTATGAATCGCCGCACAGCTGCACTTCAACTCTGTTCATTCGTGTAATTAAATTCACAACTCCTGAGTACAGAACGGATAATCTCTTCGAGATACGTTGATTATTTTTCGAGTTATGTGCCCCCAAAATTGGGAGTTTGTCGAATTTCGCTCAAGTCAAGTAAAGAGAGATCCTTAACGACTTCGAGTTTGAATGGTGTGAGATACACCTTGTCCTGTCAAATACTTTGATGACAAATAACTAGTTCGTGTTTCACTTGCTGAAGATTGTCCAATTATCGGATAGCGGTAATTTTTGTCATATCGGAGACTATAAATTACATGTATATTTAAATCATGCTAAAAGATTTCTGGTGATATTCCATTCATAAACATAGTCTGTGTAATACAAAAAACCGTCTTCGATTTTGAACGTGTGTAAGGCGTGTGCGAGTTGCGTGCGAAAGTCCCCCACCCGAAAATACCAGGACAATATTGTTGTTATTGTCATTATGCTGTATTTTAAATATCTTAAACTGTCCAAGTATATAGTGACAATAAAGAATTTAAATACACAGAAATGGAGCCATTTGACCAAGAAGTCACAGCCAAGCACGCATGATGTAAATTTTATTGAACATTGTTTATAGGATAGGATATTTTATTTCCAATACACATATCTATTACATAAAAATGATGAAAATTATGGATAATTCTGTCGTATGTTGTGGGGGATGGCATAGTCTGGCAAGACTGTCTTCCTGCCATCCCCAGTATGGTGAATATAGAAATTAATAACAATATTAAAATGGCCTCGGGTGAGCCGTGCACAGATTGTGTATATGTAATTTATAAGTTTAGGGCTTAGTTCAAGAGCGTGTGAAATTGGATACTACCCGAGGGCTGTTCAATACCATGTGTATGGTTCAAATTCAGATGAGTGGGTAGTATTTTTGGCGGATGAGGGTACAGGTACAGGGACTACTGATTCGTATTGGTTGATGTTGACGTTGAAACCGTTATATGTACACTTAACGGGGTACGATCTGGGGGCAGTCTGGGCATCCTAGATTTTTGCATTTGATATTGTTAGGCAATTAGGCCGATCCAAGTTAAGTGTTGTAATTGTTGTCACTTGTTTTTCGCGCATATGTAAGTTACAATAAGTTCAATATTTAGTGTTTTGTCCAGGCCACCTTAAACCTGTTTATACTGTTGTCACTTTTTTCACGCATATGTAAGTTACAATGTACACCGTGAATATTTAGTGTTGTGTCCAGGCCAACTTAAACGTGCGTATACTGTTGTCACTTTTTTCGCGCATATGTAAGTTACATTAACTAATGTACACCGTGAATATTTACGAACACAAACAGGACCGAGTAGTAACACTGTCTTGCAGATATGGAAAATGCGCGGTGCAGTCTTGTTCGTCTCAGCTGAGACGCTGGTAGCGGTTTTTGACAACCAACGATGGTTATTAAAACCCAACCTGCTATAGATCCGGGATACATGTATATATTGTCTTTTGTATTGTAATATGCTATATGACTATTGTATATAACTTTGTTTCTCAATATCCGTTACATGTAATTTTCATGTGTTTATTTGGATGAGAGAATAAAGCATACCATACCATTGACTTTCTCTTCACAGCCATCATCGAAGGTTGTTCTTCCACTACATCCAGAGTGTAATGAAATATGCCACGAAAACATGCAGGATGAAGAAAGAATACGACGACTCAATCGTGAAACTCTTAATCAGAAGAGATATCGCGCAGCCATTTCTACCAGTTGACCAGATCAGCCATGCTTGTTTCACCAGACTCGAAGAGATCGAAATTTCACTGACCAATGACGAACAAGTCGACCTCAGGGTACAGACAGTTTACATACTATATGACAACCTTCTGAAGAAGAACTATGTGGAACCACTTTGACACTGTTGTTCCAAGGACTGCAATGTGGAATGCTAGTGGTGTTGTGCCCACACCCGATTACCTTTCTGTCCTGCTGAAAGGACAACTGTACGACTTTGTTGGTATTTATGAGCATTGGCTCAATGATGAGAACCTTCACTTTCTCCAAACGTTTCACGACTCATACTGTTGTTTAGCCAAACACGGGAGAACAATCACAACAAGGATCGGCGGTAGTTTCACGCGCGACGGCGTGGCCATCCTATTTAGGAAGCATCTGGCAAATCAGTGTATTATTCTTGATACCGGAACAGACAGGATTGTTGGATTGCAACATTAGTGTTCTCCAAGTTTACCTCCCAAGCACTTCACGCAGTGACGATTATTATGCAGAATGCCTGGATTCTCTGAACGATCTAATAGATAACTATTCGCCAAGAGGCCCGGTGATTGTTATGGGCGACATAAATGCCCATTTGACTAGAACCAGGGGGGGGGGGCATCTCCCGACTGGTCACGAAAGTAGATCGCAACTCATAAATGATATGCTAACTCGGACACAATCCTATTCAGTTACATGTCTGGATTCATGCACTGGTCCGCCAATCTCATACTACCCATTCTGTACAGTCGCATCACCTTCACGTATAGACCACATCATTGCGCCGGATACGATGGCGGATCTAATTGTTAAAAGCGCCATACTCGATGACCACCAATTGAATACATCGAATCACTTACCAGTGTCGTGCAGCTTTGAGATACCAGTTTCAGAGACCACTACACCAGTTCTATTCACGAGGTTATCCTTCAATTGGGATAAAATGGACACTGCCTAATACCAGGCTTCACTTGATGAGCTTCTCACCATGACTTTGTGCCACTCTCTCAAAACACGAGATAATCTAGACAAATTGTATACAGATATTGTTAAAGCAATACTGCACGCTTCCTCGATGGCGTCGCCATCAGCACCATGCCATAGGTCCAGGAAATCTTTCTGGAACGATGAATTACGGTCACTTCATGCCGATGTCAAACAGAAACGTACCGTGTGGATAATGGTTGGTAGGCCTCACTCATACGATCATGAAGCATACATCCAGTACAAAGAATCCAAACGTTCCTTCAGACGATCGGTGCGCTCTGCAATTCGTCCACAAGAGCATCGCAAATATGAAATAATCGAATCATGTGCCAGCAAGGACCAGACGCAATTCTGGAAAATACTGCGAACATCTGATGATTCTCAACACACTGACAGTTTCGGTTCCGTTATGAACTTCGAAGGTAGAGCACTCAGAGATCGCGGCGATATTCTTGAAGCATGGCGTGTATATTTCGAAAATCTGTACACCCCGGTTATTCATTCTGACACAGAGTTCGAAGAAAGCATATACAGACAACTGCATTCGCTGCTTGATGAATCTCATCCTCAATTCGATTGT
Source organism: Siphonodentalium dalli (assembly GCA_032622095.1). Lineage (NCBI taxonomy): Eukaryota > Metazoa > Mollusca > Scaphopoda > Gadilida > Siphonodentaliidae > Siphonodentalium > Siphonodentalium dalli. The sequence goes on from CP136069.1 coordinate 200,192,209, forward strand.
AATGTGTTCTGCGAGCCAATAACTAATAGCGAAGTGTTTTCGGTTTTACGACGACTGAAGCGGAACAAATCAGGCGGCATCGACCAGATCACAAACGACCATCTAATTCACGGAAGTGCATCCCTTGTTAATGCTCTTTGTCGCCTGTTCAACGGACTTATTCAACTGGAACGGATACCACCATCTCTTAAAACTGGAATAAGCGTGCCATTATACAAGGGTGATCCTAAACCGAAGCATCTACCTGACAGCCACAGAGCCATAACCTTATTGCCTGTAATTTATAAAGTTTTCGAAAATATCCTTCTCAATAGATTTCTTGGTGATCCCGACATCGCAATGTTCCCACATGAGTTGCAGCACGGTTTCCAGAAAGGAGTTAGCTGCGAAATGTCTGCCTTTCTTGTCCAAGAATTCACCAACTTTTCTGGTGATCTCAATTCTCGTGCTTTTGTGTGCTTTTTGGACTCGGCAAAAGCCTTCGATCGTGTCTGGCATGAATGGCTCTTTGTGAAACTTCACCAACTAGGCTTCTGTGGTAGGATACTACGTGTCGTGACTAACATGTACTCTGACTGCTCGAGTCGCATATTGTATAACAAGGCTCTCTCGAATACACTCTCAGTTAAACAAGGAACAAGGCAGGGGGAAGTGTGTTCCCCTTTCTTCTACCTGGTGTACATAAATGACTTGCTGAATCAATTGAATTCCTCGAACTGCGGTTTTTCAATTGGATCTGTACATTGTGTCGCACTGACAGCAGCATACGACATTGCTCTGCTATCATTATCAAAAAATGGAATGGACAGTCTTCTAGATATATGTTGCAGATGCAGCCGACTATGGCGCTTTAATTTCTCAGAAACAAAAAGTGTGGTCGTCGTTTTTAATGAGACGAAGCGTCAAGACGAAAATCACGACAGAAAATGGTACTTGGGAGATCAAATTATATCAGAAACTTCCTCGTGTGTTCATCTCGGAATTCCACACAAGTATCAAAATGACTCCAACCGAGCCAATGAGTTAACCACGAGAGCCAATGAGTTAACCACGAAACTGCGAAAAACTTACTTCGCCTTAGCTGGAAAGCAGCCTTTCAAATCGTGCTCTCCCCTGACGATGGGGTTTATGCTGAAGTATGTTGTCCTTCCTAGGGCGTTATATGGATGCGAGGTCACACAAGTCAGTACACGTTCTATACACATCTCACTAGAACGAGCTTTCCTATGCTGTGTTAAACACATAGAAACTCTTTCTGGACGCACATCAACAGACGTCGCTCTCAGCTTGTTGGGACTCCTGCCTCTTGAGTCCGAAATCCACTTAAAAAAGATGAACTTCCTCGGCCATCTGATTCACCTTCCCCAAGGACATCAGGTGCCGTTAAAGATATCCTCTTACGATTCTTTAAATTCACTCTGTTTAATAGAGATACAACTGGATTTGTGTCAGACATTGTTCCTATTCTTCAGCAATATAAACTCTACGATTACCTTGACATCTTCACACAAACCGGACATTTTCCGTCAGACTCTACATGGAAAACAATTTACAAGAAAGCTGTTCGGGACCATTATTTCTCATTCTGGACTTCATCCGTTGCCGACAACCCATCACTGACCACATTTCAACTAGTTCACACAGATCCTATGACTCCCTGGTCGATATGGACACTTCTTAGAGAGTACCCAAATTGCTCAGCTCAACTTCGGAATCTTGCTATTCTACTCAATAAGACGACATATATTAACCATCTGACATGCCGTGCCTGTGATCAGCAGCACAACAATGAACTTCTCCACGCAATGAGGTATTGCTCTTCGGAAGTTATTCTTTCATTACGTAATAGCTACTGGGAGTCTATTCTCAACCACTATGGAGTGTCTGTATTTAACTTCATGCACGATTCTTTGAGCGACGAAGAACTTTCAGCACTGATTCTTGGAGGGAACATTCCAGGACAACCACACCATCTAATCGAGAACAAGCATACAATAATTCTGTTCTCAGCTGCGTATCTTCTTGCCGTGTGCTCCCTGATTAGATGATAACCTATGACCACCAGCCGTAGATGATTCCACACGCCATCATATGTCAGGCATCAACCGCAACTTACCCAACTGTTACATGCCCTGCCACTCATCTTATAGATTGTACATTGCTCACACTTGTTATGTATACAATTGTAAATACCTTGCGGTAAATATTCTTCTCCAGAAATGGAGGTATTGAAAAATAAATAAACCTGTTTATACTGTTGTCACTTTTTTCACGCATATGTAAGTTACACTAACTAATGTACACCGTGAATATTTAGTGTTGTGTCCAGGCCACCTTAAACGTGCGTATACTGTTGTCACTTTTTTCGCGCATATGTAAGTTACATTAACTAATGTACACCGTGAATATTTACGAACACAAACAGGACCGAGTAGTAACACTGTCTTGCAGATATGGAAAATGCGCGGTGCAGTCTTGTTCGTCTCAGCTGAGACGCTGGTAGCGGTTTTTGACAACTAACGAGGGTTATTAAAACCCAACCTGCTATACATCCGGGTTACATGTATATATTATCTTTTTTATTGTAATATGCTATATGACTATTGTATAAAACTTTGTTTCTCAATATCCGTTACATGTAATTTTCATGTGTTTTATTTGGATGAGAGAATAAAGCATACCATACCATTGACTTTCTCGACAGCCATCATCGAAGGTTGTTCTTCCACTACAGCCAGAGTGTAATGAAATATGCCACGAAAACATGCAGGATGAAGAATGAATACGACGACCCAATCGTGAAACTATTAATCAGAAGAGATATCGCGCTGTCATTTCTACTGGTTGACCAGATCAGCGATGCTTGTTTCACCGCACCCGAAGAGAACGAAATTTCACTGACCAATGACGAACAAGTCGACCCCAGGGTACAGACAGTTTATAGACTATATGACAACCTTCTGAAGAAGAACTATGTGGAACCACTTTGACACTGTTGTGCCAAGGACTGCAATGTGGATAGCGGGCTCACGTCCGAACTTATTCCGACTGATAGATTTCATAAAGAAGGAGCAAGCAGTCAATGAATGTAAGATATTACAGATGAGTGTGGGCGACAGGGTGACACCACAGAAGAGAAAGTATCGTGCCTTAGAAAATTCCAGACGTCATTTCAAGAGAGTGTACATGGCAGGGAAGATAGATAAAGTATAGTTTCTGGATGAGATGGCCATGTTATGCGGTCATATGAGCAAATTTGTTGTCATTTATAAGTTTCTAATTCGTTAATGTTTGTACCTCATGTTTTTGTCATTATTATTTGCATGTATTTTATATTATCCACAACTAATAAACAGTCATAAATGCAACCCAAACCTCCGTTCTTTCTCATAATCAAAAAAGGCAGAAAAAAAAACACCGAATCCAATCAAAATCAAACCAACTACATGTAGGAGAGGCCTAAGTAGTCATTAAGAGGATTATTCACACCTCTACCATAACCTACCGAAAACAATAGGTGTCTGCAAAACGGGACGACCCCAGGAGGTTCTCGTGGTTTTGAGGAATAATGGGCGCTGTTGTCTAGTATCGGGTCCGGCAATACGTTTAGTGAACATTTGCGAGAAAGATTCAGATAGGCGGTTGTTATACCAATCATGTATGAATAGAGTAGTATAGACTTTGTGAAGGTCGTATACCGTTAAGATATTCTCTTTTTTAAACAATGGATCGGTATATGGCTCCTGTACTTTTTATTACACACAATTCGTATTGCCCTTTTTTGTAATAAAAAGACTCGTTTTACCTCGGGAACATGGCCCCATATTTGGATTCCATATACCAAAGGACTTTGGATTAAAGCATAATATAACGTTTTAAGGGCACTTCCTGGGAAAAAGTGTTTGACTTTATTTATATGATATATGGCGTGCGCTAATTTGGAGCAGACTGATTATATGTGTTTTTTAAATGATAGAATTTCATCATATGTGAATCTTTATGAACAGAACATGGTGGAAATGGTCTACAACGGGGTTTCGAGCGAATTTGACCCCATTCACAATACAAACCGACAACAAAAAGTAATGCATACATTGTAACGGTAAATTGAAGACGGATATGACTAGATGTCCAGTAACATTTCAACGAAGCTTTATTCATTCGTGTAATTCAATTAAAAACTCAAGGTATATTGGTTTGGAATATTTAACTAATGGAAATTCTCCCCTCCTCCAAGGTTGAAGGGAATTATATGAATATATGAGGGATATATGTGACCCGCCATTTCAAATCCAGTCGTAAGTCGGCATTTTTTTTTACCCTGTGCCAATGCATTCTCTTATATATGCGAGTCGACCATAGGTCGCCTCGCATATATAAGAGAATGCATTGGCCTAACAATTTTTTACAATTTTAATAATATTTTCTTGTATTCTTTAACAATTTTATAATTTTACCCATACAGAGCCCCAGCCAAACATGAGCAGACGACACTCTTCTATATGCTTCTATATATGTGTGGGGCTCCCTGCAGGGTAATGGATGTTTTTTATTTTATGTCCTAAAAATGTAAGAAACATTTATTTAAAAAAAATGATAAAAAATTGTTAGGCCAATCCATTCTCTTATATATGCGAGGCGACATATGGTCGACTCGCATATATAAGAGAATGCATTGGCACAGGGTAAAAAAAATCCTGACTTAAGACTGGATTTGATATGGCGGGTCACATATAATGTATACAAAGTTGCAGCTGGTGTCCAATTAACTGTTTTTAAAATGGTATGCAGAGAGAAACCACTATTCAATCCGATCGAAGTTGTTTGCCCCTCGAATGGAATGTGCTTTGAAGATAAGAGCGTAACACCAGCATATGTCATCATAGAACGTATCCACCGATATACTGCTGCACATGAAACTTTCCGCAACGTTTTAGCAGATAAGAGAAGGTATCTGTCTTTACTACAATCTTGCATGTGGGGAAGGTAATATTTTAATGACATCGCCGCACACAAGTCTTTGTCACTAAAGAACTGTAATCTACTGCATTTTGCGGTTTTGGTGGTCGTGATGTTTTAAAATGATGCGGAATATGACAAAGCAATCAACCCCAAGTCCATTGGAGATGAACGATATGAATATTTTCTAATCTCTGTGATCGTTTTGCTGAAGTGTGCGTCAACAAACTTGCTAATGTCTAACTCAATTGTTGTAAAGTTAAACTATTATGAGGTGTCATTAATATAGACATTTTGTCAGTAAAAGTGACACATCACAAACCCCATTGTATCTGGGTTTAAGTGGCTTGGGTAGGAAAATACCTTTCGTAAGCCGATCTACCAGAGAAGAGTTTCAAAAATCCCTCCCGTTAACAATAATAATTTCCTGTTGATAGCTTATTTATTACACTGTAAGATTTATTACACTGTAAGATTTACCTTGATGTGCCAAAGTTGACAAACTTGAATAATTGGCTCTGGTAGTCTCTTTCGTGTGAATGGACGATTATTCAACTCGATCGATCACATATTCCGCTGCTTCCAAGATAACCCATATTGTGTATTGGTAGCTGGTTTCCACGAGTCAATGGTGTAGTTGATAGAGCGTTCTGATAGGCCAGATATTTCACATCTTTGTCGGATATTATGCAGGCGAGTAGCTGCATTTTGGGTAGCAGAGAGCGAACCACGTTCGACTATGGTTTTTGTACAGTGCTGTGATGTAAAAGAAACGGATCTGTCACACACATATTTAGTAAAACTGAGAAGAGACCTCATGATTATTCTGAGCGGTGGAACAGGATAAGATTTATATATTTTCCATTATTTATTGAAAGCGTTAGTGCCAATTGCCTTATACTTGGAATTCAAAGAACAATACTGTTGCAGTTGAGTATTCAAATTGGTTGCAAACATATCAACGTTCGGTTGCCAATGTTGTATATGCCAACAAATTGCGTCAAAAACGAATCTATCTTATTTCCATTCCATATTGTAACAAAATCTTCAGCTTCATTTTGGGCTCCTTGTATGTGAGACGCTGAGATCTGAATGTTTGCTATCCAGGGTCCGGATATTAATTTCTTCACTCAAACGGTGAATCTCAAATATGGACAACCCGAATTATTTATGTAGACGACTGCGGTCTCGTTATCTGATTTCATGTGAATATTATGAAACTATGTGCCAGCATACGACCGGAACAATCCAAATTGAACTGCGTTGACTTCAATACAATTTTTATGACTGAATCGGTCGGCCTTTAACAAAAGACCATTAACTGACGAGATTCCGCTAGTGGCTTCCCATCCTTGAAAGGATGTGGTACAGTAATGCCCTAATTAATCGACTCCTTTAACCACAGCAGAATTATGGGTAACTTTTCAGGATTTAGTCGCCCGAGAGCTTTCCGATGAATGGCAACAAGCCATATTTCCGACTAAATCCTGAAAAGTTACCCATAATTCTGATGTGGTCAAAGGAGTCGATTAATTAGGGCATTACCGTAGTTGTCAATTAATCATGTAGGCAAGTGCTGTCGTGTTATTTGATTGTATGTGAACATTCTGGAAACGGGGGTGCCAGCATATAAATTGAACAAACCTAATTGAACTGCCTTGTGTTCAAGAAAATGTATAAGACTGAATCGGTCGACATTTGACCAACGACAATTAGCAGAAGAAATCCGTCAGTGGCTCCCCATCCTTGTGTGGATGTGTTAGTTGTCAATGTGGCTGATATTTTATTGAAACGAATAGTTCGTCCATTCATTATAATAATGTTATCCACCATTTCACTTCGGCAATTAATTACCTCGCACGAGAGGTACGTAAACAGTCATAATATTGATGATATAACATTAGTGTTCGACGTGTGTCGTGATCGAGGTGCCAATAATAAAATTGACTGAGATTGATTGCTCGTGATGCAGCAGTATAGTAACCAATTAACTTTGACGTGTCTATTATTTTTTGCTTTCGGTTTCTGGCAAATGTCTTCGATTTGTCAATGATATGTTGGCTTTTCTCATTGGACAAGAAGAGCTTGCACGGAATTTGAGTCAAAAATGTTTTCCCCAATTAATACGGAAACATAATTCCTGCAAGATATGAATAAAACATATTGTGTTTTATAAACAAATTGATTCTGTGCTAAAAGCCACAAGAAAATCGTCGATACAACAAAAAGACTAGATACCACATGAAGGTAAATGAGAAGAATCAGGCTTCAATATTATCGTAAAAACTCGCAGAGCGGAGGACAAAACGAAATAGTAATACTGTACAGTTTATTTAACCCTTTACCCAACAAACCGGCCAAAACCGGCCAAATAAAGCTTCAACAGCCTAAAATATCTTCGGTCTGTCTCAATAGAACCATACAAATATGGATATCATTGGAACCGGCTCCTTGACCACATTGTGATAGTTACAGTTATGCCCTGTGCCAATGCATTCTCTTATATATGCGAGTCGACCATAGGTCGCCTCGCATATATAAGAGAATGCATTGGCCTAAAAAAAATCTTTTTTTAACACTTTTTACCATTTTTTCTTACATTCTTTAACAATTTTATATAATTTTTAATGTGTTAAGCCAATGCATTCTCTTATATATGCGAGGCGACCTATGGTCGACTCGCATATATAAGAGAATGCATTGGCACAGGGCCATTCTGTTGGGTAAAGGGTTAATAGAGGACAGAAGAACTTAAGATATTTCCAGTCTTCGTGGATTCGTAAGCTAAAGTACGTTTTTTAAAGATAAACAGATGTAAAGAATTCATCTTTACGTATGCCCTCCACTATGTATTGTTTCTTGTTTGAAATGCATATACAAATTTATTGAGATGTTGCAGGTTGAAATATGTCTATGGCCACCATTTTCTTTTGGCCGTAAAATGATATTGGAGATAAATTCCGGTGTTTCACACTCAACTATGACACCACTATTAAACATAATCATTAAATTTCATTTTGTAAAATTTTAGATTCATATTATTCAACTGAATATGTTTAAGACTGACACGGTGTCGTATAAAATTTTGTATCCTTTAAATGTCTCCACAATCCATTAATCAGAGGTAACTGTATACCGCGCCCAATTTCTCAAACAAAGAGCAGTAACGTTGTCACTTCTACAAACATATTGGCAATATATAATGATGTATTGGTACTCACCACTGACGTTTTGTCCGTTACTTGGTGCCCCGTCGATTGTTGTGTGGGTATTGTGGCTTCCATTGTGGAATGAACTTTTTGAACTGCGTGGTGTCCACTGCCCAGTATTGGTCTGGCTGTTATACAAATATTCACAGTGACCTTCACCCTGTGTTTTCTTGTAGCAATAACTTGGCATGTATCGTTTGGAGCAACCTGACTTGCTAAAATAAAATAAGAAAGTTGAAAAAAGAGTTATCGTTAGAGAACAACTCCCTGTGTCCATTCCCAAAAAAACTTTCCCTGTAAAGCCGGTTATTCAGTAGCAACACTTTCATTGTCTTCTTGTTTTTCATATTAAGCTGTCGCATCATTTTGACACTTGCCGTCATAGCCCCGGCATTTAATTTCTGTACGTGTTGATCAAGTCTTGAGACTTAAGTGCGGAACAACGTAATAGACCCCATGCTTCAGTGTCAACTCTAGATGCTCCAATTTCTAGTCCATATGGGATTGGATGGCTTTCCATCAGCACGTCTACCTTTTCTTGGTTCAGTCTTGTAGGATTAGTGTCGACGATGCAGTTTGCAGCAGGTGGTCCTGATGGTCCAGTCTGTCCAAAAACTGACCTCATGCCAGACAAACTACATGTATTACAGGCTTGGATAATAACAAACATGTGATCATTTGTGAGACTTTTTTTTTCATCACTATAAAATGTAAAACAAAAAAAGTTTTTAATATTTTTATTTTGTTAAATTGAGCAAGGAGTTCAATCTAAAAAAAAAAAAATTTAAATCTATTTTTTTTTCTCAAATACGGGTCGTAACATGAAGGCTTTTCAGCTCTCATTATTGCTCTATTCATGTAGTAGATTGCCAGGGCGAGATAAATTGAGTTGGTTGCATCCAATTTTGGGATGAAATTGATGTAAACATTATCACGATGAACCAAATTTCGCTGAGTGTTTAATTAAGAAACAATAAAATCACAATTTTAGTACGTGCAGGCTGATTTTTATTTTGTTCGGTCTAAAGAAATACCGGAAACAATTTGCGAGATACATGCCCAATGGTCAGGAATATGATCGTGGGTTTGTCGTGGGTTTGGGACGGTTCGGCACAGGGAAGATTCTGACGTGTTTATTTTTTGGTCCAGGGAAGATGCGGCAGGGAGGATACGGCCCTTATTTAATCCGAGTAAATATGTGGCGTGGGTGTTAATTGGGTGGCCTTTTATGTTGCTTGCGGGTTTTCATTGCCTTTAATTTGCGACCGGTCTGTCGACAATGGAGATTATATTTGTACTTAACGTTTTATTGGAAACAATATTAACGGATATATACATAATAGTAATAAAACACATCAACAAATTCAAATAATGATACGGAAAAATACATTTTACATGATAAAACAATTGAGCGTAACACAACATGATTGGTCGCTGAAGGTCGAAGCGAGGGAATCGATTCCAGTGATGGTTGTTTTCATGGCCAATAAGACCCATTGAAATATATATATATACCTTTATTTCCTCCGCAACGGAGAGTTTAACATTATACATCATACACAAGTTTAGAGTTTCAACATATTGGTGACAAAAATAAACATCAATTTATCACATGGTTTTATACACAAAATATGCGCAATACAAATTCAATGATATATGTGCATTGCAACTGTTGGCCTCGTGTATTTATGATTTCGCGGAACACTTCAACTGGATAATTAAACGAGTATCTGTCTGATGGAGAATGACGGAGTTGTCTGCGATATAGCTTTATTTGCGTTATAGAGTTATTGAGTTATTATCACGTTTAGTTAGATGCCACTCCGACTAAATACAAATTATTCATGTATATCTTGTTTTCTGTCTTCGATCAGAGCGGTTCGTGAGCTGTTTATATGTGATCCATTTAGTCCACAGATTCTAGCCGCATCAGATCGCGAATGGGTGGCAGGATACATGCAAGAAATATCATCAACTGATCTATGGGGTTCAAGTTGTCAATATATAAGAAACATGGTATACCGAAATCCTCTATGACGTTGAACCATATTTCGATTATTGTTTCGGCTCAGGCGGGACATAAGAGAATTGCTTGCTCGATTTCGTTTTCAAAACGTTTATGACATATCTGACACTTCCCGTGTACTGGGGACAAGGCCCGGGCCAGGATTTTGGCTATTTCTAGAAATTCAAGCTTATGTTGAGGATAGCTCAATTTTATTATTGGCACCTTGAACACGATACACATCGAACACTAATGTTATATCATCAATATTATGACTGTTCACGTACCTCTCGTGCGAGGTAATTAATTGACGAAGTGAAATGGTGGATAACATTATTATAATGAATGGACGATCTATTCGTTTCAATAAAATATCAGCCACATTGACAACTAACACATCCACACAAGGATGGGGAGCCACTGACGGATTTCTTCTGCTAATTGTCGTTGGTCAAATGTCGCCCGATTCAGTCATATACATTTTCTTGAACACAAGGCAGTTCAATTAGGTTTGTTCCATTTATATGCTGGCACCCCGTTTCCAGAATGTTCACATACAATCAAATAACAAGACAATACTTGCTTACATATGTATTGACAACGACCACATTATTTCAAGGATGGGGAGCCAGTAATGGAATCTCGTCAGTTAATGGTCTTTTGCTAAAGATTCGGGCGGCGTTGGCTGTGGGTATGCTGTCAAGATATTCAGCTCCGTCAAAAACCGCCATAAACAGAAAGAATAGCAAAATATAGACATACCTTGTTCTTGTACCAATCAGAAATATGGCATAAGCAGTGTCAAATGTTTTTCCTTTGTTATGTAAACAAAAGAAAAAACGTTACATAACCTGGCTTTTGTTTAGATTCGGATATGGTAAACACAAAGAGCGTCATTTGTTACTGTTTTCCTTATATGAAAATAATAAAGAGCGTTTTTATCATTTGTGTGTGATTAACCAATAGAATTGCGCTGTTATGTAAACAGAAGCAAGACTTCTGTAACACGAGCAGGTTCTTGTTTACGGACACCATCGTACGTATTGACGACAATATACTATTTACGCGCTGATTATGTTTGGCATATGGACAAAACTATATATATTTTAATATTCCTTCTGTTGATGGAGATTTGATCAAATATGAATATTTCTGCAACCAACGCCACCCGTGCATTTAAAGGCCGACCGATTCAGTCATATAAATTGTATTGAAGTCAACGCAGTGCAATTGTGATTGTTCAATTCGTATACTGGCATCCAGTTTCATCATATTCACATGAAATCAGATAACGAGACCGCAGTTGTCTACATACAATGTTAGCCTAATTAATGCTGTCCAGGGTATGCAGATCCAGCATCCCGTATACACCATAATAGACCCGAAACCGGCTTCTATAAAAAGGGAAATTCCTAGTCTCAAGTATGGGTGTCAGTATATGGTTGTTTCATCTGCTGATGGTGTAGAAAAATAAAAATAAATTATTTAAAGGGGTACTGTACGCCAAATGTTGTTGTTGGTTTCTATAGTCTCCGAGTCGGAGAATAAGGTAACCATTTTTTCATTATTTGAAAGTCTGTTGAGTACGAAGTAGTGTTACGGATGACAAATTTACCGGAAAGCAAAAATACAAATTGTCGTTGTCGAGTAATATTTGTACAGTTTTCAACCAAATGAATCAAATAAAAGTTATATTATAGGCATACTAGTCCCATATAATCATTTAAGTTATTGTATTGTCGCTAGTCAGTGAGTGGCTTGAGTGTTCTCCCCGTATCATCATAATATTTTTAAGCGATCGTGTGTGCGATCGGTTTAACAAGCCAGTATCCCTCAATTACTTTTTTTGATTACGGTAATTCGTAATTTAATTGACGCCATTTTATGGCTCCAGTCATAAATTCAATTTATATCAAATTATTAACTTTTAAATTATTAAATTTTAAGATAGCCTATTAACCTGAGCGTTTACAGAATACATCTTCGACTCAAATTACTTATGTTTCTATATATTATCGATATTAGATCGTTGTTGTCACCGGAAATTTAATGAAAATGGCGTACAGTACCCCTTTAAGATTTTATGAATAAATTATAATTACCTGATATGTCCATATTGATAACGTAACTTCAGCTTACCGGATTTACTATGCGCGGTTCGTTCCGCGTTTCCGTTCCGTGTTTTTGAAAAACCGGAAGCACACAGTATATACGCAATTGATCGATATTTCGTTTCTAAAATCTCCGCAACGTGCATCTGTCGGATATGAATTAATTTCAATGGTTATTCTGTTACCAGGTCCCGTGTCGATAACATCAATCAACGAATCATATTAGTGGGTGTGTATGCAAATAAATGAAAATTAGATCTTCTGATGGAAGTTCGCTCAACATCATACTCCCAGAGCCAGCCCACATAATGGAATAATGGTCCCTGTGCGGTACTCTATCAAGATTTTTATTTTCATTGTCCACCGAGGCGCGGTCTTAACAAATCAAATATTAATTCACTACAAAACATCAGACGGTGAGTCAGGAAACGCTAGGTGGTTACGGGAGGTAAATAAATGATGCTGAACCTGACACTGTACGACAGTAGTTTCCTCTTTTCCAGTTTGATGACTTGTGATTCACATCGCAAAAACAAAATGGAACGCGTACCATCCACGACACGTTACGCGTTACTGTTACCAATCATGTTCCTGTTATGTGTGGCGTCGTCGGAAAATACGACACCAGCCTTACAGAACATGACTGTGGAGACTGATTCGCACATACCGGAGTTTTTTCCTGGTATGAGAGACATGTCAGAAAAGGACTTGGACGCAAGAATGAATGCCATCGATCCTATGAATATTACCATTGCGGAAACGCGACTAGTTAATTCGCTTTTGACTGGATATAACAGATATGTTGAGCCACCAGTGAACACAGTACCAACGATTATATACACATACATTTTCAATGTCTTGGGACTGGAGTCACATTCTCAAATCTTAACGCTATTCGCAACGTTGGCTTTCGTCATTCCAGACGCTCGACTCAAATGGAACAGCGGTCAGCATGCTGGCATTCATAGGACTTTCGTTGCCTGTGATAAAATATGGCTTCCGCCGTTTGTTCACGTAGGAGGTAGCAGGGTGGACAAACTGGCCTTCGATGAAATGACATGCGTGATAATGTCTAATGGATACGTACTTTGGATTGTATCGGACGTGTTTTCATTTCCGTGTAATCTGGATGCATCTTTGTATCCATTTGACAACCAAATTTGCCAGATGAGCTTCACATATTCTACCGGGGCAACTCCTACTATGAACTTTACTTGTGCTGAAAGTACAAATAGTGTCGACTATCTTGTCCCAAACTCAGAATGGAGCATGAAAGCCTCCAAGTGCACATTTAGATCTCAAAAGGGATTCGCCGTAGCCGTCAGCTTGAACAGAAAACCCTTATTCCACATCGTAAACCTTCTCTTACCAATTGCCTGTCTCAGTCTGATGAACAGTTTCACCTTTCTGTTACCTGTCGAAGCCGGCGAACGAATATCATTCTGCGTCACGGTTTTTCTGGCTTTCACCGTTTTCATAAGCTACGTCAGCACGACTGTGCCAATAAGTTCGGAAAATGTTCCGTATTTATCTTACGTTCTTGCCTCGCAAGCGATAATCAGTATAGCCACATTGTTCAGCAACGTTGTTCTGGTTAGGTTACACCACCTCTCAGATCCGTTGCCCAAAATGACTTCATCAACATCATTTGGCAAAGAGATTTGTTCATCCGAGAATTCACCATCCTCAAATGGTTGTCAGGGCGACAGGGGAGAACCGGAAATTGCGGAGCCTGTGCTTGTATCTCGGAACGGATTTAAAGTTGACACCATTTGTTTCGTTGTGTCTATTTGTGTCTCCATACTGCCGTTTGCCGTATACATTGTTCTCGTATTTGATTGACGACGGAGACTTAAAGTGACGTGGAACTCTTTGCTGTTATGATCCACTGAAATAGAGAATATATTTATCTCAAATGTGTGCAAAACATTATTGGAATCATGGCCGTTTCTTTATCGTCGATAAATTCGTCTGGAACTAAGAATTACATGTAAATATTTACATTAGTCCGCTGATTAAACGTTGTATGTTCTGAAATTGTATGTGCGGGTGGCTTTTTGGTAAAAACAGTAGTTGAACGCCGTAGGGTAAAAATAACGGAAGTCGGTTTTTGAGCACCTCTATACACTACTGCACAATAACCCATTGAATGACCATTAAATTCCCATTAATCAGAAGTAATTAAAACACCATTAAAACCTAATTAAAAAGCCATTAAAAAAACCTCTTATTCGTTGTCCTTTAAGTGCCATTAAATTGCCATTAATACGGACCATTAATGGGCATTAAATCCAAAAATATTTAATGGCATGTACACAATATGTGTTAATGGGCATTAAGTATCGAGTAAATGCCATTAAAACAAATTAATGGGTGGTGATATCTGTTAATGGGCATTAATTTCCCATTAAAAACAACTTAAAGGACAACGAATAATGGCCATTAAATTCATGGCCATTAAATACTTTGTAATTGTCATGGCCATTAATTTTTGCAGAAGCATTTTCATTGCTATTAATGGGCATTAATTTCCCATTGAAAGCACTTTTTACTTTCATGGCCATTAATTTTATGGCCATTAATGACATTCCACATTTTAATGGGTTGAACTTATTTTTACTTTAATGACCATTAATGAGATTTCGAATGGTTTGAAATAATGGCCATGAAATATACCATAGCAACCATTAACCAGGGCTGGCATTTTGCAGGCGGGCTGCCCGCCTACAGCCCACGCAAAATTATTTTAGGCGGGTGATTGATAGCCCGCCTAACTTCTCCTAAGTTTGACTGGCAAAGTCGCGAAGTTTTTCAGAACAAAACTTCAAAGGCCGACACCGCCGACGAAACACCAAAGAGACTGTCGGTTTATTCGAAGTTCCATCGCCGAAACAAAGACTAATTCGCGTTTATTGTCGACGGAGGACCACGTGCTATCCCGCAGACCCGCACATCACTGTTATGTGTTGAAGTTGAACGCCATTCTGTTCCGGAGTTGTAATTTTTAACACCATATTTGAAATTTTGCGATACCTCAATGGAATCGAAAGTTGTTTACTCTCGTAAAGTGTAAACAAATAAAAAAATTATGTGTAAATGAAATCAATAAATTTTATAACTAGAAAGTCAATGTTTTCCGTAGGAATACTTTGTCAATTTTTATAACACATAGTTGATTCAGTGTCGTACGTGTCATATTAAACAATTTCTGAAGAATTTGTTATTGAATTTAGAAAATGCAAAATGAGTTGAAATTTGTGGAATTTCCGCGGACAATATTGATACAAATGTATAACAATATGACGGAAAATCGGGACCAATCTTCCGAATATATTATTTTCATTCAACAAGTCTGGTATGCTGTTTAATGCAATTTTTATATTTTTTGGTTGAGGAGGCTTAATAGCGTGATCACCTGATCACAAGATACTAGGCCTGTATCCAACTTGTCATTTATATCGAAAGTTTTAGAGAAAGTAGTTAGTCGACAGCTATTAGACCATGTCAATCGTTATTCTCTTTTCGACAAGTTTCAGTCCGCATACCGGAAACATCACTCGTGTGAGACTGCGCTGACGAAAGTGAAAAATGATATTGACCTGTCCTTGGATCGTGGCAACTGTGTGCTTCTTCTGATGCTTGACTTAAGTGCGGCATTTGACACTTGCGATCATACCATTTTATTAGGACGGCTTCGTAGTGATATTCGAGTGAGCAACATCGCACTCGAATGGTTTAAATCATACCTTACTAACAGGAAACAACAGGTACTTATTGGCGAGACTCTCTCAGAGCAAGTATGCCTGGATGTTGGTGTCCCTCAGGGATCCATATTAGGGCCTCTGCTGTTTTTGATTTATACTCTGCCTTGGGACTTATTCTAGAAAAATATGCAGTCAAATATCATCTCTACGCCGACGACACTCAGGTGTATTTATAATTTTCTAGAAAGGATTTAAATTCGTATCATCAAGCTAAAAAACATCTCGAGGACTGCTATGTCGATATCAAAAACTGGATGTTGGAAAACAAACTCAAACTTAACGACGACAAGTCAGAATTTCTCGTTATTGGGTCAAAATATTCACTGAGTGCCCTTTCGCAATTTGTCAACAACAACGACGAGTGCCGTTTCGATATACACCTGGGCCAAAGTGTGATAACATCATGCATAGATCTACGCAATCTTGGAGCCCATTTTGACTCAACGATGTCCATGGACAAAATGGTTTCGAACTTGATCCGAGTTTGTTATTACCACCTTCGCTGCCTCCGACGCATTCGAGGATACTTAAGTGATGATGTCATGAAGCATGCAGTTATCTCACTTGTATTGTCTCGGATCGATAATTTAAACACTGTTTTGACGAACATCACGCAAGAGAATATTCGGCGTATTGATCTTGTGATAAATAGCTGCGCCCGATTGATAAAAAATGTCGCCAAATTCGACCATATCACACAGACGCTAATACAGGAGCACATTATGACATTCGAATTCAGACTTAAGTTCAAATGTGCGGTGACTATATACAAATCATTGAGAAAGACAACGCCTGAGTACATATCTGATATGTTTGTCCTAAAATCCGGCAGAGTTACGCGTTCAACGACAAGCGGTTTAGACATTAGGACAATAGCGAAACCCAACGTGAATTACGGTAAAAAATGTTTTCAGGAATTGGCTACGCAGGTATGGAACGGTCTGCCACAAACTGTTCGACGATGTTCTACATTGAAGGATTTCAAAACCGATCTCAAAACTTTACTTTTTAGACAATGTTTCCCGCAAGTTAATCGTTAAGTTTAAATCTAGTTCTTAGTCATCATCTTAACTTCCTTTACCTTATTACTATGCTTTTTAAATTTTACATTTCAATGTTATTTTTGTCGCGCTTTGTTGTAAAGCGCATTGAAACTTTATTGTATAATGCGTTTTTAAATGTATATAATAATAATAATAATAATAATAATAGGATATCCGCTACCTAATATACTAGTAGTTTAGCCTTCCACTCGAATGATATCAGTGTGTCATATTCAAAGCACACAATATATTATTCCTATTGTCTCGGCATTGCCTGTTTCAGTTATGAATGAGCTTTATTCTTATCAATGGGGAGGTGGGATATGTACTATTGTACACTCCCACTCATAGTTATAAAAGTATACATATGAATAGTCTGGAGGGGTGTTCATGAAACCAACAGGAAACGACATGAATACAGAGTCTATAAAACAATCGCATCAAACTAGACAAATAGCCATTTCACACCAGCGTTGCTGAAGACAAATCTGAAACTATGGGTTCCAATAATGCTCCAGACCAAGTTTGAAAGAAATCCACCCAGTGGTTCTTGTGAAGATGTTTTAATGTTGCACCAAATTAAGCCTCTAAATTGCCCATAATTAACATATTGACCTAAGGCCATTAAAAATTAAAGTCCGGGCTCACAGGCAATTATGTCTAAAGTTTTGTTGAGGGAGGGAGGCTTTTTATATTTATTACTTATTTTAAATTCTTCAAAACATACCTCAAAATCGAATAATCATTTTTCATGATTCCAGCAGGGGGGGGGGGGGGGGGGGGGCAGAAAAAAAGCTGCAGACACAGGGTGGATAAAACTGTTTTCTTCGGTTTGGGTACCCCCCCCCCCCAAACAGCAAAAACTGCAGTTTTTTTCCACTGACCATTTGCCCCCCCTTCCCTCCCAGAAAAATCAAATGTACCCCAACCGGACAACAACTCGGTTTGACCGGAAACCGAACAAAACACCGGAGCATACAATTCACGAGAAGGTGCTTGGTAACTTAGTTTATATTATTATGACTAAAATGGTCATTGTCTACCAGTAGAAAGCAGATTTGTACCTCGTGATGTCATGACATGTACAAACATGTATATTGGTGATCGCAACGCTATGTATGCACTTTAAAAAATGACAACTAGTCATTACCTCGACTTTGAAAAAGATGCAAATGAGATGAGTGAGATACCAGCATATAACTGTTTTCTGATACCATTGGAGGAGAAATTGTTTAATACATGGGATAGTTCTCCAGTAAAAATTTGCCAGATAAGCGATCGCAGGGTAGAATTCTGCATTCGACTGGTAGACACTGACATAGTCGGCATTATTAAGAGGGTTAATGGGGTCAATATCACATGTAAACCAAGACAGTGGTTATCCAAAATTGTTTTATGTGGATTGTACTACTACTCTGTTACGCCTATGTACCCCCACCCCGGTACGTTGTGTCCCGCAGTTTTTTCCGCCCCCCCCCCTGATTCCAGGTAATACAACTTGTCTCTGTGTAATCACATGTATAGCTCAATACTTGGGAATATTCTGACACCTCTGTTGTTCCAATTCCCAAAGCATGATGGCTCTAAATGGCCATTGAGGAAAGGTGTAGCATGAGTTTTTTCTGGTTCTATTCATAATAGGGTGAGGGATATGGTTTATAAAGTCAGAACCGCTCAATGTCTCCCACCAAATATCAGAACTGTACAATGTAACCACACATGTAGAGAAACACACACCACTCAAATTACAAAAACTTCTGACAATTGTATTAGGAATTCTGAGAAAGCGGTCAGATTCAAATGTAGCAGTGCCATAATGTAGCAGTTCTGTAGCAGACATGTATGGCAATATATAATATTCGTGCTTAGTGTTTTACTCCATACATTGGTAAATACAACCACACGACCGCTCCGTGCGATACACGTGTTCATTGTACCTACATGACATGTATATATATCATAAAAATCCTAACACCAGTCAAAAGCTGCAAATAAATTGCCTGATTTGGAACGAACGCGCAGATATGCGATTTTCGGAGAGTAGGGACATGACATTAAATTAGTCATATGTGATCGTAAATAAAACACAAAATTGAATAGTATAAAATCTACTTTATGCGACTCATCGTCTATATACTTTTCGGCGCGGTGATTGTAATCTTCGCGTGTTGCATTGTTCCTTAACGCAACGCATTTAACGTAAACACGTTGCGTTGACGTTATGACCGCGTTGTTAACGCATGGGGACCGCGTTAAACAGGACACTTATTTTGAGAAGATCTGTGCATCTGTATCTGTAGGTATCTCAGCGCAGGAGCCTTGCGACTGTAGGTGCATGTGGTGTCAAAGTGACAGTTCTGATAAATTGGTTGAATTCATTGGGAGGAACTTCAAGAAGAAAAAAGTATTTGTGAATAACTTCATTTTTATTTTTCTATTAGATCACCTATTTTGGCACCAGGAAACACTTTTGCCCATTGAAACTACTCGAGTTTCCGATATAGAATTTCGGTTTAATGTCTTTCAAATCGTTTGGAATTTTCGGGATTTCGCCAAAATCATCAGATTTATTGCATTTTATTGTCTCATAAAGTTCACCAACAGATGTTCCTTCGGTTAATCCTCCATATACACTCCACTGCAGGATAACTGTGATCCCTGTCGTAATGCACACAGAAAACAAACTCATTTTCCCATTTTAATCAGTCCAAAATTGATGACAAATAGACAAACGATAACATTGGAGCACGTGCTTTTGACACCGGAAGTAAATATAACCGGTGCTTTTAAAAATGTGACCGGTGCTCTTAAAATGTGACTGGTGATCCAAAAATAAGTCCCTATCACTAGCGTATGGAGGGGACTTTGTTTTTTATGTTTACCCATACCATGTATGGTAAACATAGTGTCGTTGTCCGGATTGACCACTCGTCGTTCGTCCGTCTTAGCGTCTGTCCGTCCGTCCGTCTGTCCGTCTGTAGACACTTTACGTGTAATGCGATAACTCAAACATTTTCTACCTTATCAAAACCAAATTTTGTATATGGGGGTTTCAGCCCAAAATACAGATCGAGTTCGAATATGGGTTTTTTTTACAGAGTTATGGAACTTTTTCGACTTAGAATTCACGCATTCTGCCATAACTCAAACATTTTTTATCTGATTGTAACCAAATATGGTATATGAGGTTCTCAGACCAACATACTGATATGGGTTTGATCGGATGTTTTTTAATGGAGTTATGGTCCTTTGACATATAGTTCACGCATACTTCGATAAAGCAACCATTTTTCATCTGATAGGAGCCAAATTTGGTATATGAGTTTCTCAACTCAAAATACAGAACGAGTTTGAATATGGGTTAGATCCAATTTGTTATACCAGAGATATGGCCCTTTTTCAACTAAGAATTATCCAATTATAACCCAAGTAACTTACAATTAATGAATACCTCAGCCTCACAGCTTCTCTGTGAGAGAGATAAAAAGACATGGTTTATTGAGAGTTATTTATAGCCCTCATATGTTCCCTCTGTATAAGAGACACATATTAGTGAATTATTGGATAAATTGATTTAGCTATCTTATTAACCACAACTTAATGTGAATTTATTTAACTAGACCAATGGAGCTCTCTAAGTCATTGGATGATGGGACTACATTGGATCAAACAGGGCAGAGATAGGTGATTTAACCCCTTTTACCCATTCCATGTCTTTTAACCTTTTCCATTAAATAAATAATTATATTATTTTGATATCTCACATGGCAATTTGCAACAACTTGAATAGAACTGCTTATACTATGATAGTGGTGACAGGCTCTAGAGTTTAGACGTTATATTAACCCTTCTATATTGACTCATACATTCCAATAATTTGTGTTATTACTGGTTATTATGTACATTTGCCAAATACTACTTCATATCATAACAGTATACTCTATAATTCAACATTAAAAGATTATGATTCTGATTATAACAATTTACTATCGCCAAGGGATGGGTTAAACGTCGGCCTCTCGTTCTTTTTTAAATTGCGATAAATAGTTTTGACGCGGCGGACTTTTAGTGATGCGGGCGGGGCCCATGAACACAGACTTTAATTTGTAATAGCCTCTTAAAGGTATATAGCTTTATTGAACACATATTCCCAATAAAGGATAGAAAACCACATAATGCCTTAATTTCAAAGTTGTATGGCAGACATGTGTCCATATAGATCAAGCAACGTAAATTGTTGCTGTTTTGACGTCAGTGTGTAATAAACACAGAAGCACACACTTGTGGGAAGGCTTTGGTGTAGTATGGCGCTCAATTTGACGACGACACGACCTCCAGTGCTTCATGACATCATAGACTCGTGCCATAACCATCAAAGCCTTCACACATGTACAAGTGTAATGTACATGGGGTTCTGTGAATGTACGATTTTTGGGTTCGACTTGCAAAAATCTGTTTTCTCAACATATTCATAGTGGTTTGACCGATTTTGTTCAAATTTAGTGTGCACGTGCCTTGGGTGACTGGTATTCGGATTTGTTAAAATTAGGTCAGTATGTCGATAAGAGGCCACATAAAGGGGTGTATTTCGGTACAACTATAAAAAAAAAAAAATTCTCACAAACCACTGGGTGAAATTCTTTCAAACTTGGTCTGTAGCTTGATTATTGCAACCCATAGTTTCAGATTTGTCCAAGGTGTCATGCTTGACTGATCTTAAAGGGCCACAGGGCTCTCTGAAAATAGGGTTTTTGGGTTCGACTTGGAAAAATCTGTTTTCTCAAGAAATACATGGTGGAATTCTTCCAAATTTGGTTTGGAACATTAATGGGACAACTAGTATCAGATTTGTTTACCATTATTTTGTTCTGGGCTTTTCAGCTCATTTCTCAACAAATTTTTTTTTTTTTTAATTAATTTGGTTTTATATCTTGGCTTTTCAGATCATTTCTCGAAAAAAAAAAATTCTGACCCCTTGATAAAAAATTTAGTTTTTCTTCAACGCCACAGCAGTCAAGTAGGCTCAAATTTGATCTGCAATATCTATGGGGGAGTAGAACTTCTGTTGAAACCACATCAACATTAATTAGACCCAAGGCCGTAACACTTAAACCCATTTGCTGACGCATCTTTTGAAAATATTGTGTGTCACTGTGGAACTGATATTTGTTGAAAATGAGTGGTTTGGTAACTTAATGTGCGCCAGAACCTCTGGTGACAAGCCTGTGACTAATATCGTTATGAAAGTGCTTGCTCGATAAATTCAGCCCCCAATCAAGTGACAATATATCACATTTTATCGTATAGTCTATATATTATATATCGTAAAGTTACTAAGGCTCGAATTAGTTTCTCCTCTCGAAAACAAGCATATAGCACTGACGCATGTCAGGTGATCGAGCGTCCCAGTCGCCCTGGCGGCTTCAGTTTGAAAATACTATTGGTGACATCACATAATATAGCTATAGTGTATATCATATATATCAAATTATCTAATTAATAAAACACACTGATCATCAGACACGATTCCATTTCTATCCATGAAAACCGTTTTGCATTTGGGTTGTATTGGTATTTTATATATAAAAGCAGTTTAACAAGCTTAAGTTGCACAGGCACAACTTGTACATTCCAATTTATTTCATTAGAATCTAAAAGAAACCACATTTGGAAAGTGATGAACATCAATTTTCCTATTCCAATAAGATGGGGTGTTAATTAATAATATTTACACTTCTACCTCCACTTCTGGTACCGAGATTGAATCAAGTCTTCTGTTTGGTCAGGAACTGATCAGCTGATGGAGCAACCGTAATGCGTAAAGTGTGAAAGAAGTGACACCTGCTTCACATGTGTAACGTAGGAATTACGTTAATAACACGCCTGTCGCTTTCAACATTCTATTTTTCACTAGAAAACGGTGCAAATCAGCTGTGCAAATCATTCATTTTATTCAATATTCGAAACCAATTTCCATTGAATGTTCTTTTTGGTGTGTAAATATAAATAATGCTTCCTGTATTTCCATGCGTTATGAAATCAGGTTGGTCTGACAAAGTTATGCGAGGAGCGCTTCAGCGCTACACACTGCAAACTGCTTTCATACATCGATCATATCTAGAAATACAGGAAGCAAACTTTCAGTTCTTAATGAGTTTGATGGGCATTCATTTTTCCAATTATATGTTAATGGCCATTAACCATCATTTAGGGCCCTTAATTTGTTTATTACTAAGTTAATGGGCATTAAACACCAGCACTATTGAGTTAATAGCCATTAATTTTTCAAAATGATTAGATAATGGCCATTAAACACCCAAATGCATATAAGTAATGGGCATTAACATATAATTAATGAGCAACAAGTTTTCAAATCATACTTTAATGGCCATTAACCATCATGGGTACAACAGTTATGGGCAGTGGTGGGTATAAATTTCTCAAAATACTTAATGGCCATTAAACACTCAAATACATATAATAGATGGATAATAGCCATTCAAATATTAGAGACTATGGCCATTAAATTGTAGTCTTTACAAATTTTAAGGGCATCTAATGGGCATTAACAATACATGGTTGATGATTAATGGGAAATAGGGCAGTATTGGCCATTAAAATAACAAAATGTAATGGTTTTTAATGGGTTCTGGGAAACCCATTATTTTTTTTGTTACGAGAATTAATGACATAAAGTAATGGATTTATGATATTTAATGGGATTTTAATGGGATTTTAATGAGATTTTAATGGGTTGTGTGTGCAGTAGTGATAGTTCAATCAGAATATTTATGTTTTGTATCCATGATAAGACATCTTACTTTAAGTTTCTTGTTGATCTGCAATGAAAAATTAACGAGATGTGTCCTTTTGATACAATTGCAACACGTATTAGCTTAACAAATTCAACGACATATCTCATGCAAAAAGCTGTTCATTGTTTCGCGATTAATCGAATGATGATAGATCTGTATTGGATCAAGCTAAATATTCTCAAAATGTGTTTTTGCCTCTCTTAGAACATTATTTACACCTTATTAAAGTAAATAGTTTGTGTGCCTCTCCTGATAAATAACAAACATCAATGTACGTCGTTTTGACTGGAAACTGACGATATACGTCAGAAACGGAATACCAATTTTGCAAAAAGTTAGAAAAAAACAAAAACAAAAAACTCTGAGAGCGGAGTTGATGGTGGTTTCGAACAACATTTCAAGGTTGAATTTCGCGCTGTTTTTTTTTACGTTGATCCTCCCGCCTCAATTGCCATAAATTTCGTATTTATGAATATATTTGCGAGAGTGTATCGACACGTGATCAAATGGTGTGGGATTCCTCTGGTTGCAGAATTAATGTAGGCGATTCGTTGTCGGATATCAAGTCAGGTGAATTGAGATTATATTAATATTAAGGGCCAGGCGCGCGTTTTGCGTTTTGTGTTTTGGCTAATAAAATAATTTCCAGTACTTGTCAAAACTTCTTCTTTTGAAACTCGACATCTGGCAATACACACCTACTAGAATGACTCCTGGGCCATGAGAACGTGCATATTGCGGTGTTAGTTTGTCAAATCTAACACGGAATGTTTGAAATCACCTGAATGATAACTATGGTCACCAATCATGTAATTTAGTAAGACACACTTTGCGCTTACGCCAATGTATCAAACTGGTACATGTGCACACGGATGAATACATTATGCCCAATGAATGACTGTACCCACCTGGTTAGGTGGTCCTGCTTAATTGCAATGATGCTGATAGGGAAATGAGATGCTGTTAATTGCAATGATGCTGATAGGGAAATAAGATGCTGTTAATTGCAATGATGCTGATAGGGAAATAAGATGCTGTTAATTGCAATGATGCTGATAGGGAAATAATATGCTGTTAAGACAAAGCACCGTTAATGTTCTTAATGTTGTAATGAATGCGGTGTGAATCTCATTAAACTATCATATTACGACAGTTATTCGAACTAATTAGGCTGGTATTTTGATGCCGAATGTGGTCGGTTATGAATAACTAATATTGTAGCAATGATTTATACAAGTTCAATCTATATGTGGTGTAAAATTTACAACTATAAAATTTGCCAGGAATGCATGGAATGTCCCAACTGTTGACTTCTTTAACCAACGTTGGGGTGAGACATATCAAACCCCCTATCATCACGTCTTTGATTGATTGTGGATCTTATAACTGTGCATACGTGCACCTAGGGTATTGACTAGAATATGTCTCACAACAATCGAGTACATTCACTCTGATTGTAGGTGTTTTTGTTGGACATGCTAACTGTTGTAGATGTTTGGCTAGCCGAAGTCTACAGTAGATAAAGAGTGAGCGATAAGCAAACACACCGAACACCACGAGGACCAACTATAAGCCCATTGTTGATCGCCAGGGTTCACGATGAATTTGGAACGGATTAATATGAATAGATATCAATCCAATCCTCGGATTTACAAAACACCGTCCGGGCCAGCCAGGACCGGTCCGGACCGCCCCTGTACTCGGTGTCACTAAACACCACCGGATCACATCGAACCGCCCCTATCATCGGCGTGACTAAACCCCACCGGATCACCCCTGACCGCCCCTATCCTCGGCGTGACTAAACACCGCCGGATCGTCCCGAACAGCCCCTATCATCGGCGTCACTAAACACCGCCGGATCACCCCAGACCGCCCCTATCATCGGCGTCACTAAACACCACCGGATCACCCGGACCGCCCTATCATCGGCGTCAATAAACACCGCCGGATTACCCAAACCGCTTCTATCCTCGGCGTGACTAAACACCACCTGATCACCCCGGACCACCCCTATCCTCGGCGGCACTAAACACCGCCGGATCGCCCCGGATAGCCCCTATCCTCGGCGTCACTAAACACCGCCGGATCACCCGGACCGCTATCCTCGGCCTCAGTAAACACCACCGGATCACCCCGGACCGCACCTATCCTCGGCGTCACTAAAACACCACCGGATCACCCCGGACCGCACCTATCATCGGCGTCACTAAACACCACCGGATCACCCAAGACCGCCCTATCCTCGGCGTCACTAAACACCGCCGGATTACCCCGGACCGCCCCTATCCTCGGCCTCACTAAACACCATCGGATCACCCCGGACCGCCCCCATCATCGGCGTGACTAAACACCGCCGGATCGTCCCCGACCGCCTCTATCCTCAGCGTGACTAAACACCGCCGGATCACCCCGGACCGCCCCTATCCTCGGCGTCACTAACACCAGCGGATCATCCCGGACCGCCCCTAATATCGGTGTAACTAAACACCCCCGGATCGTCCAGGACCGCCTCTATCCTCAGCGTGAGTAAACACCGCCGGATCACCCAGACCGCCCCTATCATCGACGTGACTAAACACCACCGGGTCACCCCGGAGCGCCCCTGTGGTGCCAAGGTATGATTTTAGTGGCAGAACAGTTCGTGGTCTCATGAAAACATACCCGCGCACGGGCGGGGCCGCAGGCGGACAGAAGTGCAGCAATTATACATATCTTGCCATCATTGCAATAGTTTGAGAAATAACATGACTCGTAGACCGGACTCCGTGTCGCCTTCGTATATACCGATGATAACTCAACACATACATATATATAGCGGAACTATCGTCGAGTACTTTCACCATAGAAACAAGGGCGAATAACCTATCAAAGTCTAACAATTAACCATCGAAATGCCGCCATAGCCGAATTCCTTTACGCGAATGAAGCTGACAGCTCGTACCGCACCTGTGTTGTCTAGTGTGGTTTTAGTGACCAGAACAGTACTGGGTCACACGAAAATCACCCACACACGGATAGGCGCGCGGCCACACTGAAGTGCCGACATTGACCCCTAACTTGCCAGAGTGGGGGAATTTCGATGGTTAATTATCATATGTCCTGATATGATATGGTGACATATATTTTATTGTGACCCATTGAATTCAGAAAGTATACATATGGGGTATATTATGGAAAATTTCACCTCAACCAGAATTGGAGCCTTCTGGTTGGCCTAGAGTCCTATATAGGATAACGTGGTGCTAAATTTAGCACATTACTATACATGCATACACATGTAGTGTCTTCATCAATGTAGCTTAATACTGTATCAAGCTCGCATGAAAACGTAATGAACAGAGGTACCTATCTCGAGAAAATATATACAGAAATGCATCCACCAATTTACTGAGGCGTGTCCACAAATGAAATTACATTTTATTCTTTGCTTTACCAAATCCATTGCCACGCCCACAGGCGACATTCTCACCAATCGTCACAAAACTTCACTTGAATATTGGGGGCGACCACTAAATGGGGGCCATGGATTGTTTTTCTAACGGCAATCTTGGACTTAATCTTTACATGACTAATTCCTTCGGCACACTATATAGGCAGCATCCCTTATCCTTATTTGTTGATAACATTGGCACCTGCAGCTATCTTGTGCTTAACATTTTAATCCATCGGCATACCCAGCAGCCACCATTTATTGGAGAAATGTTTTTAAAAATTGCATGCATGTTTGGGATCACCTCTAGATGGGAGCTATCGAATTTTAAAGATTTTCTACAACCACCGACAGCCATTTTCGACTTTACGCAGTGATGATTACATACTTTGGCACGCGCTATAGGTCTCACCCGTATCTGATTGTCACCAAATTTCATATGGATCTTCGGTGTTTAGCCCAGATGGTAGCTACTGAATTTTTCCGAATTTCGTTGAAAAATATGGATGACAGCAGCTGCCTTGGATTTCACATTATAATCCACCGCCACACCGTGCAGCCTATGTTTTTTATCTCAAGATGATTTACACATGCATGGTTTTATCACCTCTTGAGCGATTTCAATGAAAAACGTGGCTGCCGGCAGCTATGTTGGATTGTTTCTTTACACGACTATAACCGTCGGCAGAACATATAGGCCACATCTGTCATCCCATCCGTTCATAACAAAACAGCAAAGGGATCATCGGGTGATCTCTATGTGGGTGCAATACATAGGACTCATCCTGCACTTTTATTTTCCAGTCGTCTGATTTTATCGCCTTAACATCCCTCCAAATCAACAGTGGACCATTCCGATTTACACTTTTGAACTGAATCGGATCATCAATTTAGTACCGAAAGGGTTAATTCAGATTTGTAAACTCTACCGGTCAATTTAATCTTTTTATCAACCAGCGGGTTTATTTCCTAGAGATATATCACCACGGTATCTGCCATATACGTTGCATATCTGTCAAATTCTTCAGCCGGGTTTATGTTATTAACCAGTGGGTTTATTTCTTAGAGTTATAGCGGACATGGTATATATGTGCATGGCCCTCGTTGGCATGTTAGTCAACTTCATACGCCGGATTTATTTTATGAACAAGCGAGTTGATATTTGTGAGGCACAGCAACACGGTATTATTATTCTGTCCTCGTGGACATATCAGTCAAATTCATCAGCCGGGTTTATGTTATTAACCAGTGTGTTTATTTCTTAGAGTTATAGCGGTCATGGTATATGTGGTTCTCATTGGCATATCAGTCAAATTCATCAGCCGTGTTTATTACTTGAAGGTATAATGGAGGTGGTATCTGCCATACTCGTTAGCATATCTGTCAAATTCATCTGCCGTGTTTATTACTTGATGGGAGTGTGATGGCCGAGTGGTTAGCCCGTTCAACTACTGGCCAAAGGTTTCGCTTGGACCCCGGATCGATTCACCTCGATCCTCGACAAAACAAAAGTCTGGAGTTCTGAGCGAGGTTATATAACGTAACGTGTATGCCTCGCCGAGGTGTCGTTAAGCGGTAATCATCTCCCGCCCGGTGTCATGTACAGGGATGACACTATGGTTTGATCACGCCGTCCCATTGGGTGGGGACATTAATGGCTGTCCCGTGTACAACCATGTGTGCACGTTAAAGAACCCTACTGTGGGCAACGATCCACACGTTAATGGCAAAATTCCTGTCTAAATTCCTCCCTTCGGGGCGTAAGTTGATAGACATTTCAGGTGATGGCGTAATAGAGTTATCTCTCTTCAATCTACATAGCTGTGTGTATATATAGTACATTGTAGCATTCGATTGTGTGACACAGTAATGTGAAGGTTCAGCAACGTCGGCGGGTACGCTTACATGTGCGGCAACACAGATCAAAAGGCTCATCCAAGTTTGAGGTCCACTGTGCGCAGGTCAAAGGCTCATTTCAGGTATACTGTGGTTTTGCATGTAGAGGGTGACGTTACGATATAAAACATGTGTTTGTATATAGTACATTGTAGGATTCTACCCTATCTGATGGGGGTGCGCCGACAAGTCAACGGCGGGGAATTTCACCATACCATACCATACCATACCAATGGCGGTGGCATCTGCCATACTCGTTGGAATATCAGCCAAATTTATCAGTCGGAGTTATGTTATGAACCAGTGGGTTTATTTCTTAGAGTTATAGCGGACATGTTATATGTGGTTCTCGTTGGCATATCAGTCAAATTCATTATATGAACCACTGGGTTTATTTCGCGGTTCGTGACAATGACACGCATGGTCGCCGGTATTATCAAATCGACATGAATGGCTAAGCTGAGAGTTTCACGCCCTGGAGTGGAATTCGCAATTCGAAATCGTTATCTGATGGAATTGCCAGTTACTCGCCGATGGCCGGTTCTATGCCGCACATGATCGATAAGTTTTTCAGCCATTTAAATCACTGTTAGATTAGCCGTAAGTGTGCGGATAGGACCACCACTAAAAATGTCTTGATGTGGCCTTAGTTTCTGAAAACGACATTAAAGCCCAATCAATCAATCTAAATTATATGACTGGAAACAGTATTTATGTGGCCTATGACGTCCGTATACAAGTAGTGTACATGTATGTATCGACCTATTTGAATTCCCGGAGCCGGAACGGTGTGTGACCAAACCGAGAATAATATCAGGTTTTAAACCGCCGTCAGGGTTTCACATAGCCGTGACATGCAGTGGTGTCTTCTTAACTATAGCAATGTTACCATAATAACTAGGCCACTACAGAGGAGATTGTGTAGCATCGGAACGTTACTCAGTGGCATCGCGTTACCTTTGATCTATGCTCTTTTCAACAACATTAACGGGCACACGTGATAATCCAATACGGTTTTTTTGTGGATCGATATACAATACATTAACATTGTTAACACTACAATTTATCACAGGGACATTTAAGTGGAAAGTAAATAACGAAATGTGTTCCATAGTTATTGCAACTAAAAGAATCCCATTAACAATGCAACGTTACTAACTGAAATGTTCCATGATAACGTTTATTGAGTGGTTTAATTTATGTCATTTATGCTCACCTGGATCCAGTCAGATGCATTCATACTGCAGCTATTATTCGATAGATTAATACCTAAATAACGTCAGTGTTCTGTGGACTCGTTACCAGCACCAAGTTTCCTGTGCGAAGGAGTACCAGCTGAAGTGCTACGCCGCGGAGTTGCATAGTGTAGTGAGCGCGAAGCGTCTGAGGCCGCGGAGTTGCACAGTGTAGTGAGCGTGAAGGATCGCAGGCCGCGGACTTGCACGGAATAGTGAGCGCGTAGCGTCTGATGGTGCGGAGCTGCACAGTGTAGTGAGCGCAAAGCGTCTAAGGCTGTGGAGTTGCACGGAATAGTGAGCGCGATGCGTCTAAGGCTGTGGAGTTGCTCATTGTAGTGAGCGTGAAGCGTCTGAGGCCGCGGAGTTGCACAGTGTAGCGAGCGCGAAGCGTCTAAGGCTGTGGGGTTGCCTAGTGTAGTGAGCGCGAAGCGTCTGATGCCGCTGAGTTGCACGGAGTAGTGAGTGCGAAGCACCTGAGTCATAAACGAGACTAGGGATTCAGACGTTTGGTGGTCACTATGGGAAATAATGCGAAAGCTGAGAGCAAACAGGAATCTGGAACTGAGCAAAGACTCGATCATTTTGGCGACGTCATGACGCTTATTCGTGCCAACAAGGCGGTTGGGTGTCTCTTTGTTAGTCCGAGGAAGAGTGTAATAGTGTTTGTGTGGTGTATACTACTCTGGATTGTATTGGGTTTTGATTCTTTTATTTTTCTCTGGAATTTCGTGACGCAGTATAATTGTCTATGTAGTAAACCCGGCGACCTGGTACTCTGTTGGAGCACGTTCGTTTATAAATTTTCCCATATGCTGTTCTACGGTGTGGGCCTTATTGTGGGCTCAATGCGACTCGATGAATTCGAAAAAGCAATCGATGCATATCGGTGTCAATTTTTGACTGACAGAATTCCCACGAAAAGAACGAAAATGTTTATAGCCATACTTATCATCGTTCCGATATCTTTGGCGAGTACTGGATACAGCGTCACGTGGTTCACGACTGTTACCAATGGAAACAACTCAGTAACTGTTTATTATGACACAGATGATCCCTTTCAAATGATGATAATCGTAACAGATATTGTTATTAACGTACTTACATCGATTCAATCAAGTACAATTTATATATTCGTCTCGACAGTGCTGAGTCTGCTGACAACGGAATTCCAATATATCTGTCAGAGAGTCGAAAATTGCGTGGCGGAACGAAACAATTCGGGTAATCGTATATCGAATTCTGACAGGATGAGATTCGAAGCACTCGTGAGAATCGTAGATCGTCTTGATGCCCTCGTGAGCCACTTTGTTGCCGTTGTTTATTTCCGGGGTGTAACGCTCATTTGCATGATGTCATATGCTCTGGTCAACGAGCCCCCAACGTCTGCCGGATTCACATTTGCGAAAGGTGTGACTATTTTGGTCGGTCTATACATGACTCTCTATACATACCGGGCCATGCATCTTCATTCAGTGGTAAGTGTAATAGGTGACTATATTCATCGGTCTATACATGACTATGTTTACATACCGGGCCATGAATCTTCATTCAGTGGTAAGTGTAATTTAATTTATCACATAATTAACACACACAACAGCTTTATAATTAGTTGTAAGACACATGTGTAATATTAGCGCGTGCGATGACGTCAGTCACGTCACGCAATTTTTTAAATGACTTGCGAGTGTTGAAGTTTATGATTGTTGTTTTCGATGAATACTTCGCGTTTATTTGATCATGTGATAAAATGTATCTCAAACTCGCTCTATTTTATACGTAATTTATCAACCTCGTCCACTAAATTATATTTGAGCTTCGGTAAACTTCAGCTCAAATCGAATTTATTGAACTCGGTTGATAAATTCCATACAAAACAGAAAATCGTGTGAGATCCTCTATTTATTATTTTCTTATTTCTTTTCAATAATTAAAACTGGCAATTAATATAATAGTAAGCTGGTTGTCGCCAAATGCAATAAATTCCCTGTAATAACAACGATATAATATCGATAATAATTGAGTCGAAGATGTGTTCATCGTCAGCATTATTGTTTTCGGAGTAAGTCGCCTTGAGTTGACCCCTTTCACATATTAACATACATATACAGAATAAAATAAACGAATGAATGCAGTTTTAAAGTTATCCCTGACATGTAGTCGTACATATATACCGTTGGTTATAAAATTTCCTATCGAATAGCGCCTTGCACTGTTGAACGATTCAGTGGAAACAATGTATTCTGGTAAACTGTTCCAGTTTATAATCACTCTGTGAAAAGAATATTCGCACAACTTTTACAATTATTGCTTTTGCATCTTATGCTTATGCACACGTGTTTTTTTTGTGGAGTTAGTTTTCAGAAAAACCGACATCTATCTATGTTGTACAATCCGTGTGTACATTTCTATCGTTTCTCTCCGATTTAGCAGGTATATGAGAGCCATGAGGCCACATTACTATTATTTCTCCCCGATTTAGCATGTATCTGAGAGACATGAGGCCACATTTCACAAGGCGATTATGATATGACAGATTCCATAATGTAGCTATCATCTTGGTAGCTATCATTTTGGACAGATTATAATGTTCGCGAATGTTTATTTAGATGTGTACTACTAATTACGTTTTAATGTTTTATCAGCATTACTATTATGTCTCTCTCTCTCTCTCTCTCTATTTCTCCCTCTCTCTCTCTCTTTATAATCGAAAGTACGCTTGCTTATGTATCAAATGCGATTGACTTTCAGGACTTTATCTGTTCATCGAAATTGAGGTTTTCGACGATATATCCCGAGGTCTAGTTCTAATGTTGATTTGAAAAATCGCCGGTCTCGCTTCAGTATCAATAATGTAGTATGTGTTTAACTGGTTGTTATGCCCAAAGTGAATAATATGTTTTATGGTTTATGGCAATTATGCCAAAGGGGATGTCAGGAATGATAACTTATTGGCAAGGTCCGCAAGCACCACACCGACACACCGAGCAGGCAGATAAAAACCCGCGTGATGCATCGACTGGTAACCGGAAGGCGTGAACCCACGGCTATCTAAAAGTCAACAAAAACAGTTAGGATAGTAGAACGGTTGATTATTCATCGGTTATGTGAAGTTTTAATTATGCGATAATAGTATAAGGCATATACATGTATATATTGAGTATACAGAGAAGTTACACACCCATAGTTACACAAATATAGATAAAGGTCATCGTAGCATGCATTGGATGAGTATATATACCTGTAGTTCCCGATAAATATAGTTAAAGGTCATCGTAGTGTGCATTGGATGAGAATATTGAAATAGGCAATATATAGAGTAATGAAACAATTTTTTAAATGTATATATAAAATAGGTTGTCGTTTGTTATTTTTTTAGTGTTTATTTTTTGACTTATCGTACTAGCTTGATAACACAGAAGGAATCAATTGTTTGGAAAATGTTTACTAAGTCCGTTCCGAAATCATATTTTTGTACCGAAAGTTGGTCCTATAAAAAAATGTTTGGCCACAGCAGCTCATCAGGTACACCTCTGGTCTATAACAGATATAAAGCAATCTGTTATTTCATATATGGTTTCGGGAGTTAAGTGCACGACCTTATGGACAGACCAGTTCTCCCGTACAGACCAAGTCCTTGGCCTGTACGCTGAAAGCCAGAAAATTGCCTGCTGATTCCTTCAATATCGAACTAGTATGAACTGCCAAAGGTATTTTATCACGCGCGATGGTAACAGTGCACTGTAAAATCGCGACGGTATTATTGTCCGAACACATAATATATTTATAAACTGTGTTGATAGTTTATAGGTGGTCTAACCACAAATTTGCGCAAAGTAAAACCGTGTTTTGTACGGTAAAAACCCCATCAAAACAAAACGTAGTATAAATTAACATTAGTTTACCTGTAATCAGAAAATAAACACATGTATTAACCTCCATGTAGTTTTCCCGTTCGTCAGTACATGTGAATGATTTAAGAACACATATCCTCTATTCGCGAAGGAGCCTAAAATGCACAGCCTACCCGGGCTTAATTCCTGCCAGTATGAAGCGCAGACGTTATGAGAAACGTCATGATTCACGAGCTCCGGTGTGACGTATATCCGCCCGTGACGTCACACGTCAGGTGCGTGTAAGACAATTTAAAGGGATACATATTGAACGTGTGTCGCCCATAACAAAATAAATTCGTATTATATAATCAACTGTACAGTTGGGATGTGGATATTATATAATTATTCCAAGAATAATTTGGGTGAATTATGATTTCGAGTTGCGGCCATTCCCTTAGGTTAGTTTAAGCTCTTTTAAAGAGCGTTGTTACATGAGCATGTGCATGATTGAACCAACCCATTAAGGAGTGTCTATAAATTTGTAAAAATATATCGTAATTGGGTATCAAAATGGCTGTGTACATCGCGAAATTAATTATTATACCAACGAGCGCGTTCACGTGATGGTATGGAAATCATAAGCGGGAAGTTCCATTTATAAATAATATCTTGAAAACATATTTTGTGTAAATGTTATGTATCACGACTGTACTGTCGTGACTAAGGTTTCGATCACTTGTACTGTTAGGATGTGTATATTATATAATAATTCCAAGATTAATTTTAGTGAAATGATTCCGACTTTTGGCCATTCCCTTAGGTTAGTGTAGTTCATTTAAAGAGCGTTGTTTCTTGAGATGTGCGTGATTGGCATCACACAATTAAGGAGTGTTCATAAATTTGTATGATTATCGTAAATGGGTACCGGGTTTTCTGTGTCCACTGCGAAATTAATGATTATAACAACAGGGCGCGTTCACGTGGTGGTATGGGAATAATAAGGGGGGAGTTGTGTTTATAAATAATATCGTGAAGGCACCATGTGTAAATATTATGCATAGCGACTTTACTGTCGTGGTTAAGGTTGTGAAAAGGGGGTGGTACTCCATTGTATGCATGAGTCCTGTACCAAGTAATTTAATTGGATGAATTTTACCGGTTACCAATCATTCTCATTACTATTAAATTTCCCTCTCCATCAAAATACATGACGTCAAACTGGATAAAAAATCCGCGCGAACGAGAGTCTCTCATACCGGTAATCACGAGTCCGTTAATTGTTTAGATTTTACACGATATATTAACACGAGATTCGTGTGATGAACGAGGCGCGTTCACGTGGTTGTAGGGAAATCATACATGGGGGGAGTTATGTTTATATTTTATAACAAATCAATTTCATGCGATAATGTACGCTATAACTGAAGAGCTATGTTACCTTTTTATAAGAATATAGGTCAGAGTCCTCATATGTGGTCCCTCACGTAATATATGATTGTCCGTGCGGCATATATGCCTGATTTTAGAAAACACTACATATGTCATGGTACTGAATACAAATGTGTAGTCTACCCCAAGATGGCTGTCACAGCTCTGAAGTACCAGACGTTACAGAAACACGTCACAACCACGCGCTCCGGTATGACGTACTTACCAGTGACGTCACAGGTCAGGTGCGTGCAAAAATTATTTAAAGGGATATATATCGGATGCGTTTTATTTACAAACTAAGTTGTAGATTTCAGAAAACAATTTCGTTGTATGTAACCAACTGTACTGTTGGTGTGTGCATAATATATATTAATTCCAAGATAGATTATGGTGAATGGTTCCGAGCTGCGAGCATTACATTGAGTTGGTGTGAGCTCTTTTGAAGAGCGTTGTTGCATGGGCATGTACTAGTACTAGTAAGTGGCTAATAACCATACCTTTGAAGAGTATTCATACTATTGTAAAAAATATCGTAAATGGGTATCTAAAATGGACGTGTCCATCCCGAAATTAATGATAATAACAACGAGGCGCGTTCACGTGGTGGTAGCGAAATCCTAAGGTGGAGTTGCGTTTATATTATTATAAAAATTCAATATCATGCATCAATATATGCTATCCCCTAAAAGTCACGGAAACAAATTCGTTTTATATAACCAACTGCACTGTTGGGGTGTGGATATTATATCTTAATTCCAAGATAGATTATGTTGAATGGTTCTGAGCTGGGCCATACCATTAAGTTAGCGTGAGCTCTGTTAAAGAGCGTTGCTGCTTGAATGTGTAAGTGACTCAACATAAAATTTTATAAATTATCGTAAATGGGTATCAAAAATGGACATGCCTACCGCGAAATTAGTGATTATAACAAAGAGGCGCGTTCGCGTGGTGGTAGAAAAATCCTAAGGGGTGTGATTATATCATTATAAAAATTTAATTTCATCGCCAATGTGTTCTATAACCTAAAAGCTACGGAAACAAATTCGTGCTATATGACCAGCTGTACTGCTGGGATGTGGATGCTACATATTAATTCCAAGATTGATTATGGTGAATGCTTCCGAGCTGCGGCCAGTACTTAGGTTAGTATGGGCTCTTATAAAGAGCGTTGTTACTTGAGCATATAAGTGATTAAAACCATATCATTAAAGAGTATTCATAAAATTGTAAAATATTGTAAACAGGTATTAAAATGGACGTGATCATTCCGAAATTAATGATTATAACATACCCCTATTACCATTTATAATTGTTATATATGCTAGGAATCAAATTACCTAATTGCCTCACGTGCCTTTAACTGGTTGTTATGCCCAAAGTGAATAATATGCATCTTGTCAGAATTAAACCTCATTTGCCAATCGTTCGACCATTTACAACCTTTGTCGACGGATGCTTCCTAATCCATGTTATCGGGCGAACCATATAAGCTCCTGTCGTCGGCAAAAATGTTACATATTCAAGGTTGTCGGGTAGTATTGTTCCAAGCAGATCCCGTGAGGAACACCACTTTTAACATCCAATAATGACGAAGCTTCACCCAAAACGACCACCCGTTGATAACGTTCTACTGAGAAGTTGTGAAACCATCTTAGAAGTCCGCCAGAAATTCCATAGCATGGAAGTTTATGTTCCAATCGGACGTGATGAACCGAATCTAACGCGCCTTACGAAAACGTTCTTTAAAAAAACTTCTTTAAATATTTCCGTTATTTCGTCAAAAACACTTCTTTATAAATGGCCAATCCTTAAAGAATTGCCTGGGAAATCAAGCCACTCACTGACATCCACTATTGTGTGCTTCAGATACACGCTCCTTTAAGACATCTTCATGGTATAGAGGTCACCAAACTCGATGAAGACGATTTCCGGGAGGTAAGTACATGTAGGGTGTGTATAATAATGCCGTACTCCATATATACCACTAAACGACTCATGACTTATTAAAGAAGAGAGACAGGATTATCTCCATCCCATCGGGGAGTGACGAAGCACGTGCATGATTTATGTCATAACAGATCAATTCACAAAACAGAGGTCAATGATGTGTTGAAAAGTTTCCGATGCATTGTTAAACTCAACTATTGTTGGAAAACTGAATACATTGTGATATATCAATAACTAATTTTACTCATCGCAATATATGAGACATCATCTTCGAGTTTTTATCAGTCAACATTGTTCGTAGCTGGTTATTCTTTGGCATCTTGTTGTATTTATAACTTTCTAAATAGTACGATTCTCACAAACATTTACTACGCCAGGAATGCACTCGATATTTGGAACGGTTTATTACGTCATGTTGGGAATGCCGCTTCATCGTCATGCATATATGTACAGTGTGAATAATCACGAGGGTTTTGTTGTGCACGGATAGTAAAGCTGTTAATGTTTCATCACATGATTACAACGTGTTTAACCCTTTAACCAACAGAAAGGCCCTGTGCCAATGCATTCTCTTATATATGCGAGTCGACCATAGGTCGCCTCGCATATATAAGAGAATGCATTGGCTTAACACATTAAAAATTATAAAATTGTTAAAGAATGTAAGAAAAAATGGTAAAAAGTGTTAAAAAAAAGATTTTCTTTAGGCCAATGCATTCTCTTATATATGCGAGGCGACCTATGGTCGACTCGCATATATAAGAGAATGCATTGACACAGGGCATAACTATAACCATCACAATGTGGTCAATGAGCCGGTTCCAATGATATCCATATTTGTATGGTTTTATTGAGACAGACCCAATACAAATATGGATATAATTTAGGCTGTTGCAGCTTTATTTGGCCGTTTTTGGCCGGTTTTTTGGGTAAAGGGTTAACCAAAGTTTTGTCGCGCATGGAGAGTAATTCTATTAATGTCCCTTTACTTCATTCCAACTTGAACGTGTTTAAGCATTAAATTTGACATACGATGATATGAAGGTGGCTATATTGGACTATTGTCTATTTAATAACAACAAACTGCATTCCTTTATTATGTAATATACTGGAACTATACAATATCTCACTATGAAAGTATATGAGTATGTAGAGATTATATGCGTTCCAATTGACGATTCTGGTGGGATAATCAATTGCTGTGTCTATAACTGTCACTAGGAAGTCAACATTATAGTGTTAGAGTGTGACACATTGTCTATAAGACAAGTGTATGTGATATGACCAATGCAATCCAGTGCATAACATATAGGGGAAAGTGTCTACTTTCTGGAGAGAAAAAAAACGAATATAGAACCAGCGGATATACAAGGTGTTATATGTGATAGTTATTTTTATCATAACTGTTCACACAGTGAGAACACGAATAAGTGAAATTAAATTGTCCCAATTCCCAGAAGTGAGGGAGCGATTTATCAGCACCAAAATGTTTGGATAGGGACTCGGTTTTGAATGTTATAACTAGTTACTGCACATCTGTATGTGATTTTTCGTTATATTGGTGCAATGTGAATTACATCTGCGGTGATAACACACACATTTTGATAGCCCTTAATCTAGCCCACGTCGGAACTATGTTTGTTCATATAAACACTAAACCCTGGAGTTTAACTGCTATAGACCCACAACTGTACGAACGTCTTTATAAAATATTGTTACTACACAAGCTTTCATATAGAAACATGAGGCAAATTTAGCCCTGAAAATACCGAGCCTGGTGCTATTATAATGATGTGATGTTGGTTTGTTCTGGAGACTCAGTTAAGAACACGAGTATCACGAAGGTTTTCAAGATTGTAGTTTTCGCTGTCTTGTTCATATTCAAAACGTTTGAGGAAAATATTTTGGCTGTATATGGAAGATTCCACAAATATTTAAGAATAACAATGTTGGTTGTTGAAAAACGATCCCAAGTTAAGGCGACAGTGGTTCTGATATTTGGGAAATAATTCGAACAGCCAAACTTCGTTAAATATGTTAGGCATGTGTATATCAATTATCATTGCAATATATATATATAGCACTGCCTTGCCAAATACCCCGAAATGATAAGTTGACCAATATCGTAGCTGACTCAGTAATATTCCCCAGATAAAGTATACCAAATAGCACAAATACCACGTTGTCGTAACGAATTCCATGTATATATACGGGCGACAGGAAGATGGCCCATTTGGCCATGCCGCTCCTGCATTTTATTATTAGAGTATGTTTAAAAATATTGTACAAATAAAATACTACTATATCCATTCTGTTTGCAGGTAACAATGTTCACATCTCGGTTGTCTGGTCCGTCTCTTGGGATTAGCGTTTACGGGATGTTTATTATCGAAAGATCGACGGTACTTATGGTATGTATGTACATGTATAATCAACACATATTCCCCATATTTTGGATATTATTAACAGCTGTTTTATATACCCACTATTGCCTATTTGACAAACCGTAGCAGTCTGTGATTGGATGGTTATATATGAAGGTATGTTGATATAGACGTGTTGCTGCCATTATGCCTATTATAAGGCCATACCAGATTATATACAACCACTTTTGGAATTCGAATTGATATCCAATACTTTAATTTAATCAAAGCATGGTATTTTTGTATATGTACATGTATATACATGTTTGACACACAAGCACAACTGCATATAAGTAAATACTTACATATACGGTGCATTATTATCATAGTTATACCCATTTATTAGCATAACAACCAGACGATTACTTTCGCCTTCTGTTTCATTACAGCTTATGGGGACGATCCTTACATATGCTGTCATCATTTTGCAAGCCAATCCCGGTTCGGGAACAGACGAATTGAGGCGACTTCTACAGGAGTTCAACCAGTCTTCAGCAAACGCGCTAGCTGGTAATTGATCGGTATACACGTGACCTGCATTGGCAGTTATTGGCTGGAGCCTGACCATTATTATGCGGCTGCTGGAAGGATTCTGACTAACCACGTGGTTTCATGTGCAGATATCAAGCCTTGCAACACGACATTGAAATTCTTGGACAGTTGGTCGCAAATGGATTAACCCTTTACCCAACAGAAGGGCCCTGTGCCAATGCATTCTCTTATATATGCGAGTCGACCATAGGTCGCCTCGCATATATAAGAGAATGCATTGGCTTAACACATTAAAAATTATAAAATTGTTAAAGAATGTAAGAAAAAATGGTAAAAAGTGTTAAAAAAAGATTTTTTTTAGGCCAATGCATTCTCTTATATATGCGAGGCGACCTATGGTCGACTCGCATATATAAGATAATGCATTGGCACAGGGCATAACTGTAACCATCACAATGTGGTCAAGGAGCCGGTTCCAATGATATCCATATTTGTATGGTTCTATTGAGACAGACCGAAGATATTTTAGGCTGTTGAAGCTTTATTTGGCCGGTTTTGGCCGGTTTGTTGGGTAAAGGGTTAACATATGTCACCATGGATTTGACAAGATTCATCGCCGATTTCAAGATCACCGAGTGTGCAAATTCGATCGGAATAATGCGTGTTTGTCCAATCGCCGTGTTCAATAGGGAGTTTGTGGTTTCTTTGCACAAATAAATAATACAGCTAACTTCTCGGTTATCATCTGGGTAGAGGTAATTTTCTCTTTCAAAGTTTGGCTTTATAATCCAGTAAAATACGTACTGACGAATGTTGACTGTGGGAGAGATGGTATCATCGCAAGTCAAGTAGTAAACTTTAATGGGATTTTCTTATTAATAAGTTGCTCGTGATATTTACAAATATATATTTAAAGGGAGACAGTACCTCCTTCGGCAATATATGGGCCATCTTCTACTACATTCAACAGAACGTATGCGATAACATATTGAATAGGGTAAAACATTAGAGTTAAATACACTCACGTACACACAGAGCCACGTGAAATAACCTGACAACTATTGCGAAAATGAGTAAGAGTCTAAACCCTTTCTGTGCTAGGGGCCGATCTCATCGGCCCTAATTTACGGTCTGTAAAATCGGCCCTAAAAAAAATAAAAAAATAAAACAGAACCCTTTTTTTGTTTTATTGTTTTAGGTTGAAATTTGTTTGGGTATGCTCAAGCATGCTATAGCGAATTTAAAAACAAACTGGATAAAACCTTAGGGGCATGTTATAACTCAAAAATATCACCAAGTATTCATAGTAATAATTTTGATGCCCATGAAAAACGTAAGATTCCCTGGCACTAAACCTACAAAATAAGTATGTTAACAAATATAAGAAAACATTATTAAAATTGTAAAAAATTGTAAAAAATAATAACAAATGATGAAAAATTGTTAGGCCAATGCATTTTCTTATATATGCGAGGCGACCTATGGTCGACTCGTATATAAAGAGAATGCATTGGCAAAGGGTATATGGGTTGATAGAAAAATCGGACCTGGCACTGAAAGGGTTAAAGTCATTTACTCATTGTCATTATAATTACCATGTTGTTTTATTTCGTTCATAAAATACATGTCATCAGTATATTTTGCACTCATCCCAGACTCAAATTCATTCAACTGTTGCATATTTTCTGTTGAATCGAGTAGGAGATCACTCATACAATGGCTGGATTTAGGTACAATCTACCTTCATATGTGGTAGTCAGAATGCGATGAAACTTTAGTAAGATGCAATGGCTGGTTTTATGTACAGTCTACCTTCAAATGTGGTAGTCAGAATGTAATGAAACGTTGGTAAAATACAATGGCTGGATTTATGTACAGTCTACCTTCAAATGTGGTAGTCAGAATGCGGTGAAACTTGGGGAAGATCATCACTTACATTTGTATATGTTGCCAACATATATTATGAATAGCGATTTGCTGAGTGATTGTATTCTTGAATAAACATCAGTTAGATAGGGAGAGTCAACTATAATAAAACCACTGGGTTCACTGAACTTCACACACGCAATTATTCCCTAACCAGAATTGAAATGTTGTGCGAAATGGCATGACACTCAGACCGGACCCCTTATCGCCCTCGTACTGCTAAGATCCCAACACATACGTATATATGTAGCGGAACTATCGTCGAGTACAATCGCGAATAAATAAGGTCTGAAAATTAACCTGCGAAATTGCCGCCATCGCCAAATATGTATATAATAACGAAGCTGACAGCCCGTAACAGTCCGGACCGCCACTGTGGTGTCTAGGGGTCATTTTAGTGGTTAGAAAAGTACTCGGTCTCACAAAACACCCACCAGATATGGATAGGCGCCGCGGCCACACAGAAGTGCCGCCGTTGACCCCTATAATATATAGCTTGCCAGAATTGGCTGTCCCGAATGTTATAGATGTTATTCGCGGAAAAATATTCGACGATGGCGGTATTTCGAGGGTTAATTGCCTTCTGTCCTGATATGATATAGAGACACACATTCGGCGAGGGCGGCATTTCGAGGGTTATAATTGCCTTCTGTCCTGATACGATATAGAGACACATATTTTATTGTGACCCACTGACATCAGAGAGTTTAAATACGGAGTATATTATGGCATATTTCATCTCACCCAGATTTGGCACCTTCTGCTTGGCCGAGAGCTGCGTCCTACATAGTATAATGTTGTGCTAAATTTAGCACACTACTATATGTGCATGAAGTATCTTACTAAATTTAGCATAACTTTGTATAAAGCTCGCATGAAAAATCAATGAACAGAGACCACTATTTCGAGGAAATATATACGGAAATGTATCCACCAACTTAACATGAATTTTCAGGGCGACCACTAGATTGGGACCATCGATTGTTTTTATAACGGCCATCTTGGATTTACTCTTTACACGACTAAATCCTTCGGCACACCCTACAGGCAACAACTCATTCGATCGTCACTAACTTCATACGTTTTTTCGGATGACTCTAGATGGGAGACATAAAATGTTCCGCCATTCGTTGAATAGATTGCTGATATTGAAAAATCCATCGTCACACCCTGCGGCCACCATTTATTGGACAATTGTTTTTTTAAATTTCAGGCATGTTTAGGATCACCTCTAGGTGGGAGCTATCGGATTTTAAAGATTTTCTATGAAAAACATGGCCATCGGTAACCATCTTGAATTTTACTCTGGGACGACTAGATCCGTTGGCACACCACACATATCACATCCCTTATCTGATGATCACCAAACTTCATCTATTTTCGGGGTGACCTCTAGATTGGAGCCATCTAAAAGTTTACTCTTTCTGTTAGTCTTACTGCATCATTTGGCACTCCCTACGGCCAAACTTTTTTCCGATTAATCCCATATAGTTTTGCACCTTCAGGGTAATCTCTAGTCACTTGTTACTTGTCCGAGTTCCCTACCGCTCTATGGACTAATATATTGCATGATCCAATTTCCAAGTTGAGCCACATCATTGACACTTTCATTATTATGTGCGCGCTATTAATGCTCAACGATGCTAAATTAACTCTTAGTTAATAAAATTATTAATTGTACTTAATTAAAGGGCGCGTATCAGTGTTTACAGACTTATTAGGGTCATGTATGTACTGGGCGTGTTGATTCGCTATAGGTTGCCAGGGTTTATAGACAAATTAGGGTCCGGTATGTACTGGGCGTTTTGATTCACTATACGTCGAATATCCTGAACGGATTCACCTACCATAGCTTCGGTGTTGCATGCAAGTGTGCAATAATTCCTAGATTTAGCAATTTCGTCAGTCATGGTACATGTAGGTGGCCGATTATTTCTGAATCTAAACCTACATGTTAACGCAGCTGTTCATCTCTGACTTCATTATATCCCACGCGGTGTTTAACCGTTTCGATACTAACGCATCACTGATGAGTAGTTATCCCGTTCAGATAATAAGGTTAACCCTTTATATACTAAATCATCATTGATGAGTAGTTATCACATAGGAAATGTTCAAATAATAAGTTTAACCCTGCGTATACTAAAGCATCATTGGTGAGTAGTTATCCCATATGCAACTTCATGTTACCTTTGAACTATGCTCTTTTCAACAGCATTAACGGCGCACAAGTGATAATCGAGTACGGTTTTTGTGTGAATCGATACACAATACATTAACAGTGTTAACACTCAAATTAATCACAGGGAGATTTAAGTTGAAAGTAAATAACGAATAATTATTGTAATTACAAAAGCCCCATTAACAACGCAGCGTTAATAATCAATGAAATGTTCCATTCTAACGTCTATTGAGTG
Organism: Siphonodentalium dalli; assembly: GCA_032622095.1. NCBI lineage: Eukaryota > Metazoa > Mollusca > Scaphopoda > Gadilida > Siphonodentaliidae > Siphonodentalium > Siphonodentalium dalli. Next base: position 200,237,151 of record CP136069.1, read on the forward strand.
TTTTAATTGACGACCTTACTGCACACCTGCATCCTATCGGACACCTTCATATTGTAGCTATTATTGTGATAACTTAATTCCTACATAACGTCGGTGTTCTGAGGACTCGTTATCAGCACCAAGTTTCCTATGTGCGAAGGAGTACCTTCCCGGCAAGTAACCAGCAGCAGCGTCACGCCGCTGAGTTGCACGGAGTAGTGAGCGCGAAGCGTCTGAGGCCGCGGGGTTGCACAGTGTAGAGAGCGCGAAGCGTCTGAGGCGGCGAAGTTGCACAGTGTAGTGAGCGTGGAGCGTCTGAGGCCGCGAAGTTGCACAGTGTAGTGAGCGTGGAGCGTCTGAGGCCGCGGAGTTGCACAGTGTAGTGAGCGTGGAGCGTCTGAGGCCACGAATTTGCACAGTGTAGTGAGCGTGAAGCGTCTGAGGCCGCGAAGTTGCACAGTGTAGTGAAGCGTCTGATGCCGCGGAGTTGCATAGTGTAGTGAGCGAGAAGCGGCTGAGGCCGCGGAGTTGCACGGAGTAGTGAGCGTGAAGCGTCTGAGGTCGCGGAGTTGCACGGAGTAGTGATCGAGAAGCGCCCGAGGCCGCGGAGTTGCACAATGTAGTGAGCAGCGAAGCGTCTTGAGGCCGCGGAGTTGCACAGTGTAGTGAGCGCGAAGCGTATGAAGCCGCGGAGTTGCTCGGAGTATAGTGAGCGTGAAGCTTCTGAGCCAGAAACGAGACTTGAGATTCTGACGTTTGTTGGTCACTATGGGAAATAATGTGAAAGTGGCGAGCAAACAGGTAACTGGAACTGAACACGATCGTTTTGGTGACGTCACGACGCTAATTCGTGCCAACAAGACGGTTGGGTGTGTCTTTGTTAGTCCGACGAAGAGCGTAATCGCTGGGATGGCGTTTGTATGGTGTTTACTCCTATGGATGGTATTGGGTTATGATTCTTTTATTTTTCTCTGGAATTTCGTTACGCAGTATAATTGTCTATGTAGTAAACCCGGCGACCTGGTCCTCTGTTGGAGCTCGTTGGTTTATAAAATTTCCCATATGCTGTTCTACGGTGTAGGCGCTATCGCGAGCTCGAAGCGGCTCGATAAATTCGAAAAATCAATCGATGAATATCGGTGTCAATTTCTGACTGACAGAATTCCCACGAAAAGAACGAAAATGCTAATAGCAATACTTATCATCGTTCCGATATTTGTTGCGGGTACGGGATACAGCGTCACGTGGTTCACGGCTGCTACCAATGGCAACAATTCAGTACTTGTTGATGATGAACCAGAGGATCCCTTTCAAATAATGGTATTCGTCGCAGATAATGTTGGTAGAGTACTTGCAATTATTCAATTCACTACAATTTATATATTCTTCTCGACAGTGCTGAGACAATTGACGGCAGAATTCGAATGCATCGGCAAGAGGATCGAAAACTGTATGGTGGAACGAAACAATTCGGGTAATCGCATATCGAGTTCTGACAGGATGAGATTCGAAGCACTCATGAGAATCGTAGATCGTCTTGATGCCTTAGTGAGCCACTTTGTAGCCTTTGTTTATTTCCGGGGTGTAACGCTCATTTGCATGATGTCATATGCTCTGGTCCACGAAGCCCCAACGTCTGCCAGTTACGAATTTGCGGAATGGGTGACTATCTTCGTTGGTCTATACTTGACTCTGTATACATACCGGGCCATGAATCTTCATTCAGTGGTAAGTGTAATTGTATTTATTATTTACTTATTTCTTTACAATAATTAAAGGTACGGTTGGACTTGGCTGTGGGTATCCTGTGAAAATAGTTCCGCCCGTCAAAAAGCCCGTCATATTGGAACGGACTGGCCAAAAGTGCCATTTTGTTATATTATGTCAAGTTATGTGGGTTCTTTTTCCAAAGATAATACACCATAATAACATTTCCCAAGATAATACATCATATGCAACCTTAGAAGTTTCGAAAATGACTGTCGAATACAACATATTTAAAGGTGTATACATGTCATGTCTTGGTGAAATAGAATAAAATTATAAAAATCAATTATACCGTCAATAGATATATTTGAAGGTGTTGACCCAATATCATTGACTTATGAATCTACAAATGTAGCATACAAGAGGAGTATATACATAGACATGTATTTCAGATCACAACTTTAATTTGTCCATCAATAATACAGATAACATAAAGATGGTCTATCTGTGTTTATACTCTGTTCTTAAATTCATGTTTGTTATGTTATACATGTATAACTATAACGTTAACAGTCTGATCATACCAGCCGATATATAGCAACTTATAGATTGTCATGTTATAATCACCGGTGAGCGTGTTGAACAACTATTTTAGGCATTCTTAATATCACAATTACATCTGCATAACTATGTTCATGGTAAATCAGCTTTTTCACATTTGCACCTGTTACAAGTTTGGGATTTGCAACAACACTTGATGAGATCTGAACACACAACTGCAGCTTCTGGTAATGTAGTCCACAATGGCCACATCCACGAGCTTCAAAACGTTCGAGTTCTTTGAAAATAATTGAGGAAGAATCTAGTTGAATAAAAGGTTGATTCGCCAATAGAAGAAATGTACAATGTATCTGTGATTAACGGTGTAATATTTCCATGCCAACCAGAAACATTTTCTGCCCTTTCCCATGGAAGAAGGAAGTGGTATCACAACCATATATCGAATGAAAAATGGGAAGTGAAAAACAATTGTCGCCCAGAGCGGAACATGTGCTGTTGACATATTTTGGTACAATGTTTTAGGTTTGCCTGTTCCTAGAGAAACCAAAAATCAGCACCACTGCTAGCATTGGTAAACTTTGAAAACTGACCGAGGACAATTACCAGGACATCTGTGTCAACAATCACCATGACAACAGTTTCTCAAGATTTACTTGGAAGAATTTGCTATTTTGAGAGTTGACAAACATTATGTTTATATGTTTATCACTTTATCATCACGGATAACATGTTCTGACACAGTACTTGTCAGGAATTCAAATAGTTCAAGCTTATTGTCAGAATTACGGAGGAAGTCTTTCCATTATTTTCGGAATGATAGTTTGTCCACCAACTATACCACGATTCTCACTATAATGCTGCCTTTTAAACACACAACATATATGGCATTAAAACTTCTTAGTTTGTAGAGTAGAAACTTCATTAGTGACTGCGTAATCACCAAACGTAGATCTTATAGCAGAGCGCCTTCATCGAATATCTTGCCTGTACTTCCAATATTTTATTTCTAGTATGTTCGAACAACATTTGGGCACTTCAAAAAACCCGAAATTGCTTCTCCGCTATTCCAAATCGATCAAGTGCACGAACAGGAGAACATCAAATTGAAAGGAAATGGAGGGTTGATAGGTTTAACAGAGAACCCATCAACAATAACGAGCCAACCAATTGAGTGATGGGGACACATACGTGTTTTTTTCTCATGAGAGTCAGCTATTTCCCCCGCCTTATCAACGGGAGGTAAATTCAAGGGGACAAAATCTGATTTGCTGGGATGTATCTGGGAAGCAACTGGAGGTATATCGCACCCACCTAAAAATGTTCAGTGCAAGATATTCGATGGAGGCGTTCTTGTGGATATGATTGTACCTGCGATAGGATCTACTTTTGATGATTACGCACAGTCACTAATGCAGTTTCTACTCTACAAACCAAGAAGTGTTAATGTCATATATGATCTGTGGGACAGGTATTTTGAATGCAGCACCACAAAAGGCGGCACTCGTGTGAATCGTGGCACAGGTCTTGGATACAAACTGGTGCCAAAACTAAGATTCCGAAAATGGAACAACTTCCTTCGTGATTCTGACAATAAGTTTGAACTATTTGAATTCCTGACAATTAAAGCTTCAGAACATGTTATATGTCATAATAGAGTTATATACAGTACAGAAGGTTCGTCAACTCTCAAAGTAGCAAATTATTCCGTGTCCTTCTTGAGAAACTGTTGTCAGGAGGAAGCTGATATTAGAATATTAGAATAGATGTCCTGTTAATTTTCCTCTATCAGTTTTCAAAGTTTACCGATGCCAACAGTGGTGCTGATATAGGGTTTCTCTAGGAAGAGGCAAAACGGAAACATTGTATCATGCCAACAGCACATTTTACAATCTGGGGACGACAAGTGTTTATCTCTACATGGTTTCGATACCACTTTCTTTTACCATGGAAAGGGGAAAAAGTTTCTGGATGGCATGGAAATATTATCTCGCGATCACAGATACATTTCTTCTATCGGCGAATCAACATTTTATTCAATTAGATTCATCCTCAGTTATTTTCAAAGAACTCGGAACGTTTCATTATCATTACGTATAATAAATGTCAAAAGTTGCTGATTAAATAGGCACGAAGAGAAATCTTCGCCAAAACGTGTGGCTCAATAGAAGGTACAGCATATGCAACGAGCTGTCTACCAGGCAAGATTGTGGTACACTTGTCATGACAAGCTGCAAGTGTGTTCAGTACTCATTAAGTGTTGTTGCAAATCCCAAACAAGTAACAGATGCAAAAGCTGATTTACTGTGCACAGAGTTATGTAGATGTAATTGTGATACTAAGAGTGCCTAAAATATGTGTTCAACGTAGAAACACACGCACCGGTGATACAAAATGACAATCTATGAGTTGCTATCTATCGGCTGGTATTATCAGACTGAACATTATAGTTATATAGCACTAACAGGTGGACCCGACTTCGTCCGGACTGTTTCCCCTCTGCTTTTCGGCGAATTGTGCGATTTGACCTTGAATTGTCCATTTTGAAGGTCAAGGTGGGGTGGGGTCACGATTTGACCCGTCCAAAACACTGCCCGGAGGTAAGTACCCGACAAAAGTACCCGTCGAAATCCATCCGGTTTTACCCGATTTTACCTCGAATTGATCATTTTGAAGGTCAAGGTCAGGTCGGGGTCACGACTCGACTTCGTCCGGGCTGTTTCCCCTCTGCTTTTCGGCGAATTGGGCGATTTGACCTTGAATTGTCGATTTTGAAGGTCAAGATCAGGTGGGGGGTCACTATTTGACCAGTCCAAAACACTGCCCGGATATAAGTACCCGACAAAAGTATCCGTCGAAATCCATCCGGTTTTACCCGATTTGACCTCGAATTGATGATTTTGAAGGTCAAAGTCAGGTCGGGGTCACGATTTGACCCGTCCAAAACACCCAGTGGACAAAAGTAACACTATGTATCAAATTTCGTACCCGGCAAAAGTACCCGTCGAATCCATCTGGTTTTACCCGATTTGACCTCGAATTGATCATTTTGAAGGTCAATGTCAGGTCGGGGTCACGATTCGAACCGTCCAAAACACCCAGAGGACAAAAGTAACCATACGTATCAAATTTCGTCGAAATCCCATAACAATTCGCGATTTGACCTTGAATTGTCCCGATTTCAAGGTCACGTCGCACGGGCAAATTAATAGGCATAAGACACTCCCCGGCCGAAAGTACCCCACATACCAAGTTTCATCGAAATCCCGTGATATTCGGGCGTTTGACCTTGAAATGACCCGATTTCAAGGTCAATATCACGTCGCACGGGAAAATTAATAGACCTATGCCACTTCCCGGCCGAAAATACCCCCACATACCAAGTTTCATCGCAATCGTTGAGGCCGTTTTCGAGTTCATCTCGAACACACACACAGACAGATATTCCAAAATATATAATAGAGAACAAACATGGATTTAAGAACACATTATAAACAAAGATATGCCGTGCCTTATGTTATGTGTATTATTGATGGACAATTTAAAGTTGTGACCTGAAATATATATATATATATATATATATATATATATATATATATATATATATATATATATATATATATATACTAGAAGGTGACCCGACTTCGTCCGGGCTTTGACCTTGAATTGACCATTTTGAATGTCAAGGCCAGGTGGGGTCCAACACCAACACCCGAAAAATGGTGGAAATCGACCCAGCGGATACCGGGAAATCGGCCCAGCGGATACCGAGATACCGTATGCATCAAATTTCGTTCGTAAAAATCCACCAGTTTAACCCGATTTGATTTCCACTCAAGTGTATAAACGCGCCTCATATACACACGCTCATTAATTATCAAGTTTCAACGTAAAGATAAATTACCATCGGTGCCCGAGATATCGCCAAGACGTCTGAAACAGTCAAATGCATCGGCCGGTTAAGCGTTAACGTGATCTAACGTTATGACCTCTAACGACGTCATAGAAGTTACGCATTGTTTTTATCCTGATGGGAGATAGTACCACTTATTCTTGATAATTGAGGCAGATAACTAAAACGGATACATACGCATTATATATCGTTGGAAAGAGGAAACACGAAAGATTCTCATAGTGTCATTATTATGACTGGCATTTTAGTATTCGCGCTGTTTCGAATCGATTTGTAAGCACCGAACTCAAATGAAAGTCCCGTAACACAGCGTAAAAACAGATTTGACCTCGGCACGTGAAAAGTTGACCTCGGATCTGAAAATTAATAGGCCCATGCCACCCCCGGCCGAAAATACCCCCACATACCAAGTTTCATCGAAATCGGCTGGGCCGTTTTCGAGTTCATCGCGAACACACAGATACACACACACACAGATCTTCCAAAATATATAATAGATAGCTATATATATATATATATATATATATATATATATATATTATTTGTAATACGACCCTGCCTAACTATGCTTAAAAGCCATGTTCTGATTGGCCAGTGGTCCGAGTTACCATGGCTATCTCGTTCCAGTTTTGTGGTACAATTCTACTTTTTCCAATTGTACCACGAAAAAAATCGGTTTATTGAGATCGCCGCACGCGACTTTTCCCGTCTTTTCTAACTCCGCGCAAACGGGGCATCAACGGAGTACACCCGCACCCGTAACCCTTTGAATTTTGCTACATCTTGACAATCTTGCGAATTTTCTAGCGATTTGTCGCTTGAAACCAGTTTGGTTGCCAATGAATATGGTCCAAATGGTGTTATGTTATATTGATATATGTTACGACCAAAGAAAGTTACTTAATAAGTATATTAAATGACAAAATAAAGCCATGGGGCCGGGCTGTGCATTCGTCGATTCGAATCTCGATCATATTCCGTTATTCGATATTTCGGAATCAAGTTGAAAATGAAAGCGTTTGTTCACCAGTACAGAAGGGGGATACGATTAGTTTAGTAAACTAGATCATTTAGATCGCTTTGTGTAAGGAAAATGGTCCATAGTCGATGATCATATTCATGTTGTCCCAACAACGTTCAACACAGAAATGACTGCAATCGTATTTCCTGTACAATTTAAATGAAAGGCACGGGCGCCGCTGAAAAACATCGTTTTTTAGCCAATCATAACGATTATTTTCTAGAAGAGGTGCCTCGAAAAGTCAACGGGGGAATTTTATAACAAGACAAGATTACCGGAGTACTCCATGCAAAGAAATTGAGTACGCCCAATACGAATTTTGTGGTACAACTTGACCATACACACCTCTACACCGTGTATTTATTTCTTAAATATTTTGGAAGATCTGTGTGTGTGTGTGTGTGTGTGGTGTGTCTGTGTGTGTGCGTGTTCGCGATGAACTCGAAAACGGCAGACCCGATTTCGATGAAACTTCGTATGTGAGGGTACTATCGGTCGAGAAGTGGCATAGGCCTATTGATTTTCAGATCCGAGGTCAACTTTTCACATGCCGAGGTCAAATATGTGTTTACGCTGTGTTACGGGACTTTCATTTGAGTTCGGTGCTTACAAATCGATTCGAAACAGCGCGAATAATAAAATGCCAGTCATAATAATGACACTGTGAGAAACTTTCGTGTTTCCTCTTTCCAACGATATATAATGCGTATGTATCCGTTTTAGTTATCTGCCTCAATTATCAAGAAGAAGTGGTACTATCTTCCATCAGGATAAAAACAATGCGTAACTTCTATGACGTCGTTAGAGGGCATAACGTTAGATCACGTTAACGCTTAACCGGCCGATGCATTTGACTGTTTCAGACGTCTTGGCGATATCTCGGGCTCCGATAATTAATGAGCGTGTGTATATGAGACGCGTTTATATACTTGAGTGGAAATCAAATCGGGTTAAACTGGCGGATTTTTACGGACGAAATTTGATGCATATATATGGTATCTCGGTATCCGCTGGGCCGATATTATATATTTTGGAAGATCTGTGAGTGTGTGTGTGGTGTGTCTGTGTGTAAAATGGTCAATTCAAGGTCAAAGCCCGGACGAAGTCGGGTCACCTTCTAGTATATATATATATATATAATATATATATATATATATATATATATATATATATATATATATATATATGATGGATTGTGAAATAACACCTTTAAGACCTTTGAAATTTATATACGAACAAGCTTTCGGCTTTCGCCTTTCTCAAGTTCACTCACAATCAACTTGTGAGTGAACTTGAGAAAGGCGAAAGCCGAAAGCTTGTTCGTATATAAATTTCAAAGGACTTAAAGGTGTTATTTCACAATCCATCATCATACAGCTAGGATACAGACCTTTATCGGCTACAGAAGTATTATATATATATATATATATAATTTTGAGACATGTATATTCGATCGATATACAGTTTCATCATTGTGCGGTCTTTTTTCAATCCCGAAATTTGTACTCAATTTCGATGTATACACCAGATTTTTCGATGTTTTAATGACATTTGACCTGTTATCTTATTTTCTGCTGCATCCTATACATAAAAATGCAAAAACCAGAAAAGTTTATTTTTTCAAGACCGCTGTGGATGTTTCGACAGCACAATGATGAAATTATATATCGACAGAATGTACATGTCTCAAAACTAACGGGGCTGAAATGCCTTTAACAATTTTTTATAACAATCATTTTATAGACAAAAGACAACCTAAATCGGTTGAACAAGGAGAGGTGTTAACAATTAAAGCCCCAGATAACTAGTTGTGACTGACATGCAAAACGTAGGCAGACCGGATTTGGTCCAGACCTTGACCTTCAAAATGATCAATTCAAGGTCAAATCGGGTAAAACCGGATGGATTTCGACGGGCACGTTTGTCGGGTACTTTTGACCGGGCAGTGTTTTTGGACTGGTCAAATCGTGACCCCACTTGACCTTGACCTTCAAAATGGACAATTCAAGGTCAAAGCCCGGACGAAGTCGGGTCACCTTCTAGTATATATATAGATATATAAGTGCACCCCTCTTGTATGCTAGATTACATAAGTCAATGCTATTGGGTCAAATATATCCATTGATGGTATAATAGATTTTAAACAATTTTATTCTGTTTCACCTAGATATTACATGTGTACATTATACACCTTTATACGTGTTGTATTCGACATACATTTTCGAAACTTTTGAGACCGCATATTGCATATTATGTTTGGGAAATTTCAACAGTATACTGACAATGAGGTTGTTACATTATGATATATGATGAATTGCGATCGACAAACTCACTTTATAAGATTTAACCAAAGATTTATTGAATCCGTACAACAAAGTCACATTTTCGTGAATTTTTGGGTGAGGGATAACATAAACCAAATTTTCGGAAACGTTGTTAAATATTAATCACATAAAATGTATTTATTGTTTTCAGTATATTTGTCCAAAACATATAAGACCAAACATTGTGAACTATCGCAAATATCCTATGAGTAAATGACCATTTATTGGGAAAAAATATTTGAAATGACGAGGATTTTCTTACAAAATTGCATATGTTTTGTCGAAAAAGTTGTAAATTTCAACTTTGGTCATTACGTAAGTAATTGCCATTACAGTATTTCGAAATTTGATCGAATAGTGTCCTTTATAGATTCTCATCCATGTTCTATTGGATGTTTATCACAAAAACAAAATTTCATGATTTTTGGGGTGAGGGGTAACAAAATCCAAAATTTGTAAAATATAGTTACGAATTTGTCCGTTATGTTGTATATTTCGTTTGCAGTATAGATTTTTGAAATTTTTAAGATCTTAGTCTTTGATCTGGACTGAAAAAGTTTTTAGATATTGTCTGTTTATTATTCCGAAATAATTGAATCAAGAATGATTTTGTCTAAAAATTTCATGTTTTTGGTCCAAAAAGTGATAAATTACAAATTTGGCCAGCCTGAGTTGCTATTATCTTCAAAATATGACAATGTCGGGTGGAATGACGCTCTTATTAGGCATGTGCTTTAAATTTTATACCAGTTGGAACGTCATGATGAAATAATGATTGAATTTCGCGACCATCTTGGATTTATACTGGAAACAAGGGTTAATATTGATCAGAAACCTGTTTCTATTTCACTTTCTGAAAGAGCACACCTAACTTGACATAATATAAAAAATGGCACTTTTGGCCAGTCCGTACCAACAAAAACGCAAAGTCACTACACTAATATGAGAGAAACACGAATTACACCTATAAACTGATTATGATGTCCAAAACGCACACAAATAACTAAATAGCTATATGACATCGGCAGCAAAAGGTTAATGTGACGTCATTTCATTGCACCGGAAGTCCAATTACACCTGGTGAACTAGCAGAAAGAATATGCACGCGAAGATATAGTGCGCTATTCTGTTCTCAGTTTGTGACATTATATCGTATGTTTATTAGATTAATACGAATTACATATTCTATTTATCGTATAGCAATGTCCAAAACTATATATTTAAAGATTATAGTTGCGAGAATTTCGGCATCGCGTTGATTGACGCGCACGAATTTGACCTGCATTTAGTTAGAGATGCGGCTCGGCCCCGGCTGCCATTCAGCCAATCAGAACACACTTTTTTTGTCAACAAACCAATCAAATTATCGGAAGTTGATATGAACTAGTAATTGATATGGAATTGATTTATGACATACTTTCCAACGTAAATAATGATTGAGTAATTTGAGTCATATGATAAATATATACGCTCATTATAAAAGAATAGCTCCTTGAGCTGTTGAACAGATTCAGTGGAAAAAATGTATTCTGGTAAATTATTCCAGTTTATTATCAATCTTTGTGAAAAGAAATATTTTCGCACATCATTGACAATTATGGTCAGAGACGTGGCGACAGGGGTTGGGGAGTGTCATAACCCCCAACATTGGTCAAATTTTCAACAGTTGGAAATTTCATACCTGCCAAAACATTAGTTGGAAATTTCACACCAACAATAGGTTGAAAATGTTCTTGTAGTTTGAATTTCAAACAATTTATTGGGGGAATTAATTGTTTTTGGACCACTATTTGCATATTTTCCTATTTTTTGTCAATTTTCCAACCTTAGGGGGGGGGGGGGGGGTTGACAGGTTGGAAATTTCCTACACTTGGAAAGCTTGCGTCCTCTTCGCTCCCCCGTGGCCAGTCAAAAACTTCTAGTTAATTTAAAAAAAAACCTTATTGTCATACATTTGGTCAACATTGTCATTGGAATTGTCATCAGTTGGAAAATTTCCAACCTAAGTGGGGGTGTCAGGTTTGAAATTTCCAACTCTAGGAAGGCTTGAGGCTAGTCTAGATGCAAGGATTTTGCGATTTTCTTGTTCAGATTTCAAAATTTTCGCACACCGGGCAGAACCATGGTCGGCCCGGTGTGTCATTGTCCCTCCCATGCATGGCCAATACAACACTACTAATTTGGTTAAACTTGTGGACTGAAATGGTCATCAGTTGGATTTATTTCCAATCTGAGGGGGTGAGTATGATGTTTGAAATTTCCAACACTAGGATAGGCCAGTCCAGATGCTAGGATTTGCGATTTTCTTGTATAGTTTTCACAATTTTCTCAGACCGGGCCGAACAACCATGGTCAGCCCGGTGTGTCCTGCTTTCTTGTCCGTAGCCGTGTGCATTTATCTGGAGTTAGACCACTAGATGTTAGGATTTATGCAATTTTTCAGGTTAAAACATCTGAATGTTCTCATACCGGGAATATAGAATCATGGTTTATTAATATAGAGTAGATTAGGCTTGAGTACTACTGAGGCGCAACGGGTGGGGGGTGCAAATGGAACTATGCAAAACTTGTGTTTATGTCTGATTCTGATTCAAGGGAGGGGGGTGCAATTGGAATTTCCCAATGTGAACACCCCCCCCCCAACAGAGACCCTCTAGCCACGTCCCTGATTATGGTTATGGTTATGCGCACGTGTTTCTTTGTGGAGTGCGTCTTCAAAAAATACACATCTGTTTATGTTGTACAACCAGTGTGTCAGCGTGTACATTTGCGTTTTTTACATTCTCGAGCGGGTGACAATTCTCATTGTTATCCTCCTCCCTATTTTCCACCCTTCTGATTGGCCCATGTCCTGTCACGTGCCGGGCGACAAATCACACTGTCGCCCGCTTAGCCGGGAGACATTGTTTTTGTCGCCCGCCTGATGCTGTATTGCAAGAATATCTCCAAAGACACACTGCAGTAACTCATCTATTTCACATCACTATACGTACTAAAAAATCATAGATCTTATATACCCACGGATTCGCAATACACGCCAGTTGTGGTGTTTGCTAATTTGCATATATTTTAGTGAACACTAATATTCGAACTTTTAAGTTGATATTTTTATTGGACAAGTGTTATTATTTACTTTTTACATCGAAACATCTCGGTGAATCAATTTGTTCATGTCGACATTATGATGCAAGATTGAAAGAGAGGATCCCTTGAGGTTGGTTGGTTATAAATGTTCCTGGTAGACAACGTAATGCATACGTTTGTCGCGAATGAATGGTACTGTACACTTATCCTCCGCGATGTCTGCAATGTGATCATAGAAGTATTTTATGTGAGGATCGCCATGAGCACTGACACATATGAATGTACATTATTGAAATTGACAACTTCCCAATAGCTTTCGGAGAAGACCGTTATGAAATGAACATCGTGAGTAAATTGCGCACACAAGACGACATTGAATATGCCACATTGCAGAAGACGAGAACATACCTATATGGCCAGCGATGTATATATACGTCCATGACATGGCTTATTGGTTTACATTGCATGGACCGATATTGACGATTTAACCACCAAATTGATCGTAAATAAACGCGGATTATCAAACGCTTAACAGCTTGACTATCGTTTATGGAACAGAAATGCTATGGGACGATAAGTTTTACTGACAATATACATAATCGGGTAAGAAAGCACTCGTGACTCAGGGCAACATCGTGCGTGCGGATGGCAAGGATTTTATTATGTGATATAATCGGATAACAAAACAGTTGTTGCCCTTCTTCTCGGGAGACATTGAGATTTGTCACCCGCTCGAGAACGGAATGTCTCCCTCGGAGCTTCGCTCCTCGGGAGACATTCCGTTCTCGAGCGGGTGACAAATATCAATGTCTCCCTCGACAACGGGCGACAACTGTATAATGTTCCCCTCGACAGCGGGCGACAACTATATATTGATGGCATATATATATTTATGAGAGGGCGTGAAACCAAACCACTCACTGACATCCACTATATATTGTGTGCTTCAGATACACGCTCCTTTAATACATCTTCATGGTATAGAGGTCACCAAACTCGATGAAGCCGATTTCCGGGAGGTAAGTAATTGTTTGGTGTGCATAATAATGCCTTACCCCATATATATCACTAAACGACTCATATATACCACTAAACGACTCATATATACCACTAAACGACTCATATATATCAATAAACGACTCATATATATCACTAAACGACTCATATATACCACTAAACGACTCATATATATCACTAAACGACTCATATATACCACTAAACGACTCATATATATCACTAAACGACTCATATATACCAATAAACGACTCATATATACCACTAAACGACTCATATATATCACTAAACGACTCATATATACCACTAAACGACTCATATATACCACTGAACGACTCATATATACCACTAAACGACTCATATATATCACTAAACGACTCATATATATCACTACACGACTCATATATACCACTAAACGACTCATATATATCACTAAACGACTCATATATACCACTAAACGACTCATATATATCACTAAACGACTCATATATATCACTAAACGACGCATATATACCACTAAACGACTCATGATTTATAAAAAACAGAGCGCTCCTTCTATGATTAAACATATTGTAAAGTAATATTTACAACACACGTATGTGTACAGTGTGAATAATCACCAAGAGGTCGCTGTGCATGGATAGCAAAGCTATTAATGATTCATCACATGATTGTAATATGTACATTGTTTTGTTGTGCATGGAGAGTAACTCTATTAATGTCCCCTCACTTGATTCCAACTTGAACGTGTTTAAGCACTGACTAAACTCAAAGCAAGTTTATTTGTGACATACGCTGATGACGTCACCAACGGTTAAGGAAAGTGGAACTTTCAGCAACGGGAAAATTTTATCGTTTAATTGTAAATTAATTTGTGAATTTCATCAGATTAAGGATTGGATCTGCTGGATATAGTGCGGAATAGTATTTGTGAGGAAGCTGAAGCAGAAGTTCTGGAATTCTACGAGTTTTATTCGCAAAAACGAGTTTTTAAGTGCGGTGCATTTCTTCCGTTTCAACAGCTGGAGACCGTTTTTCCTTCCGGGAAATCGTTGTGCAATTTCCGGGTGAATTTGTGATATTTGTGATAACAACGTGAATCTAACGTGAATCAATCTGAGCTCTGCTCGGTAGAATTGGAAATTTCGAATACTTTTGGTATTTTTGGACACTTTCTGGTACAAACTTTAACAATTTATCTCAGTCTTAAACTTAATACTAACAGTACTAACCTACCTACTCAGTAGCTGATACTAATAACAATTTCTAATCTGACTGACTCTGTGTACTAATAATTGTAACAATTAACATTTTCATTGTCATAGTAACTAATGACTGTGGACGCTGATTAGTACTACTACTACTAGTATGAACAATTGAGTTAGGCTGAGTAAAAACATTTCTTCAATAGATAATGCACTGTCTGTGTTTTTTTTACATATATAATAGGCTATAATCTAAGCCAACTGAGTGATATACATTTTATGTCTAGCTCTGGCCCAGTCTGGGTATCAGTGACATTGAGCCCTTCTTGGAGGTTGCTGTGAGCATCTCTACATATAAATAACTATGATTGAAACTAGACAGAAGAACACCAAAATGCATGCAGGTGTGCAGCTAGTACCGGTACTGGCAGGGAATAAAGAAATAAAAGGCGTAACTACTCAACATGTGAACCATTCCAGTGAGTCACAGTTAGTTCCGGATGTCATCAGAAAGAAGAATTATGCATTGAATGGAATGAAGACATTGGAGAAACAGAGGATTGCGTGTGAGAAGCCTTTTCTAAATATCATTCATAAGGACCAGGGTAGACAATTAAAGATTGAGTGCAGTGCAGGATGTTTTGAGCTCCTTAAAAAAGAAATCTTTCACAGCCTCTTTGATCCTTCATTTGCAAATAAATATAATATCATTGCAAGATACACAGCTGTTGTGGAAAAGTCTGGAAGTCCAGATTCATCAATTCTACAAGCTTTCCAAAAGACTTAAAGATGGTTCATGTGGGAAAAACTTGCAATTCACGGTTAATGTATACAATACACAGTCTTCGTTTCTCACCAATGGACGGGGAACTCCGGCATTCCATGATGAAGCACTTCCTGAAATCATCAAGAGACTGTCAATAAGACCTGAGATGTCCTCCCTGGAAAGACATATTCCGGTTCTAATTGATCGATGCATAGCGAAGAGTGTTACAAATCCGGAAGCAAGCACTAGTATGGTATGTGTGGATAAATTGGAACTATTATATACACTAAGGAATGTCCAGAGGCAAACACTTCACTGTCAATTTGCATGCACTGTGAACTATATGTGGACTCCAAAGGATTAGCATGTGATATATGTAACAGATGGTACCATGTCAGCTGCGAACAGCTAGATGACAAACTTACTGATTTTCATGGGTATGATGGTGCAGAGTATAGCTGTCTTTCATGCAGACACCTTACCATAAATGAAGAAAACAATACACAGATGCCAGATGAAGCTTCTGAGCTAGCAGGAGACTCTGATCAAACAACATTGAAGAAAGAGGTTATTGACACTGCAAACAGTGCAATTATAAATGAAGAAAACAATACACAGATGCCAGACGAAGGTTCTGAGCTAGCAGGAGACTCTGATCAAACCAAACAACATTGAAGAAAGAGGTTATTGACACTGCAAACAGTGCAATTATAAATGATCATACGCATAATGGTATCTCCACAAAGAAGACCAGAACTGGTAGCACAAATGCAGAGGTGCACAAAAACCAAGTGGAAATAACACGGCTGACATCTAGCATTATGGCAGAAGAACATAACACACAGGTTACTCAGGAGAATAGTTCTAATAACAATGCCACCACTAACAATAAGAACTGGAATAAGACACAGCCAAAAATTATTCACATTGTGTCTTCTGATCAGAATCGTCCAGTACCAAAAGATAGCCTTCGAGTCAAAATGAAGCCTAATCCAAAAGTGAAAGAATTCAGAAATGAAGACGGTGAGCAATAGAAACATAAAGTGGACTACATCATGAAACTGGAGTCAAAGGTCAATGACTTGGAGAACTCAAATCGTGTCTTGAAAATGCAAGCAGCAGCATCACAGGTAACAAATTCTGACGTACATGATGTACATGTCATTCCAAAAGGTAATACCTCTTGCCGTTGTGAAACAACATACCAATCAGGAACACCCCTTAGTAGGGAAAATGATTCTGTGAAGGGAATTACGGACAGACTAACCCACATGGAGATACAGCAGCTACAGATGAGACTTACTGCTATTGAGTCACCATGTCAGCAACAAGCATTTAATTCATCCTGTCATCCATCTGCCACAAATTAAAGGTACAGTGCTCCTCATATGTATCCAGCTATGTTGAATCCCATGAATAGAGGAATGCCACCATGGATGTACCAACAAGTTGTACCACCACACCCAATGAATAGAGGAATGCCACCATGGATGTACCAACAAGTTGTACCACCAGACCCAATGAATCACTTTAATGGACCACTTTCGTCAAAGAACCATTTCAATGGTCCTCCGAGAAGTGCACCTGTACCACAGGAATCTGAACAACTAAGCAATGGACCCCAGATAAGCTCAAATGTGTGTAACCACCAGCAGGAACTGGATCAATAACTACATGTACAGATGGTATGAGCAATCTTCCGCGATTTCCTCAATCGGTTGAGTCGTTCCAGATGAGACACCCAACAGGTTCCTTAGCCCAACAAAATTATCAATCCAGTCATAATCCATCTCGATATGCAGATCAGATGAGGGAAGATGATGTCCGATGGGTAGAAAATAAAAATAACAACCCACAAAGAGAATCTTGTCAGTCTAGACCACCTCGCTTCATAAACAAAAGAAATCAGTTGCGTCAGTTGAGCCCGAGGGATAACAATCGAGGTATACCAGTACAAAGGGGTCGTTACCACATGATAGACCACAATCAATATCATCTGCAAAATTTGTGCATCAAAATGATGGATGGTCCAAGAATATTATGGATGAAAATCAAGAACTTCAAAATAGGCACTCCACTCCGAAAAAGGTGACTTTCAATGATGATGTAACTCATGCACAGATTAGTCCGCATATGTCACCGGTTACTACATGCTCAAATGAAGAGAACTCGTTTTTAGACCATGGCCGAGCCTCGACCGAAAGATGGCCGATGGAAACAATCTTACATTAACAACATTCAATGTGAAGAATGCAAGGAGTAACACCGTTTTCTTGCAAGAGCTGTTGAAGAGTACAGATATGTTATGTGTGCAGGAGCACTGGTTATATAACTTCCAACTCTCATTTCTGAAGGGCATATCGACCACACATGATGTATTTGCAAAAGCAGTTGATGATGACAGTCCCATTGCCCTATACAAGTTCCAAGAGGCTATGGTGGCACTGCTATCTTCTATAACACACAGAGGAATGTGCAGTACAGAAGGCTTCCAGATGGGGATTGTCGCATAACAGTTTTGGAAATATTATCCCAACCACCGATGTGTATCATATCAGCCTATATGCCATCTAGAGGAAATTCTACAAAGGAAGTATATGTCGGACTCTTACCCAAATTGAAGAGATTTTGGACAAATTTAATGATACGCATGCTGTATATGTCTGTGGAGATTTCAATTCTTCACTGGAGGGGCGGACTGGAAATGAGAGAGATGATGAACTGAAGAATTTCTATGAACTGAAGAGATTATCCCCACTCCAAACAGGACAACCAACATTTTTCCATGTTAACGATCGGGATGCTGCATAGATAGATTACATTTGTTGCAACAGAACAGCTTCTACAATGACGACAAATTGGACAGTGATGGGTAGGACAGATAACAACTTGTCTGACCATGTCCCAGTCTCTGCATCTATGCACGTGTCTTCAGAAGTAAAAGTTGCTGATGTGATTGTAAACCCCAAGCCTAAATGGGAGAAATGTAACAAGTTGCAATATAACGAATTCATCACAAGAGAACTGAAACCATTTCCAATCCATTTGGAAACTGGTTATGAAGTTTCGGCTGCAATTGAACACTTGTCTTCTACACTCACTAAAGCAGCAATACACAGTATACCCGGATACAGACAGAGACATAAGCTGAAGAAGAAGAGACTAAAAGTGTGGAACCCTAATGTGCATCTTGCAATAAAGAACAACAAGATAGCCTGGTGTAAACTTAAAAGAGCAGGATGTTCAAAAACTAGTGAAGAGTTCATCACAGTGAAGTATTCTTCAGAAGCTTAAAAGAAAGGAAAATGCGAAGGTAGTTACAGATAAGTTAGAAAAGATTATCAAGGCGACTCCGGACACCAAGGCATTTGGTCTACTGGTTAAACAACAAAGATCTTCAACAACAACTGCAGTCTCAGAATTGATTGTTGATGGAAATGTGTTATCAACACCTGAAGATGTTCTAAATGGATGGGTCAAGCATTTTGAGAGGTTGGGTACTCCTATCGACCACAAGGAATATGATGTGCCTCATCAGGAGGTAATCAAAAATGATCTACCATTCATTGAGGATACATGTGCTAGACAGCAGAACATGGAGGATGTAACAGAAGGGGAAGTAGTCTCGGCCATAAATAAGCTAAGTAATAATAAAGCAGCTGACGGAATGGGAATGACTGCGGAACATATAAAAGTGGGACAAAGATCGCTCATCAGATACTTAGTGGACCTGATAAATTGCATGTTGAGGAGAGGAAAAATACCATCTAGCATGAAAGAGGGAATATTAACTCCAGTGTTTAAAAAAGGTGATCCTCTTAGCCCAGCGAACTACAGAGGAATCACTAACATCCATTCTGCTGAAAATATTGGAGCACATACTTAATAGCAGACATCATGACACTTATCAGAAAACTCAGTCAAAACTGCAGACTGGGTTTACAAAAGGGACGTCCTCTCAGAATGCAGCTCTCATGGTATCAGAATGCATCAATGAGGCAAAAGCAGCTAAGAAAACTATGTTGTTCACCACTCTGGATGCACAAAAGGCGTTTGATGTTGTGGATCACAATATACTCCTTCATAAATTGTATTTGGATGGTATCATGGGGAAGGACTGGCTGCTACTAAAGGAATTGTACACTGACCTATACTCCAAAGTAAAATGGAAAGGACAGCTGTCGCAGCCGTTTAAGATCTCACAAGGAGTCAGGCAAGGAGGGATCCTTTCTACGAGTCACTACAAGAGATTTAACAATCCTCTACTCCTGCTGCTGGAAAAGAAATTTGAAGGGGCATGTATAGGTACTGTCAGTATTCCTCATATTACATGTGCAGATGATATCGCCCCCCTGACCCATGATACCCAGGAGAAGCAACAGATGGTCAACTTGGTGGAATTGTATGCTAAGCAAGAACGATACAGGATTAATCCTCTGAAGAGCAACACCTTGGTATATAATGGAAGGGGGAGTGAGCATGTGGAAATGTACGGAGAGGAAATAAAACAGCCAATCTTTACAGAACATCTTGGGATAATGAGACTTAAAAATAACTCTGTGGATGTTGAGGGAAAGGTAAAACTTTCGCGCAGAACGATGGGAGCTGGCATGCATGGGAAGACAGGTGTGACCCAGCTAGTTAAATGTAAACTTTGGACGATGTATGTCATTCCCAGGTTGACATTTGGACTTGACGTGCTGCAGCTTAATAAGACTGAGATGAAGAAATTAGAAAACCATCAGACGGTAACACTCAGGCAAGTCCAACATCTTCCAACCAGAACAGCTACAGTTGCAGTCACCGCACTACTAGGAGTACCTCCAATTGAAACAGTGATACACAGGAATTCGCTGAACATGTTCTTCAGAATTATATCTGCTAAAAGTATGGTGGAATATGACATTGCTGTCCGTCAACTAGCAGTGAAGAATCCCCAAATCGAAGAGTTGGTTCTCTTATATACGTCAACTTCTTGAGCACTATGATCTACCAAATGCATATTTGCTGCTGAATTCAACTCCAACGCCTGCAGTGTGGAAGAGTCTGTTGAGTGAAGCTGTCAGTCTTGAAATTCAAAAGAAATGGAAAGAGGATATTAGGCAGAAATCAACTCTGAAGTACCTGAATCCCGATGCTACGAGGGCTGAGATCAAGGCTAGATTACTCACAGGGACATACACTCTACAATCAAACCGTGCAGTCTTTAACCAGCATAAAGTTAAGAGTACCTGTAAGCTGTGTGAGGAAGCTGCTGAAGACAGACAACACTTTATTGCCGAATGCAGTGTCTTAAACCCTCAGCGAGAGAAGATAAAGAAGAAACATTTGCTTATAGATGTGGTACAGATGACTCCTCTACTCATAACTAATCCAGAACTCTTCACTCAGCTCATCTTGGACTCGTCCCACTCTAGAATTGTTGAGGTCGCCAAGCTTGCAGAAGAAGACATAAATATCATGGAACTCTACAGTAGGGAATACCTGCATGATATTCATACGTTGAGGACTCGGTTTTTGGCATCAATCCAGGCTGAGCCCACTGTCACTGATACCTAGCTAATCACTCTTTACTAACCACAAATTGGGTTTTCTCCATTTATTTAATAATTCACTATTAGTTAGCCTGCTGAAACTAATCATGGACAGCTTTATACATATCAATCATATATGAGTAAAATTGTGAGGATTCTCTAGGAAATTCTAGGATTCCAAGAACACCAGGATTCCACTTAACCAAGTGGTGCCACGAAAAATCAACGTGGGAAATTCTAAGAAGACAAGACAAGACAAGGTGGCCATATTGCCTGGACTAATGTCTATTTGATAGAGTTAGTTACACCATATTGAATTCCTGTATTATGTAATAAGCTGGAACTATATAACATCTCACTACAAAAATATATCTGTATTTAGAGTTTATCCGCATTCAAATTGACGACTCTGATGGGATAAACAACTGCTGTTCCTACAACTGTAACTATGGTGTTAGCCTTATGGCATTATATTTGGATGCATAGTGTCTCTCATACAAGACTACAAGTGGGTATGATATAGAGGATATCCAACGAGTTATGTTGGGATATAAGATTTTATGAAACGAGTTTGATAAATTTGATTCGTAGACGAGAACCAATATGAAGTTGAAGATCCTGTATATCGCATGAACAAAAAAACTAGATATTTATGCGTTTTTAACAAAACAAAATCCTTAAAAGAAGCTTAAAATAACATACATTTACATCGTTGGCTGAGACGCTTCACAATCGTATACAAACAACAGTAATGTGCGATCAGGCTCGCGACTAGAGAAAATAAAGTCCCCCAATTTGCCTCTTTGTTTTTGTGTCTATTTCCATTAGAGCAGCGAAGTTGGACAAGAATTTAATGAACAATTAACTCATTTTGCGTTGGTGATGATGTTATGCGCGGCTTTCGAAATTGTATTAATCCGCCCTAATCAATGTAAAGTGATTTTGTTGGCGCGATGCCATGTCGGCTGGAAGCACGCGCCTATTCGTCACTAGTGAGCGATAATGAACTATGTAGTGGCCTTTTAAAATTATATAATAGGAGTTTCATGTGATATATGCACATTGCAATCTAGCGCATATCATATAGGCTGATAACCCACTAAACTCGGCTGATAACCCACTAAAGTCGGCAGACATCAGTTGTGAAGACACCAAGCGAAGCGTAGTCTTTACATACAATGTAACATCCATTTGGGGGATGCAGTCACAGTGCTAGGCCGATATAACGACAATTTCATAATGGACTTAAAGTAAAGGCGTTTCACGTTGTGCTTCATGTCATTTCGAACTAGTATTTACTCCGTAATTTAAATGGAACTCGTGAATATCTACTCGGACATATAACGTGCGTGGTCATACACAAATTTACAACTTTTCAACATCGTATTTAATATACAAGTTCAGTTTTTTCGTTTATATTATATCTGATGTGCATTTAATTTTATGTTTACACCGATTTTCTGGTATTGTAATGGATAGCGCTGGTATTATCATAATACTGTTGATCTAATTAATAACGAGGTTGTTACTTGGTTAGTTGGATATCGACCGAGACATATTAGCCTTCAGTAACTTCATATCAGCATTCGACCTTTTGTCTCAGGCTGATATGAAGTTACCTCGGGCTGATATCTCGCCCGATATCCAACTACCCAAGTAATAACATATAATTATTACACGTCTGTATGTGATTTCTCAGTATATTCGTGCAATGCGAATTACATCTCTGATGAAAACACATACATCCTGACAGCTCTTAACCTAGCCCCACGTCTGAACTGTGTTTGTTCACATGAACACTAAGTCCTGGAGTTTAACAACAATAGACCTACGACTGACAGCACATCTATGAACGACTCTACAATATATGTTATCTACACAAGCTTTCATATAGATACATGTAACGAGTAATACTGCATTGTTTGTGAGGTAAATTTTAACCCTGAAAATACTAATCCTGGTGCTATTATAATGATGCGATCTTGGTGAGTTCTGCTGATTCAGTTAAGATTTTGGTTGAGCAAATCAATGCAGTTAAAGACATATTATGTACTTTTTCGGGTGCGTGAAACTGATCAGTTAGTATCCAGGGACTATGACAATTGGAGGAATGTACCATTCTACTAACATCGCCGAAAATCTGAAAAAGCAAATCGACCCTACCACTCCATAGAAAACATCGGCTGAACTACGCTCAATTGTAAATATTTACTACTCGATTCGGGACGCATCTATCAGCGATAAACTAACGAAAATGATTTCATCGAGGTTCACTGCATTTAGTTAATATATAGAATGAAGTCAATTTGGATATAATATTTTGTAAACGTTACTAGTTTGAACAAGATTATTCTCCATTTATATTTGATCACCCTACCGGAGTGTTTCACATCACTTTAAGAAAATGAGTACCACTAAGGTTTTCCTTTTTTTCCGTGGTCCTTTTCGCTGTCTTTTTCATATTCAAATCGTTTGAGCAACATATTTTTGGATTCCACAGATATTTCAGAATAACAACATTGGTTGTTGAAAAACGATCCCAAGCTAAGGCGATAGTGGTTCTGATATTTGGGCAATATTTCTGACAGCCAAACTTCTTCAAATATGTTAGGCATATGTATATAAGTTATCATTGCATTATATAGCACCGCCTTTCCAATGACTCCGAAATGATAAGTTGAGGAAACATGTGGTATGTACAGACACATATCGTAGCTGACTCAGTAAGATCCCCCAGATATAGTATACCAAATGGCACAAATACCACATTATCGTAACGATACCAGAGCATCAGTCTTGAACAACATTTTAGTCTATGTCCTTTCGTGTTAAAGGTACACGTGTGTATAAATTGACAACAGTCTTGTTAAAATCAAATTATTTATTCATGTTGCAGACATATATATATATATTGGAAATATTGTGTAAGGTGCGAACATAGATGTATTTGCAATATTCTGTAAGTTGCGAACACAATTTTTCTTGAAAAATGACATATATACTTGACAAATCAACAAGTTATTTGACAAACTTATGTAATCTTATCTGTAGATATTGTGTAAGGTCTTCTGAAAACAATTCAATATTCCCCCAATGTGTATTACACACAGTTGTACAGTTAGTATTTGACAACACATAGTGATGTGTGGCAGGAGGATAGCATCGGAAAATGTAAATTCTGGTCCCACCACATTGGAGAGAATCTATATTATGTTTCATATTGTACTCATACACCAAATTATTATTCCATTTCACGGTGTTGATGACTTGAATTCCATCTATATATAGGGCGAGAGGCAGACGACCCATTTAGCCATGCCGCTCCTGTGCAATAAACTAATGCTCAGTTTTGAATATCTTATTCTTATTTTATTTTATCGATAAATATTGTACAAATATAATACTACTACTGCTATATACATTCTGTATGCAGGTAACAATGTTATCTATAAATATTGTACAAATATAATACTGCTACTGCTATATACATTCTGTCTTCAGGTAACAATGTTCACATCTCGGTTGTCTGGTCCGTCTCTTGGGATTAGTGTTTACGGGATGTTTGTTATTGAGAGATCGACGGTACTTATGGTATGTATGTACATGTATAATCAACACATATTCCCCATATTTTGTATATTATTAACAGCTGTTTTATATATCCACTATTGCCTATTTGAAAAACCGTAGCAGTATCTAGCCGTCTGTGATTGGACGGTTATATATAAAGATACGTTTAAATAAATGTGTTGATGCCATGCTAGATTATATACATCCACTTTTATGGGATTTGAATTGATATTCAATTCTTTGATTTCATTAACCCTTTACCCAACAGAACGGCCCTGTGTCAATGCATTGTTATATATGCGAGTCGACCATAAGAGAATGCATTGGCTTAACACTTATTAAAAATGATAAAATTGTCAAAGAATGTAGAAAAATATTATAAAAAATGTTTTAAAATGTAAGAAAAAAATATAAAAATGTTAAAAAGTGTTAAATTTTTTTTTTTTTTTAGGCCAATGCATTCTCTTATATATGCGAGGCGACCTATGGTCGACTCGCATATATAAGAGAATGCATTGGCACAGGGCATAACTGTAACCACCACAATGTAGTCAATGAACCGGTTCTTATGGTATGTATGTACATGTATAATCAACACATATTCCCCATATTTGTTGATATTATAATAACAGCTGTTTTATATACCCACTAATGCATAATTTAAAAAAAATGTAGCAGTATCTAGCAACATGTGGGTGAATGGTTATATTTGAAGATATCTTGATGTGTTGATGTCATTATGCCTATTATAAGGCCATACCAGAATATATACAACCACTTTTATGGGATTTGAATTTATAGTCAATTCTTCAATTTCATTAAACCAAAAGCATGGCAGTTTCTGTATATGTATATGTATATACAATTTTGGACACAATCACAACTGCATATAAGTAAATAATACATGTACGGCACATTCAAACCGCCACTACATCTTTACAAAACATTTTATGTCGTGTAAAACGGTTCGATATAAACGACAATACATGCAATACCATCCATACTAAGACAACAATATAGTTAATGAAGAACATGGCTTAGAATTATTATTGGTTCTCATAAATGGATGAGTATCTGGTCTATAAAAGTATCGTTATCAGAACAACAAGTGTTTATGCTGTCTTAGACCAAACTGAAGATGGCCAAACAGAATTTCACTAGCCAAAGTTTTGTTTAACCACAAAATGGGAAATCTCATTAAAAACCCCCAAATTGATTTCGAACGAGAGCGACATGAGAACCCAATTTACTTATGTATTGTGGTCATCTGCTAATTGGTTAGATGATACAGCTTAATGAGTAACAAATAGCAGTGCAGTATCAAACAATGAGATCAATCACCAATGATGATTAACACTAATGGATTCATAGAATGGTATATAATTCATACATCTGGCTTCTGTTTCATTTCAGCTTCTGGGCACGATCCTTACATATGCTGTCATAATTGTGCAAGCAAGTCCTAGTTCCGGAACAGACGAATTGAGGCGACTTCTACATGAGTTAAACCAGTCTTTAGCAAACTCACCGGCAGGTAACTGGTCTATATACACGTGACCTGCATGGACAGTTATTGGCTGGAGCCAGGTCATATGCGGTTGCAGGAAGGCTTCTGAATAACTGTTATGGCTTCATGTGCATATCCAGACATCAAGCCTAACAACGCGACATTGACATGATTGGACATATTCCCTTGGATTTGACGACGTCATTGTATGGTGCAAATATAATGACTAAACCGACGGCGACTCGACCTCTCGGAGTACTTACTCTCAAATCGGCCGCGAATTTGGAACAAACTAGTGCGACGGAAGAGAGATTGGGCGACTATTTGTTTGTACTGGTTTCAATTCGAGCTATTTGATTGCAAAACTCACCGATAGAATTACGCTAACGTTTAGGGCACTAAGTCGATAAAGGTCCCCGATGATTTATATACTGAGTCAGTGTTATTGACTATTGTTAGCATGAATCAAAACCAAAAGTATATTACAACAAGATACAGCACAGCTATAGCCTAGTAGTGTCTTCCTAGTAATAGAGATTCTCAGATTAACTCTGATACTTCTCCTTTCGTTTACCCAGAATGTATCAAAATGTCAAACTAGGAGATAGCGTTATTCCCCTTTCATCAAGAATAATATACTGGCAGTACAGTTCAGATCAAAACTAAGCACATAACCACTACAAATACAAGGGGTTCATATTGGCTAAGTTGATAATCCAATGTTTTTGGAGCTTCTGCTTTCAATTTTACATCAATGTTATGACTACATGGAAGGACATTCCATATTGAAAAGAGGTTTCGCTATTAGTCAATCGTATCAACTTGAGAAAAAATAAACAGAAACATAACCACCACATAGTCATCAACTTTCACACGAATGGGTACTGAGGATTGTAGTCCAGAATGAAAAGAATTAAACATAACGTCTGGAATTACTGTACTGAATACAACAATAACACCAAAAGTGTGAACTTTTCATCCACATCTGCTCTGGAAAGAATAAAAATCCAACATGCTGATAATTTTAATGTTAACAATTTGCGAACAACCAAGCCGGACAAAGCTTTCTCATACTGTAGTTTGCAGCGGTATATTGCCGATATTTTGTGTTATTAGAAGGATGTTTTTGTGTTTGAGAATAAAATAAAGTCCAAGTAAAAACATATTTAAGATCTCATGTCTATATCAATAGCCTATATCAGAAGTTTCAGAACTGGTTCTAAATGTCCCATTCTCTGCTATGACACATGTATGACACGAGGACGCCAGGGTTAATTAGCACTGGTATATGGGAGAATGCTTATCAGTAAATTACTCCAACTAGGAAAATGAAAATATTTCAACAAGGATGGGTGAAATATTTTCATTTTTCTAGTTGGAGTAATTTTCTGATAAGCATTTGTAACTATGTATTAAAAAACACGTCGCATTTTTAAAACGACTTCCAAATGTAACTTTGTAACCCTTTTTTAAACGACTTCCAAATGTAACTTTGTAACCCTTTTTTAACAAGTATATGTGAAATATTGTCATTTTCCTAGTTGGAGTAATTATCTAATGTAACTTTGTAACCATTTTTTAACAAGGATGGGTGAAATATTTTCATTTTTTTATATGGAGTTATTCTCTGATAAGCATTTGTAACTGTGTAACAAAAAACACGTCGCATTTTTTAAACGACTTCCAAATGTAACTTTGTAAGCCGTTTTTAACAAGGATAGGTGAAATATTTTCATTTTTCTAGTTGGAGTTATTCTCTGATAAGCATGTCTAACTATGTGACAAAACACGTCGCATTTTTGACTTGTAACCTCTGTAACCCGGTTACAAATGCAGAACGTATATTTCGTTGACCAAATCTGGACATATCTGATAGTCACACCTACTACTCAAAACATCGGAAAACCATTCCAGTAAATATGGATATCCGGAAGCACAGTCACACCTCCTACTCAAAACAAAGGACACCCACACCAGTAAATATGGAAATCCGGATGCATAGTCAAACCTACTACTCAAACCATAGAACATGCATAGTCACACATACTACTCAAAACATCGGAACGTAACTATGGAACCCGGATGAATAGTCACACCTACTTCTCAAAACATCTGAACGTAACTATGGAAATCCTGATGCACCTACTTCTCGAAACATCGGACAACCAAGCCAGTAAATATGGAAATCGGGATGCATAGTCACACCTACTACTCAAAACAAAGGACACCCACACCAGTAAATATGGAAATCGGTATGCATAGTCACACCTACTACCCAAAACAAAGGACACCCACACCAGTAAATATGGAAATCGGGATGCATAGTCACACCTACTACTCAACACAAAGGACACCCACATCAGTAAATATGGAAATCTGGATGCATAGTCACACCTACTATCCAAAGCACCGGACACCCATGACAGTAACCATAACATGGAGCGACGAATCATTGTGTCATTAATATCAACTTTATAATGTCGGAATAACACAGGCAATGTCGATCCAGCTAATGGTCCGAATGTTTCAGACGAACCAGCTATTGGGCGCTCTATTCGCCGATACAAATACAAGTTGGATTGCGATTGCACATAGCGGATTTATTTAAATATTCGTGATCGAGATTGTTTTCATTAGTGAGGCTGTAAACCACGCCACCACAGAAGGGTCTTGGTGGATGAAGGCTCACCGGACGTAGGATTGCACTCTATGCTTGCATAATTCGAAGAAAAAAAAACACAGCTGGATACGTTTTCTCGGCAAAGATTTAAACACTAGAGGAAATCATCACTTTAATTTCCAAAGCAGACTGGCGCTGTATTTATGGACAAAACTGTGTACTAAAATTTATCGGACCATAACCAAAATCTAACTTGAATATTCTTGAAAGACACAAAACAATCGTGCATTGTTATCTCCAAAACTTAATTGCAAAGTTGTTGGAAGGAATCCACGAACAAACAATCAATCAATCGTCCAATTGCTGTGACTTAATTTCAGCACAGCGGATTGTGATTTCAGTTTTGACGCATTATGACGGATTTGGAAGCAGCCAATAGTCTTAATGAGAAATCGCAAATCTTGAAAGATAATTTCGATGAATTCGATACCCTCATCAGTGGAGCTGAAGCTGTTTGTTGCCTGTTCTGTTACCCTCAGAGAAAATATCTGCGGTCGTTTCTGAAATCACTTGGCTGTATTTTCATGTGGACAGTTATGTGGGGTGATGTCGCTCTTTTGGTGAGAGACCACATATCATGGTATACGGCGTATAAATCAGGCGACAAGACGGCGGATCTAATTTTTACCATCAGTCAGGCACTGTACATGTGGCTGCATGCGATTTATTACTGTTTTGGCCTTTTCTGGTGTTCTGGGCGAGCTGATCAGTTTTTACAAGCAACTACCATTTATTGTTCACAGTTTGTATGCAACAGGACTCCCAAATCCAGGATAAAAACGCTAATAGCCCAAATCGTTATAGTGCCTATTATTGTCATGGTGTTACTGAATGTTGTGATGGTCGTAGTGGGGTGCTGTTAGGCGACACAACAGTTCAAAACATAGGAGTACAACTATTTTCCGACTCGCCTCCGCTCGGGAGAGCGATTTTCATGGGACACATTATTGTCGCCATAGTTGTAGCCGTCCAAGTCAACACCATGTTCGTCTTGTTTTATGGTGTGCTGCGCGTACTGAAACAAGAATTCATGGACGTGAGCAAGCAGATCAAACAGCACATAAACCAGCCACGAGATGTGATGACGAGCAGCGTTATAACGTCCCAAAGATTGAGGTTCGAATCCTTGACAAATATTGCAAATAACTTCGACCAGTTGATGTCGCATTTCGTGGCGGCTGCTTTCGTCGTTGGTACGGTGGTAATCTGCTTGCTGTCGTACGGTTTAGTAAGTAACGGCCTGAAATTCGCTGTGATATCGACATCAGTTGTGCTGTCTACCCTCGTCGGAGTGTACCTAGCTGGATACACGATCCAAGCAATGGAACTCAACTCACTATGCGCACCCGATCAGTTGCTGCATACTTGTATTTGTGTGGAAGTACATGCAGTGCTCAGTTCACGCTCTTAATTAAAACAGTGGGTGCGTACCTTTGTAAATTCAAATAGTAACAATGGTATTATATGGCCGTGCAATACCAGTTGGTAGGATTTTACACCGATCGTTTGAGGAATACGCTCTAAAAATGAAGCTTACTTGAGATTCCTCAAACACATTCGCAGCTGCCTCGGAAATAGCGATATAAAATTCTTGAATCGGATTAACACACCAAATGTATAAGCCCATAAACATTAATAATATTTGGCTAGAATGGATTGTGGTCCATACACCTTCAAAATGAAATAATTTATGTCGCTATTTGATTATAGTAGTCATCCAAAATAGTTTGGGGGGATGATAACTCTAAAATTGTTTTTGGAAATGCTCTTCGAAAGCAGTGCTTAGCAGCATGGCTATATAATTTTTCATTGAGATCCGACAGACCATGCATGACTGAGTTATCTGTGTGGATGAACAAAACGCCATTATTTCAAGAAAAAGGGAGAAAAACAACTCTTGAACGGAAATAACGAACATCATTATATATTATCCTATTGCCACGGAAACATGAATTGCGGTATCTTTTGTCAACTTTTATCCACTACAACTTGTCTTGTGTTGGACGACATAATATCAGCTTTCTAACAATGTATTCAACGCATGTAGTTCCACCTGTATGATATTGTATATTTAAATTGTTAAATATAGCTCTTTGTCGTTGATCACCGCAATCAACTATGGAAGTAGCACAGAGGAAGTAGGCCTGCTCTATATTGTGTTAAGGTCAACAATCGGTGTGATTTCACATAATAATTAATCATTAATATTGTAAGTTCTGAACCAACGTTAAGTGTATACATGTCTGTTACCATGGTAACCAGCTACGTATATCGTGCATCTATATTTCAAAGGTGTCATTTTGAACAGAGAAAAGTTAATATTACCTAACTACTCATTGATACATAACTTAATTAGTACGACGGTACAGTTACCAAACATATCGGACCAAAACAAACGCGTCGCTTTCAGCAACCGCACTCCCTAATATCACAACCATGTACCCCACACATTATGAACCTCCTTAGTGGATTGAAGTACACCATACTGGGGTATGTAATATATCATGTCGTTCAGAAATGGTATGCGATTATTTGTTGTGTTCTTATTTCTTGCAATATCGCTGGAACAGTCTGCATATATAAGTTATGTGCTTTAATGGGAACAAAACCAGTGAAAAAAACCAGTGTTTCCAAATTTCGCGAATGACTTTGACATTAAGTGTGACCTTGATATATAAACATAACAGGTGACGGCACAGTATAGCCTTTACCAATTTGTATATGTATATGAACTATTCTTACCCATACCAATTATATGCTTAGATATGACCTTTTTTCATTTTTCCACAAATATATTATCCGTTGCCATGGCAACACTAATATCAATATTTCTTACCACGTTTTCTCACTACAACATGGCTAATAATATGGGGCAATCCGTAATTAGCTTTCCAACTGTATATAACAATCCGTTATGTACGAATTTGCACAAAACTCCTTAAATATGGTCCTTTTCCTCTAATGGCCGCTCACCTATAATAATGGCCGCTCACCTATAATAATGGCCGCTCACCTATAATAGTGTCCCTGGTCAAAATAATACAGTAGTTTACTTATCACGAAAGGGTACCACCAATTTTGAAGGTTTATATCTCGACACTGATTTTATATTATTGGTAAAACTATAATGGACCACACAGCGGTGGTCCTCCAAATTATTTTAAATATAGTTTCGTCTCTCTACATCTTTCAATGAAGTGGGTCAAAAATAGTTCTCGCCACACACACAATTTAACACCTAGTTTCAACAAACAGTTGCCATGGAAACATACATTTTGCTATTTGTCCCAAATATTCTCTAACTTTTGTGTATGTTGCATATATTGACTCTATATGATGGCATCTTTGCCATTTCTCCATTAAGGAGAAAGGCATCATATGGCGGTTAGCGATGACAGAGGTCCGACCGTCCCCTTGTTAGGAGACGCCGTGGAAAATATCACGTGTGTCGATCATGTGAGGCACGATAAATTATCAAATTGAAGTGAACAAAATGGTCGCCTCGAATCGACTTCCTTTATCGTTTTAAGTGTTGTATAACAACGGAGAATACACGACATGACATCCCGATTACACCCTTTATTTGGAGCCGACTTCGGACTCGACTTAAAGGTACATTTGTACCTAAAAACGTGTTTGTGATTTATTTGGCTTTGTATTACTTTTGGAATAAATAGTTTGAGTGTCTTGGAGGAATAAATTTTCATCCCTACCAGGGTAAAACATCGCAATGGTTCTACACGTATTTGGAGGTAAGGTGTTGCCCCACCATATAACAGTTGTTATGAACCCGCAGTGAGTGGTTTGGTGGCCCACCATATAACAGTCGTTATGATCCCGCGGTGAGTGGTTTGGTGGCCCACCATATAACAGTCGTTATCATCCCGCGGTGCGTGGTTTGGTGGCCCACCGTATAACAGTCGTTATGATCCCGCAGTGTTGGTTTGATGGCCCACCATATACCAGTCGTTATGATCCCGCGGTGAGTGGTTTGGTGGCCCACCATATAACAGTCGTTATCATCCCGCGGTGCGTGGTTTGGTGGCCCACCATATAACAGTCGTTATGATCCCGCAGTGCTTGGTTTGATGGCCCACCATATACCAGTCGTTATGATCCCGCAGTGAGTGGTTTGGTTGCCCACCATATAACAGTCATTATGATCCCGCCGTGCGTGGTTTGATGGCCCACCATATAAAATATAACATTCCAAAACTTGGAGTATTTATAGCCACTTGGCGGTTAATTTGTGCTCAAAAATACACCAGATTGTATTCGCTTTTGATTTCTTCCCGGTATCGACATAGGTCGACACATGCCTGAACTACCTTTCTGCATTAGTACTGCATGTCTAAGAAAGACGCATTGAAGTAATAACAGTACAAAATTGAACACGATGTTGGGTCCCACGCAACGGAACAAGCACACATACCATGCATTGTTAGCATATTCCTAAAATGATAGAAGTAAAGGCGTTTATTTCACTTGTGTACGTAATATTGAAAACAGCTGTGACCATGGGAAGTATTTATCGGGGTATATGAATTCGGTATTCCAATATTTCGTGTATTTGTAAACCTTCTACCTCCTTCCAAATAGCACAGACACAATGTGGAAGCTCGAGTGAGCCATCTCCGTTTAAGCAAGACATGCTGAATGTATGTATGGATCTATAAATGTTCACACATACATCACGTGTCATCGTATCACCAAGTAAAGTAAGGCTAATGCTACTGTTAGCAATGACAATAATGGCAACACGCTATTGCTTATTTTAAAAGTAATGGTAATTGCAATTGGTGCATTACTTTGTAAAGTAATGGGCCCATCGCTGACAAATTGAACCAAATCCAAATGCAAAGTCTTCAGCACACATACTACACAAACCATCGAATGCTGACGAACCGTAACTTGGAGCGTTGCATCACGAATGCCATTAACACCAACTTGGTGCATTATATAACAAAAGCAATATCGATCAAGATAATGGTCCGGGATTTCCGAGGCTGTTGCGCGCTCTATTCGCCAATACAGACACTGGGGTGGATTGGGTTGCGATTGCAATCGCGAATTTATTTAAATATTCACGATCGAGATCATTTCCATTACTAAAGCTGTAAATCAGGATACAACAGGATTACGGTTTATCGGACGTAGGCCTTTACTGTACGAGATAATTTCCATTACTAAAGCTCTAAATCAGGACACAACAAGATTACGGTTTATCGGACGTAGGCCTGTACTGTATGGTTTCATATTCGAAAAAAACCCGCACAATTGGTTGGGATTTCACGTAGATATAGTTACATACTATAGAGAACATTTCCATTTTAACAGCGGCCATGAGCTGTATTTATGGGTGACGATGTATTAAAATCTATCTGACGTATTTCTGAATAATTATCTGGAAAAACACAAAACAATTTGACATTGTTATTTTGAAAACGTAATTTTCATTTGCAAAGCGGATTGTGATTCTGTTCGATTCATTATGACGGACTTGGAAGCAGCAAATAGTGTTGATCAGAAATCGACAATGTTGAAAGATCATTTCGATGAATTCAATACCCTCATCAGTGGAGCTAAAGCTGTATGTTGCCTGTTCTGTTACCCTCAGAGAGGACATCTGCGTTCATTTCTCAAATCTCTTTGCTGTGTTCTGGTGTGGATTATTCTGTGGTGTGATGCGGTTCTTTTGGTGAAGGACCACATAACGTGGCATGCGGCATATAAATCAGACGACAAGACTGCGGATATAATTTTGACCATCAGTCAGGCACTGTATATGTGGATGCATGCTATTTTCTACTGTTTTGGACTTTTCGGGAGTTCTGGGCGAGCTGATCAGTTTTTACAAGCAACTGCCATTTATTGTTCAAATTTCGTATGCAACAGGATTCCCAAATACAGGAGAAAAACACTAATTTCCCAAATCGTTCTAGTGCCTATTATTTCCATGGTGTTCATTTATGTAGTGGTGGCTATAACAACGGTACACATAGGCGAGACAGCAAATAATAACATTGGAATACGAATATATTCCGACTCGACTTTAGTCGAGAGAGCGATTTTCTTGGGACACATTGTTGTTTCGATCGTTGTACTCGTCCAAATCAACACCACGTTCGTCTTGTTTTATGGCGTCCTGCGCGTACTGAAACAAGAATTCATGGACGTGGGCGAGCAGATCAAACAGCACATAAACCAGCCACGAGTTGTGATGACGAGCAGCGTTATAACGTCCCAAAGATTGAGGTTCGAATCCTTGACAAATATTGCAAATAACTTCGACCTGTTGATGACGCACTTTGTAGCGGCGGCTTTCGTCGTTGGCATGGTGATCATCTGCTTGGTGTCGTATGGTTTAGTAAACAAAGGCCCGCAATCGGCATTGTTGTTGACATTGATTGTTTTGTCTATCGTCGTCGGAGTCTACCTAGCGGGATACACGTACCAAGCAATGGAACTCAACTCACAGGTATTATCACACTTCAATACAAATAATATCATCCCTCACGCATTACCCAATATCTCTAGAAATCTTAACCCAACTCACAGGTACTATCACACTTCAATATAAATAATATCCTCCCTCACGCATTACCCAATATCTCAAGAAATCTTAACCCAACTCACAGGTACTATCACACTTCAATATAAATAATATCCTCCCTCACGCATTACCCAATATCTCAAGAAATCTTAACCCAACTCACAGGTACTATCACACTTCAATATAAATAATATCCTCCCTCACGCATTACCCAATATCTCTAGAAATATTAACCCAACTCACAGGTACTATCACACTTCAATATAAATAATATCCTCCCTCACGCATTACCCAATATCTCTAGAAATCTTAACCCAACTCACGGGTACTATCACACTTCAATATAAATAATATCCTCCCTCACGCATTACCCAATATCTCAAGAAATCTTAACCCAACTCACGGGTACTATCACACTTCAATATAAATAATATCCTCCCTCACGCATTACACAATATCTCTAGAAATCTTAACCCAACTCACAGGTACTATCACACTTCAATATAAATAATATCCTCCCTCACGCATTACCCAATATCTCAAGAAATCTTAACCCAACTCACAGGTACTATCATACATAAATATAAATAATCTCCTCCCTCACGCATTACCCAATATCTCAAGAAATCTTAACCCAACTCACAGGTACTATCACACTTCAATATAAATAATATCCTCCCTCACGCATTACCCAATATCTCAAGAAATCTTAACCCAACTCACAGGTACTATCACACTTCAATATAAATAATATCCTCCCTCACGCATTACCCAATATCTCAAGAAATCTTAACCCAACTCACAGGTACTATCATACATAAATATAAATAATCTCCTCCCTCACGCATTACCCAATATCTCAAGAAATCTTAACCCAACTCACAGGTACTATCACACTTCAATATAAATAATATCCTCCCTCACGCATTACCCAATATCTCAAGAAATCTTAACCCAACTCACAGGTACTATCACACTTCAATACAAATAATATCATCCCTCACGCATTACCCAATATCTCAAGAAATCTTAACCCAACTCACAGGTACTATCATACATAAATATAAATAATCTCCTCCCTCACGCATTACCCAATATCTCAAGAAATCTTAACCCAACTCACAGGTACTATCACACTTCAATATAAATAATATCCTCCCTCACGCATTACCCAATATCTCAAGAAATCTTAACCCAACTCACAGGTACTATCACACTTCAATATAAATAATATCCTCCCTCACGCATTACCCAATATCTCAAGAAATCTTAACCCAACTCACAGGTACTATCATACATAAATATAAATAATCTCCTCCCTCACGCATTACCCAATATCTCAAGAAATCTTAACCCAACTCACAGGTACTATCACACTTCAATATAAATAATATCCTCCCTCACGCATTACCCAATATCTCAAGAAATCTTAACCCAACTCACAGGTACTATCATACATAAATATAAATAATCTCCTCAACTCACAGGTAATATCACACTTCAATACAAATAATATCCTCAACTCACAGGTACTATCACACTTCAATATAAATAATATCCTCCCTCACGCATTACCCAATAATTCGAGAATTCTAAACCCGATTCCTAAGGAAATTACGTGTACAATAATATTATAAGTGTGAGAAAGTTGTGCAAACCGCTCAGTTGCTGCATACTTGCGTTTGTGTGGCAGTAGTGCTCAGTTCAGGAGTAACCCACAGTCTGTAAGCCCGTATACTCGAGGATTTCCTTATTTCTGTTGCGCCTTTCTAGTGATTGTCATCGCTATTGACATAAAAAATACCGAGCAGTTGTGTACAAAATCTGACAATGAAATGGTTAAATGTTGATAAATTAATAAGTCTACAATCCCAAGTTTTGAACACATAAAGCAGTATGTAGATAGGTATAAATCACCTATATTGTTTTCTACTAACTCTTCTCTTTCGCTGTGGTGCGTCGCAACATATTAACGACTGCAGTCAATGGGGAAATTGCTAAATTAGGTGATATGTAGACAAAATGCAGCACATGCATATCAGGTTGCCAGAAAACAAAGGTTATTTCCCCCCTTATCATTACACATTACTATACAGGTATTGTGCATATATATCTTGGTTACGGGATCCCGAAGTAGCCCAATCAGTAATTTACATAGCACATGTATCACGGTGGTGACGATGGTTCTAAACCCGATACCGATGGATTTGTGACCCAAGCAAAAACGTCTGGTTGTTCTGACAATGCGATGTTGGTGTCAGATCATGCACACATGTCCACGGAAGAAAATATCCAAAAACCCGCTTTGGGCAATCTTTGTCACCCAAGATGGCGTCCAACATGGTTAGGTATATTACATCATTTCTCTAAATATGTCATAAGATGTTGTGGCATAGCAGTTATGCGGTTGTGCCAGTTTGCCTTGTGTGAAATTAGTGTACGGGCGAGACTAGCTTGACACGGACAGAAACAAATACAATCACGGCCATGAAATGGCTGTCAAAATGGCCACAACTCCAAGACATGCCACGACGAAATCAACATAATGGATAACTACATAGGAGATAAAATATTGGTAAATATAACAGTCTAGCTGTTGTTAAATATCTTGAAAGATACACATATAATTAAAACAGATCCATCTGAATGATTTATCGGTCACGCGAGTCAGACCCAATGATTTACGACTTTAAAGATATGTTTTTTTGGCTAACTAACATCTAACTGTCGGGTCAAAATATAATCATTTTAGGCATTCATTTTCGGAATGTTCTACAATCTCCGTGATAATAAACCATATCATATTTCCTAATCCCTATTAATCTGGAAAAAAATACACTCATCTCTTCAAAGGCACGGATAGCATTCGCGATGAGTATTGCTGTTTAAAAACCCGTTAGAACTACCACAAACATAAAGAATATAATATTGAAAACGTTACAGAACATGGCTTTTTACATAAGAGCATATGTTTACATAAGAGCATATTAACTTGACAATAACATACTATTTACGCTATAGTTATGACTGGTATAAGAGCATAATATGTCAATATTTGAATATTCTTTCTGTGTATGGCAGCTTTAATGGGTGTGACTATTTTCTTAGCAATACCAGCCGCTAACGCTTACCATATCATTAAAACAAATGGCCAAAGTAAGTCAGAAATTGTGAAACAAATTGGCCAAAATACCCACCGCGAAGGCCACCCGTGCCTTTCAATAGATTAGCGCCACATCTCACCAGATCAAATCTCACAGCTCACGTAAGACTAAAGTTCAGTCTGCTACCAAACCGGTTTATTATGAGAAATTGTTTTTCATTTCGACTAATATTTGAGACATGGAAAAAAGGAAGTTTACCCAGTGATATACGCATATCTCTCATATTGTTCAATAGCAATGCAATTTGAAATCTTTTGATGTAGATATCAAAATAAATTATGATCGTCACATTCGTGAGACTGCTCTGACAACATATATTTCTGCTTCTAGAAAAGGTCACATAATCAATACGTCCATATTAAATAACCTTTTTAGCTACACATATATCACACGATTCGATATAAAATGTATTTATAAAACTACGTTATTTTTACGTTTCCGGACTCCCAACAGTTCAGGTTTAACCGTTGCATGAGACCCTGCTTTGGATTGATCTTCATTAGAGATAATTCGTACATCTCTGATCTAAATTTTCGCTTATACTCAGTCTGCAATGATTATTCCTCGAATAATTCGATCGCTTGTTCACTCGTACATGACTAGCTATTAAAGTTAGCACAACATATAAATTTGAAGAGGACATTCAATATTCAAATTTGAATAGAGGATTTTCATCAATGCTGATTTTCGAAACGTTTCCCAGATTCTGCCCGACAAAATGACACACACTAAAAAACCAGCCTATTAACAATTTGTTCTGGGTCCAACGCAACGATGAGGATAACCTGATTTACCATTTGTGTTACTGGGCACGTATGTTAGTTGCTTTTCCTGTGGCAGTTGGTGTCTGCATGTGGTGGCGAGATTTTGTTTTGAAATTGACCATTTGTGCAGTCTTTCCTCGACATTAAAACTGACGATATCATGCCATTTGATATTACAGCCTGTTCTCGTGAAAAAGAAAGACGGGCTTATCTATTGTACACTTGCGCGAAAATAGCTCATATTAACATTATTTGAAAACTCAAATACGCGCGATTTGGGCCCAAACGATGGTTATTAAGGCTGCTCTATATGGGCCTATTTCAATATAAAATAAGCCTATATTGTGCTTATTTTCACGAGAACAGGCTGGAAAAAATACGAATACTCACGACTTAACAGATGTATATGCTCTTTATAATATGTGTTCACTGTGGCCCGCGCAATCCAACGGAATAACGGGTATGTGTTCACGTTGGTCTTATTTCAGAATAAAATATGTCAAATGTGAACCTATTTGCCCCCGACTAAGAATGTTCTCCATTTTCCAGGTAGGCCTCTCATGTAGTGATTCCCCAATTAAGAATACCCTCCCTTTACCATGTAGACCACTTATGTAGCGAGGCCGCTTCATAACCATGCTTCTGATAGCAGTACCACCACCGTTATCCTCACAAACATGAATATTCAGATCATGAACATTATAAGAAAGTTGTGCTAATAAGTTTAGCACAGCTTGTATTCTGTCATTGGAAGCAACGCATTATATGCCCATGAGTATAGAATAACAAGTGGATTACATAAGCCAACGACAAGCTGTCCTACTTTCAATATTTATACATTTTGAAGCACTAACAGAATGGAATGAGCTGCAATTGGCATCACATATTTTATTTGAGGTTAAGAGCCCCCCTTATGAAATCGGATGCGTTTAACTGCGTCCGCTGCAACCACAGTGATGTATGTATGGTTTTGTTAGTTTGAAAGTCAAACCCGATAGCCACATGCATTGCCCGCATGTGAAAGCAGCTTAATACGTTGTGTTTAGCATGGCGCCAAATTGTGCATAACGATGGCAACGTAACCTAGTGATAAAAGCCTGTGTAAGATTCACATCATGACGCGGCTGTCCTGCTAATCACTAGAGAAACTAAATACGATAAACATTTCTGCAACCAATTGCAGGTCAATCAGTTCAAAGATATTCTGTCCTATTTGACACCAACTATTGTCTTAGTTACTGCTCTGCTTACAAGGAAAAAGTATGTAATTATCATCATTCGTATCACACAAGCATGGAACATATACTCGAGAATCCATCATTATACGTTACAAAAACACAGGATAATCCATCATTTTACGATACAAATACACAAGACAATCCATCATTTTACGTTACAAACGAGTTCAAACGTTCATCATTGAAAACGCTATTTATTATCAACCGCTTTTGGGCGATGTAAGAATGGATGCTCTTCATACGAGACGGTCACTGTAATTTTTCCAGGATAAAAAAAAAATCACAACGTGATTTCGAGAGTCGATAACTGGCCACCAAAACCTCACATTAATGGGCTAATGAGTTCGATGTAATTAAACCTCATATTAATGGGTTAGTGAGTTCATTCTAATTATTTTATTGGAATATAAGACGTAGAGATTGTGGTATAAAAGATGTGTAAATGGTGGTTTTATGGCATGTGTATTAGATGTAAACATTGTTTTATGGTGTGTGCAGAATTCGTAATTGATTAATGGCCCTTGACGTAATTTAAAATAATTATTAGTCAACAGGAGTAAACAGCACCTATTGCATGACTCTCCAGATAAAGCTATATATCTTTAAGTTGATAATAAACGTTCTTTATTGTTAATTATTAATGCCTTTTAAATCATTTGAGATCAACAGCACCTATCCCGTGACATTCCCCGAGTCATTTTTCCCATATGCACCACCTATCGTTTTGACTGATAATACACGCTCTGAATTGATCATATAAGTTAGTAACCCCTTTAAGTCACATCATGTCAAAGGCGCATTTCCCATGACATTCCCGTGGTCAGATGACCCTTATGTACTCAACGCAATTACTGGTGGTCCTTAAAGTCTTTAAAAATAATTACTAGGCATATATGGTAAACAGAACATATTGCACGTTTCTCCGGATAAAGTTACATATACCTTGTTGATCATAAAGTTGACAATAAATGCTCGTTATTGCTAATTATTATTGCCTCTTTAAATCAGGGAAGTCAAGATAGCCTACCCCTGACATTACCTGCGTTAGTTTAATTTGTGCACAAATGTTCCCACACAAGCTCTCGACTGATAATACACGCTCTTTATTGATAGTATAGATTTTAAGTTAGTTGATGCTAAGGCGCTCATCCCATTACACTCCCCTGGTCAGGTTACCATTGTAATACAATTTTTCTACATATAATCCATGCTGGTATGGAACGCTCTTTGGACTCACATTTGCTGAGGTCAAAGGCATATATCTCACGACAATTTATCCGCGTTTCGATTTTTGCCAACAAGATTGAAACCAGTTTGGGGAAATTTTGAATTATTTAGTTAAATTAATTATTAGTGTCATTTTAAAACATTGTATGTCAACGGGACCTATCTAATAAGATTCCCCGGGTCACATTATCACATGCACACATTTACAGCCCCGATGGTTCATCCATTTGTTCGCATCTAGCCAAAATATATATAACTAGTAGGTTAGCCGGCCACTGGCGTGGTTCGTCTCATGGCTTTGTCCGAAAAAGCAATTGCAACAGCTTCCGAGACACGTATGCTGCACCTAGGTGTAAAATTTCGTCGAAATCCGCCAGTTTTACCCGATTTGACCTTGAATTGATCAGTAGGCTTCAATATTCGACAGGGCAATTGACTGCCGTGGGCCACGGACTGCCGTAACAGTTGATAACATGTTCACATTCGGCGGATCGGGCACTGTGGTCAGTCAAAAAACATAACGCGCACGCTATAACTCCGGCATCACTAACGTACGCGGCATCGGAAGGGCCAGGTTAACTTCCTCCTGGATCCACGTGGCGTGACCTACCAACATGACATATTTAAATTAATCCCGCCATGCACCCCATCACCAACGCGACGTAATTTTGGTACCATGTGTTGCGTTCTAAAAATACGTCGATTGCAGTGGATTCGTAGAGATGACGAAATATGAGTGCGACAGAGAATATTGTTTGATCGAAAGCATTTGAATTAATACGTCACAAGACTCGCCTTGATGCTGACTAATAGATATTTGTCCCTGCTAGGTGTTGGGAATAAAAACTGACCCGATGAAAATGTCCCCCGTTCCTAGAAAGCACTAAGTACGTAAGAATCACACAGAAGCGAGTCCAGATAACGTAAACAAAACCGTATGCGAAAGCCGAAGGGAATAAAGAGCGTTTACCGATTAACGAACCCAAATATGGAAGATCTTTACGAACGACACTGCGGATTCGAACGCTCTTTAACTATCAACGCGATTAACCCCCGCAGTGCCGTTTTTGTGACTGAGAGTGGAGAACGGGTGCTCTGGGCTTCTCCAAAATGCCGCGACGACCATTCTCGTAGGTTTTTACCCTTAGATGGGAAGTTTGGTCTCGATCGGTGCAGCCGTTTCGATTCTATAAAGGACAAACACACACATCTACGGAAGTCTCAAATTATATAGTAGATAATTATTAGTACCTTGTTAGACACATGTGGTGAACGGGACTTACCTTACTCCTATCTAAACTCGCGCTGTACCATGTTTCGCTCAGTTTTGAATTCGCGCACTTTAAATTCGCCCACCTATCTGCGCGAATTCAAAACTGACAAATATATTTTCGTAAAAGTCCTGGCTTATGATGACAGTTTCAGTTCTTAATATTTTCTGAATATACACGATCACAGTGGATTTGCATCCTCCAGAACATGACTGCATCATCATTTTGTTGCGATGATGGATGTTGATATGCTCCAAATAATTATGATATTGAAAATGTTATGATCTGCATGGTCATCAATGCATTGAACTCGAAAACAGAAAAAAACACAACCAAGAAGGCAACTGACTTCAGAAAGAAAACAACGTTTGGCTGCGGGTTGTTATGACATAACTAACTCAGACTGTGTGGTCACGATGTCACTCCAGAATGGTGAATATGGGGACGGGCTTTCCTTTAAACTAGAATATGTGTAATTCTTACAATCATTTCAACACCGTCAACATTACCACGATTTGTAGCCTACTTCGCTTGGGATTGAGTAATGGTTTTGAATTTTTGATATTTGTTGACCGAATGTAAATATAGGCCAACACGTATAGGCGTAATTGACTATTCAGTGTCCAACTTTTCGTAATGTGAGGAACTGATTAACATAACCCTCAATCTTGTTCCCCCTGTGGTTATTTAGTTTAAACTCAGAAGTCGTACTATTTTTCGCTCAGTTTAAAATTCGCGCACATACCGTTGGGCGAAAAAATAATACTGCGCGAATTTAAATACTAGTATGGTATCTAATTACACCCAAATGTCAAATTACCCCTATATGCACATTTTCAGCTCCGATGGTACAGCCGATTGGTCGCCTATAAGCTTTTCGATAGTGTGTGTTTGTATAAGACGTAAAGATTGTGGTTTTAATGGTGTGTATATAAGACATGCATATGGTGGTTTT
This sequence comes from Siphonodentalium dalli, assembly GCA_032622095.1. Classification (NCBI taxonomy): domain Eukaryota; kingdom Metazoa; phylum Mollusca; class Scaphopoda; order Gadilida; family Siphonodentaliidae; genus Siphonodentalium; species Siphonodentalium dalli. The sequence goes on from CP136069.1 coordinate 200,281,185, forward strand.
ATGGCATATAATTCGTACATATAGTAGTTTTATGGTGTATATACATGTAGAAGGTACATACAGTAGTTTTGTGTATCTAGGACGTATATTTGTTTTTTGGTGACGTATATGATTGATTGAGGTTTAACGTCGTTTAACCGCTAGACCATATAACCAAAAACATAATCAAGAAAGATCGTAGCGAAGCAACCGTGTAGATAAATCAGACAGTGGATTAGATGCACACATGAGCTATATACAAATAAAAGCATCCAAGTCAGTAATTTGCATTCAAGACTAGTGTGCAATCTTACCATAAAATGTATAAAAGTAGTAAATAATACATAATAAATAACAAATGAATAACACGAAATTGCCAAGGCTGCACATCGAAATATGTACAGTAGTTTCTGACATCAGATTTTGCATTGATAAAAGCGGAAATAAATAAAATAATTGGCATTGAGGCAAATTGAAAAGCTGAAGGAGAAAAGGCAAATAAATATTTCTGCAAATAAAAGAAGCTATACTGAACAACGTATCCAAAATTCAATAAAACAAAATCTACTGCACAGAAATATTTAACTTTCCAAATATCCTTAAGGAAAAAACATCATTTACAAAATCTTATATGAAACCAAAATTAGAATGAATCCAGAATTAAATTAACAAACTTTTTGAGATGAAGATAACCCATTTCTTAATTTCTCAATTCAATTCAATGAATTTATTTTGCTCATCGTCATGTAGATATACAGAGAACAACTATCAGGTGTGTATAAATAAATATGATAAGCTATGTAGGCAATTATGTGAGGATAATATCTATGCTAAATGTTGATACTAAAATTGGACCAGCAGCTAAAGCAAATCGTATAAAACATTTACCAAAGTTTATTTCAGACACCCAATTAGGTTTTCGTTCTGGTCGGTACATAGGTGAATCAACAAGAATTATACTTGACATACTGGAGTGTGAAGAACAACACATCCCCGGTATCGTGATAGTACTTTGTTTTGAAAAAGCCTTCGATTGGTTTGGGTGGATGATTTTTTAAAATATGTAAGACATTCTTCAAATTCGGTCCCGACATAGTACAGTGGACAAACACATTCTACGCACACATTTTCATTTATATTTAAAATGATGGTAATATACATTTGTGTTTGCTGTGGAGTGTCGTAAGTGGGGGGGGGGGGGCTTCTCCTATATATTTTAATTGCTGTATAGATCCACAGTGCAAGTCTTAAGTATGACCCAAAAATTAATGGAATTCAATTTAATGACTCGGAATTAGTTTTATCACAATATGCACATGATGTGACCATCTTCGTCCCGGATGACAATCACCCAGTGAATGAGGTACTTAATGTCATAAACATATTAGCTAAACTATCAGACCAGAAAGTTTACTTTGCCAAAAAACGAACTATCTAGATTTGGTCCAAAATGGGTTGTGGTGAAGAGAAAAACACAGACGAACCAATTTCGTGAAACCATAATCATTCAGTTAGCGTCGTATGTATAGTTTGACCTCTTCGATACAAACTATGTGCAACACAATTACAACAATAAACTAAGCACAATTGAGTATCTACTCAACGGTTGTCTTTCTGACAATTAAGCCTAATTGGTAAAAACACTAGCAATCCCTACATTGCTTAACAGTCTCACAATCCACATCAAGGAATTTTATCGATAAAATACAGAATGCATAACTTACTATGGTCTGGACAAATTGACAAAATTAAGACAACATTGTCATTAATAAAATTGATCAAAGAGGCTTGGTATTCTGATAAAGCCAATATAATATCCTGGGTGAAAATGACTCTAGTTCATTTAATAGTAACAGGTTGGAAACAAATTATTCAAGACCAATTGGAACCATTTGGAGGAAAGCAAATTAGGAATTTTGAACAAAGAAGGCTTGAATTTTATTTGCCATAATGCTAACCACTGTGTAAGACTGTTTTTAATACATAGTCTCGTTAGTATAAAGATATCACCACAACACCTGAAAAAAAATATGACAACCTATATGTTAAAATATAATATTACTATAACTCGCAGACTATTTATGTAAAACAGTAGATAAAACATGGGATATTTTCTGTCAATAATTTAATGAAAAAATCAATCTGGCTTTCTAGACTTTGATACATTTTGTAAGAATTTTGAAATAAGTACCCCTTTCACCACCTAACATGCAGTAATAATTTCATTTCCGTCACAATAGAAAGCATGTTTGGTGATAATAGCAAACTAACGCCGCAACATATCCTCGTGCAATTACGCACACAATAGACCTATAATGCGAAATAGGTACACAATGGGGCAATTTGATTATGAAATAAGCATATTCTTTATGTCGTTTAATTGCGCGGGCTACATTAAAAACACATGTTAAAGAGCGTACACCTGAAAAGTCGTAAATTGGTTTATATGTATCATTGTCCCCACATAATCTGCTTAGAATCGGATCATTATAAGTCGATAATGTGACTAAAACGATCTCAATTCCGCCACATTAACGACTGAAAATGAGGCGATTCTAAGCAGATTATCTACCTAAATAAATTGTATTATAAGCAGATGATGTACGGTTTTCGGGACAACACGCTGAACTTATATAAAATCTGATATTATTGAAACGTTAAAGACCTCTGACAAAACAGGTAAGGTATTCTATCTTCTTTTTCTGGAAAAGTTAATACAAACCCCAAGTAAAGTACAATCAAAAATGACCAGAACTTATTGGTATGTCAGTCAGTGACACAGACTGGTTAACATTTACACACAAGTATACATAATAGCTGATGACACAGTACACAGTTCACAATATTCCAAGATATACTCTACACAAATTCAAGGGTATTCAAATGTAAACTATCAGCCACGGCGTTATGTACATTCTCTAACCACATGAAGGAAACTGTGCTGCAATTAGTTTTTGAATGATCCATAATAAAATCAATTCGGCTATAATTTCAAGAAACAAATTAGATCAAATGAAGAGTCAGATTTAACACTAGAGATTACCCCAAAGTCTATACTGCTAGGGTTACACTCAATAAATCAAATCCAAAATAGGCTTGACATATGTGGCCTTTTATACAAAATGTATATATATTCTTGTAGAACAAGGAACAATAATAAGCACACTCTCTCCTATGGCTAATTGATTACGCCACAGCCTATAACACATGGAAATAGTGGCAATAAAGTACTTCTCTACACAAAAAGTAAATCATATAAAGACTCTTCGGGATGAACTCAAACCTTGATGAATTTTGAGACTCACACATGCTCTAAGGTTTAATGTGGTGATAATCTGTATGTACACATGGTGGTTCAATGAGCCTCAATATAAAGTGTCCCTATTTCAGAAATCACCCATATACATATGTATACTGAAAAACATTTGAAGAAATATTGGAATTCTTATGTTTTATCACATTGTATACGACAAATGTTATATTATGATTAATCAACACATGTGTACAAGTATATCAGAATCTCACCAATACAAATTATTGTAAAAAGAGTTACTTAGTTTTAAAGTAGTAAATTCTGCATGTAAAAAGCTTGTGTTCACTTTGCCAGCAACGTTAGCATGTATACTGTGAGCACAGTATAGTCTCAACGGTTTGTGTTTTTCTGTCACTCAGTTGTTGTCTGTACTTGTTATTTTATTCGTGCTAAAATTATCTATTTATTATATTGACTGTCCAATTCTCGAACTGTCATCGTACGTAAAGCCATCTATTTTACGACTCGTGTTCACTCCAAGTTAACTTATCACAGCAGTAGTTCAGCGTGGTGATACAAATCACTATGGTAACTTAGCACAGCAGTAGTTCAGCGTGGTGCTACACATAACTATGGTAACTTATCACAGCAGTAGGTCAGCGTGGTGCTACAAACCACTATCGTAATTGTTAGGGCTGAATATTACGAATCCACTTAACCCTTTACCCAACAGAACGACCCTGTGCCAATGAGAGAATATATATATAAGAGAATGCATTGGCTTAACACATATTAAAAATGATAAAATTGTCAAAGAATGTAGAAAAATATTATAAAAAATGTAAAAAAATGTAAGAACAAATTATATATATATTTTTTTAGGCGTTTTAAGAGAATGCATTGGCACAGGGCATAACTGTAACCATCACAATGTGGTCAATGAACCGGTTCCAATTATATCCATATTTGTATAGTGTTATTGAGACAAACCGAAGATATTTTAGGCTGTTGAAGCTTTATTTGGGCGTTTATGGTTGCTTTGTTTGGTAAAGGGTTAAAACACCAATTTCCGCCAGAGGTCAGAATCTCGCATCGAACGCCACAACCAGAAGAACTCTAAATACAATAGCAATAGCATTGATGACAAAGCCACCCGGGTTGCTGAAAGCTATTATCGATCTACCTAATGGGTTGAAAACTTCCAATAGACCAGTGCGAGAACCGCTAATTTACCTGTGACAAACATGAGAGCGGTGTTGTTAAGTGACAAGGCACGTCAAACAGTAGAGGCGTATCATTACGATCTCTTCGGACATACTTTACAGTGAGCCACACTATTCGTGAGAAGCAACATTAAGTTCGTGCATTTTCGTTTATAAAGTTCAACAGTTTCATTTGACAGGAACAGCATTTTTTTGTTGGATAATTTAAGTATATGGTCTATTGTCGGTGGGTGTGCTAGTCATACGTGTCCCGTAATGTTACCATAAAGAGGATTCTCCGTCTGGCTGTTAAAGATATGACTGACTTAAAGGAAGCAGTACATGGTGATGAAGACAAATCAACAAAGTTGGTTGATCGTTTTGATGAATTCAATGTACTCGTGAGTGGAGCTAAAGCCGTATGTTGTCTGCTATGTTACCCGGAGAGAAAACATCTTATGTCTCTGCTGAAATATACTGTTTGTTTAATTGTATGGATTGTATTTTGGTGTGATTCGGCGCTGTGGCTAAGGGACGATATAAAATATTATCTAGCATTTAATCAGGAGTTGGCCGATCTCATTTTGACAATCAACAAAACTCTATATATATGTATGCATACGGGTTTCTATACTTTGGGGGTAATTGGTAGCGCTGGCAGAGCTGAACAATTTCTACAAGCAGCATCAATATATCGTTCTGATTTCTTGCCCACTAGGATTCACAACAGCAGGAAGAAATTGTCGACAGCCCTTATGATTTTGGTGCCTGCAATTTATACGGCGTTACTGTATGGAGCAGAGATCGTGTGGACGGCACTATTGGACGATGCACCCAGTCATAATCTAACAATGCAATTATTCGTGGAATCATCTGCGCTTGAGAAAAGTGTCTTCGTTGCACATATGGTTGTCAACATTGTTGGAATCGTCCAGCTCAGCACAATGTTCTTGTTGTTTTGTGGTGTGCTTCGTATTTTGAAACAGGAATTCAAAGGCGTAAATATGGAAATTGAAAAGGCAAGGCACCACCCTGGAGTCTCAAAGTTGAGCAGCGTTTTAACATCCCAAAGATTGAGGTTCGAATCCTTGACGGAGATTGTAAATAAGTTCAACCAGATGATGTCACATTTCGTGGCGGCTGCTTTCGTTGTTAGTCTGGTGACCGTCTGCTTGGTTTCGTACACTTTGGTAAACAAAGGTCCGCAGTCTAAATCATTCAAGTCATCATTTATAATGGCCATCGGCACAGTACTCTACTTGGCTGGACACACGTATCATGCAGTGGCGCTAAACTCACAGGTAAATAATATAGCACGAAGACCCCCAACCTGTCCGCCGGTGATCAGCCATGCATGCGAATATAGGTTACAATAAACTAAAGATTTCCCATAGGCGACAGTGTTTGGGTTAAGCCGTGCCAAAGATTCATTACGGTACTGAGCCAAACTTTAAATATTTTTGCGTTTAGAACTCCACGTCGGACATAAGTTGTCAATAAAGAAATGGTGCCTTACCATTCTTATTCCTGGAAATAAATTGGCATTTCCACAACTACCCACTTTTGCGCACGAAATTTCAGTATAGAAAATACCCCCACCCCTACCAAATTTGGCGACCAACGTAGACGCTTTACGAACAATCCCACACAAATGGCCGAGGAATTAACGTAGCCTATGAATTTCTTTTTTCTTTCACATTAAACAACCGAAGATATTATACACCATTCAGCTGCCGTAGTTTTGTGTTATGCTGACACGAGTTTCCCTACACAAATGCCAAGGGACATAATTTCAATTATTTAGTTGCTTATATTATGACGGTATCGTTGTGAATTATTACATAATGCTTAGACCAAGTACTCTCGGTCCTCAAAAGCTTGGGATATCGGTTGGAATGATACTGTTTATGGACCGAATCCCGCCCGTTGTTCTTGTATAACGTACGTTAGGCACATAATCGTGGGTGGTAGTTATATGGCTTGCATGTCTTCGGATCAGGTCAAATGGAAGTTTTGCATATATGCACGTAGAGGGCAGCCTTTCCCTGGTTTGATATCAAACAGAGATAGTTATATCAGAGGTCTGTTATATGTCAAAGAAACGAGATAGCATAAGTAAACAAAGCAAAGTTTTCCAGAGAATTTCAATTTGTCGCGCTATCAGAAAATGCATGCAAACTATTCACTAAACGATCGTATCACTGTACATATTTCTATCAGGGTAGATGATATATCATTTTGAAGAAAGATGAATAAATTTTAGGTACATTATAGAATCATAATGAGGCGATTCTGGGCAGATTATATGCGGACAATCACACAAATAAGCCAACTCACGACTTTTCAGGTTCACGATCATGTGCTTTGACTGTGGCCCGCGCAATGAAAAGAAATGACGGCTATGACTCCATTATCTGCTTATTTCATAATCAAATAATCACATTATGTACCTATTTCACATTATAGGTCGATTGTGTGAGTATTTGAGCGAGGAAAAGTTGAAAACCAGCATCATCCCAACCGATATCCCAAGCTGTTGTGGACCGAGAAGACTTGGTACACATAATTATATACATTTGACCAAGATCCGTGAGACGCCATGACACTCGGCATTCGAAAGTCATCGAATGATTCAATGATATGATTACTATATGACAATACTATACTGTTTAATATGCCGAGCAGACACCCTCCCTTGTATCATGGCATCCAGTCCTTGTGACGTCAGACTATGACTGACTTCTATCCACTACACCTGGAGACACATTGGACTCTCAATTACTTCAGGAATGAAAGAAATTCCCCATATTGAGAATTCCTGTTGATATTCATGTTTCAAAATAGGGCAATGATTACAAATGTGATCGACAAACAGGCCTACAAACGTCCGCCTTTTCCAAGAAAAGATATATTCTGTATATTTCGTCTGACTACTCAGTGCACAATTATGAATCCACGCCCATTTGTTTGAGTTTGACTCTGACAACGGTAGTGTGAGACGACTTCCTTGAAGTTTGGTCAGTAAACGCTTATATACTTAACGGATTCTCACAGTTAAAATTGTACATCGGAATGGAATATTACTGATTTGCAGGCATGTATCTACAGGTAATAGACGACATACAATTACAGGAGTCCTATTTATTGAGGGAAATGTTCAACAATATACGAGAACGTAAAGCCGCTACACAACTTTATTTGCTATCTTTTCTGATCAACTAACTATCTTGAAATAATCAACTCACTATCTCGATGAATTAACTTAGAAATCTTGAGCAATCAACTTAGCTATATTAACTAATCAACTTAACACTCCGGCTCGGTCACACACTGTTTATACTCGAATATCCAACACAACCGAGTATGTTGTCCTATTAAATGTACTAGTTAAAACGAATATTCTCATTCGCTTCGTATAACGATCCTGCTGCGTCAAGGTGTTAGACAATTCTTTGACATTCGAGTGAAGTTTATTAGGGGTTCGACGTTCGACCAAAAGTCCAGTTTCGAGTTTTCGACTTCATACGAAATGCACGGACCGCAAACTACTACTCAAAATTTGAAGTAAATATATTTATTCTGCTGAGTTAAAGGTGACATGCAATGGTTTTCATCTTTTGGCTAACAATGAATATAGTTGTCGCCTCTAAAACAAGAAGACGCGTGGTACATAGAATACATACAGTTTTTTTTTAATACCGAATTAAAATCACCAGTGTCTGGAAAGAAATATCGAAGTTTTAATAGCGGCTACATTCCACAAGCGAATGAGATGTTTCAGGTATTCAAACAAAAAACTGTAGGTATTATTTCTATTATTATTTATTATGCCCTTTATAAATTATGCGATTTATTTAATGTATCTAATTTACGTCCATGGTTAAAAGCGCGTGTCATTGTAGGTGAAATTGACAGGTTGCCGAATTATTTATTGATCGATCAAGTGTTGTCCTGAATTCGTCTCTTTTGATTGGCTAGTGGACAATGTTTACGCACTGTTCACTCGGTCGCACGTGTGTTCCTGGTAGTTGTTAGTTTCATGTCAGCGAGATACAGTAAAATATCGGAACCGACATTGAAGAGATAGTTACGACGATATACGTTTCGGTATTTTTTAGGCAAACATAAAACAAAGGCATATAGTCATCAAACTGCAACTGATGATGATCTTATAAAAATATTTTGGCATTTGTGTAACTCATTGTGAGCATTTTCCAAAAACGTATAAATTCTACTTTTGGCATAAAATTAAATCTTGTATTTTTGTGGGGTACGTTCTAAAACTATTTTCAAAATTCCAATAAACCGCTCCATGCAGGATCCAGCTTCCACCTCAAATTTTTTGTCAATAGAACCAGGAGCAAATGTCTGCGAGAAATTGGGTCCTTGGTCATCATCATATTTAGCCTCGAATCTTCTTCGATATGCCTAGCAGACAACCCCCCCTTTCTATTGACATCCATACATTTATGTACCACCTTTATTATGTGGGGAAATTATATGACGAATAGGTTGTAAGGCATAATTTGTTTCACTATACTTGTGTTAACAAACGGAAAGGTCGTATGATCCGTCAGCCAGTGTTCCATTCTGATTTGTTATTGTCATTCCGGAGGGCTAGGTGTGATTTTCGTTGACCCGGGCAGATGTGTTACCTTGTCAGGCACCACTAACCTTTATTCGTTAACCCATGAACATATCGGAACCGACATTGAAGAAATAGATACGACGATTTGCGTTTTGTCAGCTATTTTTAGGCAAACATAAAATAAAGGCATTTGTTATTTCCACGATTTCAAAGTTTATCTTATAATATCGACTGAATACAGAGTCAATAGTATGAGTGCATATGGAGCCAACATATATGGCCTTTCTAAAAATTGGGACCTTGGACATTGAACGTGTACCTCTATATTTTGATTTTGTTTAAATTTCTTTCACGAGCTAGTAAAGAATATTTTGGAATATTAGAGTGTTCAGCTATGGTGTTCGTATTGTAATTGCATATCGATGTCTTAAAATTATTTTAAAGTCACATGGTACACTGTTAAAAATATCCGTAATTTTACGGCACAATGTGATATTTTTCCACAAAATAATGTGAAATTGAGCTAAATTAACGGAACTTCCGTATAAATTCAAATGACACATTGGATATGTCCTACCAAAGTGTACCACATATAGGGATATAATACTCACATATTAGGCTACACTGCAATGTTCCCATTGTTTGGTGGTGATATTTTGAAACAGGAATTCAATGATACAAATAGGGAAATCGAACATTCTAAGTGCCATCCCGTGGTTTCAAAGTTAGACAACGTTATAACAACCGGAAGATTAAGGTTCGAATTATTGAATGAGATTGTAAATAAGTTTGACCAGTTGATGGCTCATTTGGTATCAACTGCCTTCATCGTTGGTCTGGTGAATGTCTGATTTGGACACATGTACCAGGAAATGGAACTTAACTATAAGGTAAATAGACATTATTATATATATATATATATATATATATATATATATATATATATATATATATATATACATAGTTTGAAGATTAAGAAAGGTATCCGTTCATTGTTGAATAATTATTACATGTATGTACATACAGCTATACCGGTGTGTGTGTGTGTGTGTGTGTGTGTGTGTGTGTGATCGCGATGAACTCGACAACGGCCGACCCGATTTCGATGAAACTTGGTATGTGGGGGTACTTTCGGCCGGGAAGTGGCATAGGCCTATTCATTTGCCCGTGCGACGTGACCTTGACCTTAAAATCGGTTCATTAATGGTCAAATCGCGAATTTTGATGGGATTTCCACGAAATTTGATACATAGGGTTACTTTTGTCCACTGAGTGAGACCTGACCTTGACCTTCAAAATGATCACTTCAAGATCAAATCGGGTAAAACAGGATGGATTTCGACGGGTACTTTTGTTGGGTACTTTTGTCTGGGCAGTGTTTTGGACGGGTCAAATCGTGACTCCACCTGACCTTGACCTTCGAAACGGACAATTCAAGGTCAAATCGCGCAATTCGCCGAAAAGCAGAGGGGAAAGAGCCCGGACGAAGTCGGGTCCCCCTGCTAGTAATACATATATCTAATATATTTTGGGACTTCTGTTTGTCTGTTTGTTTGTCTGTTAGCTATGGCCGGGAAAACTGCCAGACGGATTTTGACGAAATTTTATATCTAGGGTTGACACACATACACGCACACACAGATCTTCCAAAAATATATAATAGATATATCCCAGATTAATATACCGTAGATGTACACGAAAGCGGTAACTACATGGTCTAGAATCTGGTAAATATCGCACAGATGTATAATCACCATCACCGTCATCATCTCTATCAACACCACCACCCACCAGCATCACTAGCATCGCCATCACCACTGTCGTCATCTGTATCATAATCATCATCATCAGCATCATGGTTTCGCCACCATCATCGTCATCATCCTCGTCATCAACATCATCGCCATTATTATCGTCATCAGCACGAGCGATGATGGTGAGGATGACGATGATGATTATGGTAATGTGGTGTTGATGATATTGGTGGTGTTGGTGATCATCATCAACATCATCCTCATCCTCACTCTTCTGTCCTCCACCTCCTCCTCAGAATCATCATCGTTTCACCAACAGCATCATATCATCGACAACTTCAGCTGATCGATTCTCCTGTATAACGTCTTATTTTGGGATTGGAATTCCTCTGCACAGTATCTCATATTTAGTAGAGAATTGTAGGCTTGAAAATACTTGCAAATAGTGTATATTGCTAATTACGTTGACCCAACCGTGTATGCCTGGTTGGACACCTGATGTCCCCGGTATGTCAGTTGGTAAGATTTGTGGCATATAATGTCAATCGTAGTGGTCCAGCGATAACGCAACTAGTTCCCATTCCCATAAGTTCGGATTTGTTTTCCATGCTCAAGGGGCAGGTATTATTTTTGTATTTCCAATTTCCAATATGTTTAGCATAATTCAATGGATATTACTATATAGAACAATCGAACATATTACAACTAATTTCATGGAACTTGACAAATGCCAAACTTCATATTCTTTTTTCTGATGATGATCGAATATGTAATAGGGCACTCCGTAATTTTGTTCAGACAGCTCCATATGCAGGACGCGTGTAATCTGACAATAACCAATCCGCCAACCAATGCTGGAAATGAACTTTATATTTCCAAATGTATGCTTGTATATTACCCATTGATTTCCATTTCATGATAAATGTCTGTTTTCTTTTTTTGTTCTGTATGTGTACAAATACATATTGCCATACCCCAATATATTTGTTGTGATCGTGCAATAAAGATATATCTATATATCTAACGTGGTATGATGCATCTGGTTTTATATTTATTGTTTTCACATTTTACTGTTGCTAAAAGCATCTTTTTATTTATTTGCGGCAGGTCGTGCCAAATTTGATTTAATTTATTCTGTTTAATTGATAGTTTATTTTATTATGTTCAGTTGTTACCTTTGATTATAATCATCTTGTTAGAACAGGTCAACAAATCTGTAAGTCACTCAGAGTCACTGGTGAAGTCTTGAATGACACTTTTCGCGGGTCACAATCTGGAACAGTGATGAATTGTATGCATCTAACAGACGGCTTATTCAATGTGTATTGTAATTTTTGGGATCAACATTATAAGTTATTGTGGTGGATTGACGGTAACATGGTGTGACATTGACGACTTGGGGTTTATGTTCAACCGAGTCGCGAAGCGACGAGGTTTAACATACGCTCCAAGCCGTCAATGTCACACCATGTTACCGTCAATCCACCACAATAACATATATGTTCTGCCGACAGTCCTGTTCATTCTTTATCTTAGAAATTTAACATTTAGTCCGAAGAATGATCACCAGAAAATGTCAAAATCTCCTATCGCTCTCGCCATAACGTTGTTCAGCGTAAATGACGTCATGAAAAAGGCAGGCCATCGAGAGGCGACGAAACGGTTGTCTTGGTTTCCCTTATGTTGATGGCTCGAGACGTAAACATAGTATATGTTGCGCGGCTCTCTGACCAATCAACGACGCGGTTTCTTACTGTAGGCGGAACATTGATGATATGTTTTGTAAAAAGGCATGTGTATAACATTTACATCGTGTAGACAAAACTAACTTTTGAGTGGTTGATGACCCACCGACCCCGCCTACGTGTCGGAACTGTTTCCGTCTCCCCTGTTTCTATTGTTATTATTAGTAAATAATAGCAAGGGGTAGTCATGTTCTGACTAATGTTAAAACTAAACAAGCATCGCCAGGCCGTCGCAAAATATGCTGAGGCATCTTCTACAAAGTCAGATTATCGACACAAAAGCGTGCAGATCAGTTGTGCATTGTGTGCTTGAAATAAGAATATCTGGAAGTTTTTTTTAGACTGGAACATACAATCATGCAAGCTGACAATGTAATTAGTTTACTAGGACATGGTGTTGTGTGATGTGATTTACCCCAAAGGACCACCTGCCCACCACCATATCCGCTTTACTGATAAACCACATACATGCTCAACACCTAACTGTTCGGTGAAATATATGTTACATTGATTATAACAAATTATTATACAAACAAAATTGCATTGTATGGCCTGAACTTTTCAATTGTCTTGCTTTTCCCAGAAAAGATTTTGCTTAGAATTTATTGGGGAGTTTGTTGGTCTTATTGACAAAAATTGTGAAAGCATCACCAGCATCAGCATCATGTTCCTCATTACCACCATCATCACCATCAACACCATCACCATCATCATCATCACCATCATCACCATTATCGTCATCATCATCATCATCAGTGCTGCGTCAAACTGTATACATTTTAAACCTAATTCCAAACGAGTGGAATCTACATTCATGCCCACGTGTGTAAAAAACTGGAATGCAACCAAAATTGAGACTCGAGATATCCCCCTACAATGTTATGTAAACAAAATTAAACCCATAACACCCAAACCACCAAAGTACTAGTGTCGGAAATCGGACTGAAAATATATTCCACTGTAGATGACGATGTGAATGTAGCAATATGCTATCAGATAATGTCCTAAGTCACATTGCAAATCCAAAAGACAGCACATGTGGAAACGGTGAAGAGAATGCCTTTCATTATTGTTAGATTGCCAACTACATTCAATCGCAAGAATTCGTCTTATTAAATAAATAAAACTTCCTTACAATATTTATTCATTAAAAATGTTGCTTTTCGGAGATCCTCCACTACCTGATTGTTACAACGTGAAAATTTTCTTAGCGGTACAGTCATTGATACATGAGACAAAATCAGGATTCATTTGACTAGTTCTTCCAAATAACGATACGTACACGCCAGCAAACGAAACAGACAAACCCGACTTTAAACAAAAACATATACAAACTTATGACTAACTCGGCGGAGGGGGTGACCCGTGATCTGTATATATGTTCAAATTGTTTCGGTAGTCAAGTTGCTTTGCCATTACTAATTATTTATTTTTCAGTATCATAACATATGGGAGAGGGGGTACCCATAAGTGAGTCACCATTTGACCCCCGATCCCATAATCTGTATAAACAAATGTATGTGTTACATATAATGTGCTATATAAATTAGTCAAATAAACATCTTTAAAGTGTTCGTTCCACAAACCGCGTCATTCATCGTGAAATATATTTCGACAAACCGCGTCAATCGCCGTGAAATACACCCGACAAACCGCGTCATTCTCCACTCCGCTCGACAAACCGCGTCATATGCCGTGAAATCCACTCGACAAACCGCGTCATTCGCCGTGAAATACACTCGACAAACCGCGTCATTCGCGTAACATCCATTCGACAAACCGCGTCATTCGCCGTGAATTCTATTCGGCAAAGCGCGTCATTCTCCGTGAAATCCACTCGACAAACGCGTCATTCGCCGTGAAATCCATTTGACAAACCGCGGCATTCTCCACGGAATACATTCGACAAACCGCGTCAATCGCCATGAAATACACTCGACAAACCGCCATTCTCCGTGAAATGCGCTCGACAAACCGCGTCATTCGCCGTGAATTCCATTCGACAAAGCGCGTCATTCTCCGTGAAATCCACTCGATGAACCGCGCTATTCTCCGTGAAATCCATTTGACAAACCGCGTCATTATCCGCGGAATAAATTCCACAAACCGCTTCAATTGCCGTGAAATACACTCGACAAACCGCCTCATTCTCCGTGAAATCCGCTCGACAAACCGCGTCATTCGCCGTTAATTCCATTCGACAAAACGCGTCATTCTCCGTGAAATCCACTCGACAAATCGCGTCGTTCTCCGTGGAATACTTTCGACAAACCGCGTCATTAGCCGCACTGTAATGCCAAGTAGCGGGCCTCGAGATGTCCAAAATGAGCAGAATCGCTAAAAGTCGGAAGCACACCCGGGGACAACAACCGGAAGCACTCTGAATTAAATGGCATTTTTCGTGTTGAAACTAACATCCGGGTTACCATTAACAATGTATGCTAACATTTGACATCGACCGAACTAATGGTTCGAAAGCTTAAAATGGACTGGCGTTTATGTTATCCATTAAGCACGGCAAACAGTACAATACTGTTGCACTGCGATGTCACACAGTCAATGTATTTGAACCGGCATATACGATTAGATATCCAAGAGAAACCCGTTCTCGTGATTCAGTGGCGCTCATAGACTGTTGATATCTATATCACATGTGGCATCAGTTTAAAGAAACTCAGAAATAAGATCCAACATCGACAAGCTTAGTTTGAGGTTTTATAAAGCGGACTGTGGTTCTGGTTTATAAATTATGACGGACCTGGAAGCCGGGAATATTGATGAAGAAAACTCGTCTAAGTTGGTTGACCATTTTGATGAATTCAATATCCTCATTGGTGGAGCGAGAGCTGTCGGCGCTCTGTTCTGTTTCCCTGACAACAAAAGGCTGGTTCCGTTGCTGAAAGCTCTTAGCTGTATTGTTTTGTGGATTTTATTCTGGTGTGACACAGCTCTGTATCTGAGAGACATTATAAAATGGTACCTGATGTTCGATTCCAACGAGAGGGTGGCAGAACTAATGTTCACCATCAGCCTGATAATGTTTGTGTCTTTGCACACTTTGCTCTACAGTTTAGGTATTGTTGGAGGCTCTGTGCGAACCAAGAAATTTTTACAAGCTGTTTCTAGACATCGTTCTGATTTCGTATCCCATGGGAAAAACATAACACGCAAGAAAATATTAATAGCCCAAATCGTGTTGGTGCCTATAATTGCTATTACGTTAATGATAGGAGGGTTGCATGTAGTGCCATTACTTTCTGGAGAAACGCCGGATAATAATATAACAAATCAGATATTAACGGAATCAACTCCGATAGAGATAAGTATCTCCATTACACACATTGTTTTCCTCACCATTGGACTTTTCCAAGTCAATACGATGTTCTTATTGTTCTGTGGTGTGCTGCGTATTTTGAAACAGGAATTCAATGATACGAGTATGGACATCGAAGATGCCAGGAGCCAGCCCTTAGTTTCAAAGTTAGGCAGCGTTTTAACAACCCAAAGATTGAGGTTCGAATCATTGACGGAGATTGTAAATAAGTTCGATCAGTTGATGGCTCATTTCGTATCGGCTGCTTTCATCGTTGGTCTGGTTAACATATGTTTGGTCTCGTACGCGTTGGCAAACCGAGGCCTGGAATCGGGATCGTTCTACGCTTCAATAATAATGGTCACCGCAGTGGGGATTTACCTGGTTGGACACACGTACCAGGCAATGGAACTTAACTACAAGGTAAATACACATTACCTACAAATATATCCCAGGTGAATATAACGTAGTTGTACATGGATACGTAACTACGTGGTACATAATAACGTAACTACGTGATACATAATTTGGTAAATATCATACACAGGTATTATTATTTTTATTATTATTATTCTTATTATATATTCATTTAAGAAACGCATTCTACAGCAATTAGTTTCAATGCGCAATTACATACACAAATATACACAAACAAGATAGCATCGTGCATATTTACACATAAAAAAGCAATACAAGCTTCACCGATATATATGGCAGATAACTCGGAAAGATGACTGAAATTTGACCTACAATTAACAATAAAATATCCAGTAGATTAAAAGACCTGATTAAAATATTAAGTTAAATATTAATTTCCAACTATAACGGATAAGCCTAAAACAAGTTAAAATAACAGATGGTGCACTTATAACGAATAACACATTCTGAACAGGTGAGTTTTAAGAGCTGTTTTAAAAGATGATACCGAGTCAATCTTCCTCATATCAACGGGTAGGCTGTTCCAAATAGAAACTAAGACATTTTGGAATGAGCACTTATGAAGGTGGTAGCTACAGGATCCACTCTTCTTCTGTGTAAAACACAATTTCGTTTCTGAAAAAACCCACAGAACATAAACGTTTAAACATCGGTTTAACCCTTAACCAAACATTACGGCCCTGTGCCAATGCATTCTCTTATATATGCGAGTCGACCATAGGTCGCCTCGCATATATAAGATAATGCATTGGCTTAACACATATTAAAAATGATCAAATTGTCAAAGAATGTAGAAAATATTATAAGAAAAAATGGTAAAAAGTGTTAAAAAAAGATTTTGTTTAGGCCAATGCATTCTCTTATATATGCGAGGCGACCTATGGTCGACTCGCATATATAAGAGAATCCATTGGCACAGGGCATAACTGTAACCATCACAATGTGGTCAATGAACCGGTTCCAATGATATCCATATTTGTATGGTGTTATTGAGACAGACAGAAGATATTTTAGTCTGTTGAAGCTTTATTTGGGCGTTTTTTGCCGTTTTGTTGGGTAAAGGGTTAAAATCTATTCAGCGTTCTCGGTTAAATTGGATGAACAGCTTTTTCTTTTGGTCGCTTTAATGAACTCAATCATACTAATGAGTTTATTGAACTGAATGAAGACGAGCTGATATTGGTAAACGTATTTACACTATTTACATATCATAACACCGAAAGATCACCGACACAAGCATAATAAAATTATCAACACCACCCCCATCATCAACAACACAATCAGCATCAACACAATCACCAGCATCACCACCATCGTCATCATCAACATATTCAGTATCAACACAATCACCAGCATCACCACTATCATCATCACCATCATCATCATCATCATCATCATCACCATCATCATCATCAACATCGTCATCATCATCATCATCATCAACATCGTCATCATCATCATCCTCCTCATCATCATAGTTTCACCACCATCATCGTCATCATACTCCTCGTCATCAGCATCATTCATATATATATATATTTATTTTTTTTCAGATTGTTTTAATGTTACTATATTTAACGTTGTCATTTTACTGTTTAAGTTCATTGCCAGACCTGGGCGACAGGAAGACGGCCTATTGGCCATGCTGATCCTGCACAATATAATCATGTTAATTTATGAATATTTCACTGTTAGCATTATATTTGTGAATATTGTAAAAATAAACAATCAGTCAATCTTAATGACACCACCACCAACATCATCATCTCCCGCATCACAACCATTGTGGTTTCACCACCAGCCTCCTCCTCATCCCCATCACCATCAACAGTATCACCAGCGTCATCATCATTATCATCATCATACTCATCATCATTATCATCATCAACATCGTCATCATCATACTCATCATCATTATCATCATCATACTCATCATCATTATCATCATTATCATCAACATCATCATCATCATACTCACCGTCACTAGCATCATCATCATTATCATCATCATACTCATCATCATTATCATCATTATCATCATTATCATCAACATCATCATCATCATACTCACCGTCACTAGCATCATCATCATCATCATCACCATCATCATCATCATACTCACCGTCACTAGCATCATCGTCATGCTCGTCATCACCTCCTCCCCCACCTCCTCCCCCACCTCCTCCCCCACCTCCTCCCCACTTCATCATCGTTTCACCACCAGCATATGACCTTAACCAACAACTTCAGCTGATCCATTCCCTATATAACGTCTTATTTTGGGATTGAATTCCCCTGCACAATATCTCATATTCAGTAGAGAAGTGTAGTCTTGACACTACTTGCTGATACTTTATATTCTACTTACGTTGACCCAATCGTGTATGCCTGTTTGGACACACCTGTCAGGTGATGGAACTAAACTCGTAGACAATATTATATATGCACATATGTGATGTCCCCGGATCATCAGTTGATAAGATTTGTGGGATATAATGTCAACCCTAGTCGTCCAGCAATGGCGAATCTAGTTGTTTTCCATGCACAAGGGGCAGGTAGTATATTTTTATTTTCAATTTCGAATATGATTAGCATAATTCAATGGATATTACTATATGAAACAATGGAACAAACTACAACTAATTTTATGGAACTTGATGCAAACGCCAAACCACATATTCGTTTTGTGTTGATGATCGAATATGTAATAGGGCACTCAGTAATTTTATTAAGACAGCTTCATAATTTATGCTTGTGTATTACCCATTGATTTCCATGTTATGTTATATGCCCGTTTTCTTTATTTTCTGTATGTGTACATGTACATGCATATTGCCATACCTGAATGTATTTGTGTGTGGTCGTGCAATAAAGTAACGTGATATGATGTATCTAGTTTTATTAATTGCTAGGTAACATCACTAAAATAAGATAATACTCATATCGAATTATATATAGTGCTGCATTAGAAGTATCATGTGAATACAATCAACATTTTGTGGATCGAGGCATACACTTTGCGGTTATATGTCAATGATCTACATTTATAGATTTTTCATCGTCTACAAGTATTACACATTTACAAGAAACATTATCCACGTCTAGCCTCACCCATATGACAAAAACGAATATCTACGTAGTTCGCAGTTACCAGTGATACACACAAACCCGACACTCCGTACAAAGCTAGAAGCGGAATCTTTCTATTGAGTGTACATGTTGATTCCAACACTAAAATACTTACCTACATGTATACATAGTAAGACAATTTTAGGATGCAATGGTCTTATGTTTTGAAAATTGACCTAATTATTAAAGGATTTATATTCAGTGAATGTATGCGCAATCACAGAATTCCATGTACTGTAGAACAACATATGTTTTAAATACAATCCTGTCTACAAGTAGAGAAAGTTATAGTCAATCGCTTACATACAACGAGCGTGTATAATCACGTGATATGTGATGTAACACGTTACTATCCGCCCCACGCGCATAATCACTAGAATCGGAATCACTGTACTGTTTCCGTTTGAAGTCGAAAGCTCATATCGCAGCAACATCCAGGTGTACACAAATTTAAAAGGCAATATAATTGATGACGCAACCAACCGGACTGATGAAAGCTAATAACGATTCAACTAATGAGTTGAACGCTTGCAATACGCCACGACGAGGATCTGTTAACCCTTTACCCAACAGAAGGGCCCTGTGCCAATGCATTCTCTTATATATGCGAGTCGACCATAGGTCGCCTCGCATATATAAGAGAATGCATTGGCTTAACACATTAAAAATTATAAAATTGTTAAAGAATGTAAGAAAAAATGGTAAAAAGTGTTAAAAAAAGATTTTTTTTAGGCCAATGCATTCTCTTATATATGCGAGGCGACCTATGGTCGACTCGCATATATAAGAGAATGCATTGGCACATGGCATAACTGTAACTATCACAATGTGATCAAGGAGCCGGTTCCAATGATATCCATATTTGTATGGTTTTATTGAGACAGACCGAAGATATTTTAGGCTGTTGAAGCTTTATTTGGCCGGTTTTGGCCGGTTTGTTGGGTAAAGGGTTAACAGGAGGCGACGTTGGCTAATGACCCATTCAGACATATATTTTGAAGTAATAGCGAACAGCATACTACAGTTATTGCAGTTCCAATACTAAGGCTCCGCAGTATTTCACAGGAACGGTAAATTTGTTTGGAATGATTTAAGGACACGATCTCTCGTTCCTGAACCGGTCGTACGCGTGACTTACTTGTAGCATAAGGAAGCATCCGCTTCTCGGTGATACATCATGACAGACTTAACGGAAGCAGTGCACCACGATGAAGACATGATGAAGACATGTCGCCAACGTTGATTCATCGTTTTGATGAATTCAATGTCCTCGTGAGTGGAGCTAAAGCTGTATGTTGCCTGCTATGTCACCCTGACAGAAAACATATTATGTCTCTGCTGAAATATCTTGGTTGTATTGTTATATCGATTATAATTTGATGTGATTCGGTTCTGTTGCTAAGATACCAGTTACGATACTATGTAGCTTTTACCCAGAATGATGAGTTGGCCGAACTCATTCTGAAATTCAGTCAAACTTTGTATACATGTTTGCATGCGGTTTTATACACATTTGGACTAGTTGGGAGCTCTCAGCGAGTAGAAAATCTTGTGCATGCAGTATCTTTCTATCGTTCTAATTTCTTACGCAACATTGTTCGCAAAACTAGGAAGAAAATGATAATAGGCCTTATGATATTAGTGCCTATGGTTGTTACGGTGTTAACGTATGGAGTGGCGGTAGTGTGGTCGGCACTATGGTTGTTACGGTGTTAACGTATGGAGTGGCGGTAGTATGGTCGGCACTTTTGGACGAGGCACCAAGTCATAATCTAACAATGCAAATATACATAGAATCAACTCCGCTCGAGAAAACTGTCTTCATTGCACATTTGGTTGGCAACACGGCTGGACTCCTTCAAGTCAATACAATGTTCTTGTTGTATTGTGGTGTGCTTCATGTCTTACAACAGGAATTCAAAGGCGTAAATAGGGAAATTGAAAAGGCAAGGCGCCAATCTGGAGTCTCAAAGTTGAGCAGCGTTTTAACATCCCAAAGATTGAGGTTCGAATCCTTGACGGAGATTGTAAATAAGTTCGACCGGTTGATGTCACATTTCGTAGCGGCTGCTTTCGTCATTGGTCTGATGATCGTCTGCTTGATTTCCTACTCTTTGGTAAACAAAGGCCCACATTCGGAATCATTCAAAACTGCGTTTATAATGACTATCGTCACTGGAGTCTACTTCGCTGGACACACGTACCAGGAAGTGGAGCTAAATACACAGGTAACTAATATAGCCTAAAGTCAGCACCCTGCAGTTGACAACTGTCAAGAGTTTGTTCAATCAGTTTCCAAATTTTCTGTCGTATACATATGAATTTTGGAAACGAATACTATTAACGTATATTATAATAACTTTTAAAACTCTTTGCAAAACTTCCATTAAACCGTGCAAGGGTTCTGCT
Source organism: Siphonodentalium dalli (assembly GCA_032622095.1). Taxonomy (NCBI): domain Eukaryota; kingdom Metazoa; phylum Mollusca; class Scaphopoda; order Gadilida; family Siphonodentaliidae; genus Siphonodentalium; species Siphonodentalium dalli. Next base: position 200,302,995 of record CP136069.1, read on the forward strand.
TTCTCACTAGCAATTATATCATGTGAAAGCCGAACTATTTGGCTGCCATTAGTGGCGACCTTGCATGAGCATTATACCAATAGCATGCTCTATAATATGCCTAGCTGATATCGTCACCTGTATCAAGCCATCCAGTATTAGTAAACCAGACTATGTCGGATTACTATCGACTACATCTGGGGAAACCCCAGACTCGGATTGATTTCAGGAATGAAAGGAATTCCACAGTTTTAGATATCACATTGATATTCATGTTTCAAAATAAGTAAATGATTACACATGTCATCGACTGAGTTCCCTTGATTGCAATATTTCTCAAATTTAGCCACATAGCTTCTAGTGACATTTCTAGTCACATAGGCTATCAAAACTACCATTGCGATCGACAAATATCTGGAAGAAATACTACAAACGTCCACCTTATATAAACCGTTCCAAGAACATATATGATCAATGCACAATTATGAATCGACGCTAATTAGTTGAAACTTGAACTGACAGCGAGTAGGATGAGACAACGTTCTTGAAGTGTGTTAGTTAACCCCCTCTCTGCTAAATGGATTATCCCAGTCAGTTGTATGGTTTATGCCAGCATGACAAAGTGGATAACAGAAATAAAAACTTCAAACTGGGTGTATATCACCACACCGGCCCACCCGGACTAGCAGGAAAATACTAGTATGAATGGTCAACTGGTAACCGAGAGTGACCCCTCGGCTATCTACAAGTCAACAATATACAGTTGTCGCCCGCTGTCGAGGGAGACATTGATATTTGTCACCCGTTCCCGGGCGGGTGACAACTCGCAATGTCTCTCGAGAAGAAGGGCAACAACTGTTTTGTTATCCGATTACTACAGATAAAAATCCTTGCCATCCAGACGCACGATGTTGCACTGAGTCACGAGTGCTTTCTTTCCCGATTATTATTATATATTTTCAGTAACTTCGTATCGTCCTATATGATTTATGTTCTATAATCGATTGTCAAGCCGTTAAACGTTTGATAATCACCGTTTATTTACGATCATTTTGGTGGTTAAATCATCAATATCGGTCCATGCAATGTAAACCAATAAGCCATATAGATATTATCCCCTTCTGCAATTGAGCATATTCAATGTCGTCTTGTGGCCGAATTTACTCGCGATGTTCACTTCATTACGATCTTCCCACGAAAGTTATTGGGTAGTTGTGGGTTACATTGATGTACATTCATATATGTAAATGCTTCCAAGTACATGGCGATCCCCACACAGAATACTTCTATAATCACATTGCATACATCGCGGAGAGGTCTGATATGATGTATAAGCGTACAGGACCATTCGCGACAAACGTATGCATTACGTTGTCCACTAGCAAGCATGTATAATCAAGCAACCTCAAGAGATCGACTCGTTCAATCTTGTACCATAATGTCGACATGAATATATTGAATCAGCGAAATGTTTCGATGTAAAAAGTACATAATAACGCTTGTCCGATAAAAGTATCAACTCAAATTAGCAAACACCACAACTGGTGTTTTTTCGAATCCGTCGGTATATAAGGTTACACAGGTGTAAATGTTTTCCATAGGCTTCAGTGCTAACGTTTTAGCGTATACTATTGGCAATATAAACATTGGGTCCAAAATTGACACTTTGGGAAACTTTTTTGCACAAAAAAATCATGTACGACAGGCAGGGAATTCGCCTTTAAATCTTGTGTTTTCCTAACTAGTGTCAGAACCGCATAAAAAATACTGTCATATTTTAGACCACAAAAAAAAATTCAAACTTCACTACAGAGGGTTAATTACTGTGCCAATGGCTATTTTACCAGTAGGAAACCATAGGGAAGAGGTGTGATGATTGTTTTATGCAAAAAGCACACAAGGCTATTGACCAATCAGTGCCCAGTGTATATTTTATTCTCTCCTATATATTCCTCCCGCATCCACTAGAGGTCTCTCCGAACCTTATTTACACCAGTGTAACCTAAAGCGATAGCCCGCTTTTTCGCAGAATAATTGTAACTCCCTACATTTCTTCAGAATTGCCCATCAATGGAACAAATATGTATAAAAGCAATATCACTTCTGTGGTTCTTTATTTATCACACACAATTTAACCTCACCCCCTTTAACATATTATTCATCAAAAAAACACAAATTGCCACCATAGGTCATGTTCAGGCCCCATTTTCACACAGTGTTTGGGGGTCTGGTGTTGCAAACTTGGCTCAGCTATGGAAGACTGTACAAGATCCTTTCCATGAGAGAACTTCTGGTAATGTGAGGTCATTGAGTCCAGATTTGAGAAGCTGAGCATGAAACACATGACTTTATCAGCAAATTGAAGACTAAAATATGATAAAAAGGGTGATCCGAGATAACTGGATGTGGGTGTATATTGAATTAGTTGAACTAAAATATGCTATCTTTGAAGTGCTGAAGCATTTTCTTATATGTGTCCAAGTTTTAGTGCTATTAACCTTCAAATGATAATACCCACCAGTGGAAATGACTAACTTGTATGATATATATATATATATCACTGGCTATAAAATCCAAAATACTTGTCAGATCAGCTTCTTATAACAAGTGATATGTGTCTCATTGACATGCTCATGTTATGGGTCATCTGCATTATCATATGACTACTACCACCTTGAATTTTTTTTTAAAACATATTGAAAAATTGGCAATTTTTATGAAAAAATCATACTATTTTTGGCTGATGTAAGAGCAAGAAGACATCAGCAGCAAGAATAGCTACACCATGCATGAGAGATTCATTGGACTGAAAGACCAGGCTGTTAAAAATGCAATAAAATACTTTAAAGTGACCTCCAGGAATCAAAAAGGCCAAAATGCTCATTTTCCCCTTTAGGTTACACAGGTGTAAATGTTTTCCATAGGCATCAGTGCTAACATTTTAGCGTATACTATTGGCAATATAAACATTGGGTCCAAAATTTTCTTTAAATCTGAAAAATTGACACTTTGGGAAACTTTTTGCACAAAAAAATCAGGTACGACAGGCAGGGAATTCGCCTTTAAATGTTGTGTTTTCCTAACTAGTGTCAGAACCGCATAAAAAAAATACTGTCATATTTAGACCACAAATTTTTTTTCGAACTTCACTACAAAGGGTTAATTCCTGTGTCAATGGCTATTTTACCAGTGGGATACCAGATACCATAGGGAAGAGGTGTGATGATTGTTTTTATGCAAAAAGCACACAAAGCTATTGACCAATCAGGCCAAGTGTCTATTTTATTCTCTCCTATATATTCCTCCCGCGTCCGCTAGAGGTCTCTCCGAACCTTATTTACACCAGTGTAACCTAAAGATTTATGACTTTAGTACGTCGTAGTGATGTGAGATACCTGAGGTACTGTAGTGTGTGTGTGTGTGTGTGAGAGGGGGTGTGTGTGCTTAGATATATTATTGTGTGTGTGTGTGTGTGTGTTTGCTTAGATATATTATTGACATATAACATCAGGCGGGCGACAAAAACAATGTATCCCGGCTCAGCGGGCGACAGTGTGATTTATCGCCCGGCACGTGACAGGACATGGGCCAATCAGATAAGTGTAAAATAGGGATGAGGGTAACAAAGGATACAGGCTAGTAACATTGCTGATCATCCTGTCGTCGTGCGTGTACTGTTTCACGTTATATGTATATAACATTGGAGTATGTATATCACTATGAAAAAGGGACGTAGCTATAAAACATGTTAAAAATAAGGGGATGTTTTATGGTTTTCTTGTCCAATTTCTACAGGTACAGGTTTCGTCGACCATGGTGATAAAAAAATTGTGAGGCATGATCCAGGAGCGGTTTACAGAAATTTGGAAAAGAGATTTGGAACGTACATACCAAAGTAAAGTTAAATAGCCAAAGTAGTCAATTTTGAACAGTTAAAAAAGGTGCCCACATTTTGGAAAGATCGTAATGACACCGGAGGGCGTCATCGGTAGCTAGCGATTGATTTTATGTCTTCCAAACCCGTTGCCATATTATCCCTTTTCGGCACTTAACGAGCAGGGGAAACAACTCTTTTGATGTTTGTTAGTTAACCCTTTCTATGCTAAATGGGTTATCCCAGTCAGTTAAAAAGTGTACATCGGAATGGTCTATTATGTATTTACAGTTATGTACAGGTAATATATACAGACGACAGATAACTAAAAGTACAGAAGGATTCCTATTTATTGAGGGAAATGTTGAGATAATAAGTTCAAGAATACACGACAGCATAGAACCGCCACACCACTGTGTTTACTATCCTGATTGATCAACTTACTATTTTGATTAATCAACTTAGCTATCTTGAGTAATCAACTAGCTATCTTGATTAATCATCTTATATATCTTGATTAATCAACTTAGCACGCCGGCTCGGTCACAAACAGTTTTTACCCTGTGCCAATGCATTCTCTTATATATGCGAGTCGACCATAGGTCGCCTCGCATATATAAGAGAATGCATTGGCCAAACAATTGTTTATATTTTTGTTTAAATAAATGTTTCTGACAATTTTTAGGACATAAAATAAAAAAAACATCCATTACCCTGCAGGGAGCCCCACAAATATATAGAAGCATATAGAAGAGTGTCGTCTGCTCATGTTTGTCTGGGGCTCTGTATGGGTGAAATTATAAAATTGTTAAAGAATACAAGAAAAAATTATTAAAATTGTAAAAAATTGTTAGGCCAATGCATTCTCTTTTATATGCGAGGCGACCTATGGTCGACTCGCATATATAAGAGAATGCATTGGCACAGGGTAAAATTAATCAACTTAGCACGCCCGTTCGATCACAAACAGTTTACTGTGTTCATGTTCGAATCCCAGAATATCCAACTCATTAAAGTACATTTTTATCATAAATTTACTAGTTTAAAAAAAACACTCTTTCCCTTCGTATAACGATCCTGCTGCGCCAAGGTGTGTTCAGTTAGGTAGGCGTTAGACAATCGTTTAAAATTCGAGTGAAGTTGGCTAGGCGTTGGACTTTCGACTAAAAGTCCAGTTTCGGGTTTTCATCCTCACAACCAAATACACGGACCGCAGACTACTACTCTTTTCAAAGAGTGTAGGTAAATATCTTTATTATGCTAATTTAAAGGTTATATGTACTTTTGGCGTATCTTACAATCTCAACTGAATACAAATCCAAAATGGTAGGAGTATTTACTAATACACAACCAAAATGGTGGAGTATTTACTGAACAGAGAGTCAAAATGGTGGAATATTTTACTGAATACAAATCCAAAATGGTAGGAGTATTTACTAATACACAACCAAAATGGTGGAGTATTTACTGAACAGAGAGTCAAAATGGTGGAATATTTTACTGAATACAAATCCAAAATGGTAGGAGTATTTGACTGAATACAAATCCAAAATGGTAGGAATATTTGACTGAATAGTGGACCAATAGCAGGAGTATTTGTTGCAGTAATTGTTTGCATATTGGACAAGGGAGAGTATCCTTTATGGTCTGTCTCAAAATTGGGACACTGAACGTGTACCTTTATAACAGTATACAATATTTTGATTTTGTTTATTTGTTATTCCACGAACTGAGACAGAAACTATTTAAAAGCCACATGTCACGTTCTAACACTATTCTCAAAATTAAATTAGACCGCTCCATGATCCTTTTTCCATTTCGAAATTCATCTCATGAGAATAACCAGAAATTTATTATAATTATCCTCCTCGTGAATATGGCTAGCAGACATCCTTCCATTTCTCATGTATGTACATTTATGTACCACCTTCATTATGTGGGGAAATAATATGACGCATAAGCTGTAACACTATTTCTTACACTATGTTTTATGGTCTGTCCAACATATCCTCGCGAAATATGCACACAATCGACATATAATGTGAAATACGCACACAATCGACATATAATTTGCAATACGCACACAATCGTCCTATAATGTGAAATATGTACATAATGTGATAATAATATTAATAATACGCACACAATCGACCTATAATGTGATATACGCACACAATCGACCTATAGTGTGAAATACGAACAGTCGACCTATAATGTGAAAAATATACATAATGTGATAACAATAATACGCACACAATCGACCTATAATGTGAATATGTACATAATGTGATAATAATATTTTCATAAGCTTAAGTAGGTAAATAATGGACTCATCGCCGTTATTTCGTTTTATGGCGCGGGCCACAGTGAAACCACGTGTTAAAGACCGTATACCCGAAAAGTCGTGAGTTGGCTTATATGTGTCATTGTCCGCACATCAATGGCATAGAATCGACTCATTATGAGTGACTGATGGGCTCTTATTTTCAGCACATTATCGACTCAAAATTAGGTGATTCTAAGCAGATTATTTACCTATAACAAGTGTGCCGGTTTTCGGGAGAACAAGCTGGTCTGTCAGCCGCTCCGCCATATCGACATGTTAATGTCATTCCCGATGGATAGGTGTGATTTTACTGTCATTCCCGATGGATAGGTGTGATTTTACTGTCATTCCGGAGGGCTAGGCGTGATTTTACTGTCATTCCGGAGGGCTAGGTGTGATTTTACTGTCATTCCGGAGGGCTATGTGTGATTTTCGCTGACCCTGTCAGATACATCACATGGCAGACACACACAAGTCTACTGGATATACAGTGTATGGTCTCTCTCAAAATTTGTTCTTAAAATAAATCTACTCCAAAATCTAAGTCAACGTACTTTTCAATTGTGCTTTACATGTCCCAATTTATTATTATTAGAAATATCGAGGTCTAGAATAGTGGGATATGTCAAGCAGTTTATAGTCTATAAGACACATACACATGCATACAGACAGACAGTCCGACAAACAGAAGTTCCTAACTATATAGTAGATGTATGTATATATGGTGTGAAGAATATACAACAGGAATCTAGAAGGTCAATATATTTAAAAAAAATCCCTGTCCAATTTGACACCATAACACCACCATATGTACATGTACGTCGCGTTCTATACCATATAACACCACCATCTGTACATGTACGCCGTGTTCTGTACCAAATAACACCACCATATGTAGATGTACGTCGCGTTCTGTACCAGAAAATAATTTGGTCGGACACATGAGCCAATTTGGGTAAGGTTTTTTTATGGCCAAATATACACTTTTAAAACAGTAAAAATTTAACAGGATTTGAATTGTCAGTCCTCAACAAATTTCAATTATCGCCTCAATTATAATATTTTGCGCTTCGTTTGAACGTTAACTGATGGATTAATTTGTGTATCTTCGCGAAGCTAGTGACATATGGTCAAATGTTTGAGTTAATATCAATCAAATTGATGCGTCCAGGGTCAGTGAATGAAAATAAATACCCAAAAGGCGCGGCTCTTGAATTGTGACTTCGCCATCAACAAAAATAAAAATTCAGCATCAGATCGTTTGATTACGGGATGGGTTGACGCTGTAGTTTGTGCATATAATGATATACTGATATTGATACTGGTTACCGCACCTCGTACGTCATTTCTGAAACCATTTTGTCCCGAGTAAGATGTAAATTAACATACAAAATGTGGAAAATCGGACAAGGCATCTTTACCGCACTGCACTGTGAAATTCATTAGGCAAACCGCATCCTTCACCGTGATATCCTTTCGGCAAACCGCGTCATTCTCCGTGAAATCCATTTGGGCAAACCGCGATATTCTCCGTGAAGTCCATTTGACAAACCGCGATATTCTCCGTGAAATCCATTCGACATACCGCTTCATTCTCCGTCGTATGCATTGGACACACCTCGTCATTCTCGGCACTGTAAAACAAAGGAGCGAGCCTCGAGATGTTTAGAATGAGTAGAATCGCTAAAAATCGGAAGCACACCTCGGGGACAACAACCGAAAGCACTATGAATTAAAGGGCATTTTCCGTGTTGAAACAAACATCCGAGTTACCATTAACAATGTATGCTAACATCTGATATCGACCGAACTAATGGTTCGAACGCTTCAAATGGACTGGCGTTTATGCGACACAAACATTACGATGTCGTTCCACTGAGATGTCACACATTCACTGAATTTTAACCGGCGTATATGATAGGATCCCGGTCTCGTGATACAGTGGCGCCCATAGATTGTTACCATCTACTTCACCAGTGGCATCAGTTTAAAGGAATTCAGAAATAAGATCCAACATCGACAAGCTTTGTCTGAGATTTCAAGTTCTGGTTAAAAATTATGACAGATCTGGAAGCTGGGAATGCTGATGAAGATAACTATTCGACTTTGGTTGACCATTTTGATGAATTCAATATCCTAATTGGTGGTGCGAGAGCTGTGGGTGCTCTGTTTTGTTTCCCTGGGGAAAAAAGGCTGGTTACGTTGCTGAAAGCGCTTTGCTTTATTGTTTTGTGGATTTTATTCTGGTGTGACTCAGCGCTGTCTATGAGATACTATATAAAATGGTATATGATGTACGACCCCAACGAGAGGGTTGCAGAACTAATTTTGACCATCAGTCAGATACTTTATGCGTGGTTGCACACGTTTCTCTACAGCTTTGGCATTGTTGGAAGCTCTGTGAAAATCAAGCAATTTCAACACGCTGTGTCTACGTATCGTTCTGATTTCGTATCCCATAGGAATAACATAACAAGGAAGAAAACGTTAATAGCCCAAATCGTTTTGGTGCCTATAATTGCTATTCTATTCGGGATGGGAGGGTTGAATGTGCTGTCATTAATTACAGGCGAAACACCGGATAATAATATAACAACACAGATATTAACGGAATCACCCCTGCTAGAGAAAAGTGTCTTCATTGCACACCTTGTTTTCCTCGCTATTGGACTTTTCCAAATCAATACGATGTTCATATTGTTCTGTGGTGTGTTGCGTATTTTGATACAGGAATTCAATGATACGAGTAGAGAAATCGAACATGTCAGGCGTCAACCCATATTTTCAAAGTTGGGTAGCGTTTTAACAACCCAAAGATTGAGGTTCGAATCATTGACGGAGATCGTAAATACGTTCGACCAGTTGATGGCTCATTTCGTGTCGGCTGCTTTCATCGTTGGTCTGTTGAACATCTGTTTGGTCTCGTACGCTTTGGCAAATAGAGGCCCGCAATCGCAGTCGCTCTACGCTTCAATAATATTGGCCATCGCAGTGGGAATTTACCTGGTTGGACACACGTACCAGGCGATGGAACTTAACTATAAGGTGAATATACATTATATACATATGTCTCCCATGTGAATATACCGTAGATGTACATGGAAGCGGTAACTACGTGGTCAAAAATTTGGTAAATATCGCAGTGTTTACTGTGTAATATACATGATCGTTTAATAAAAGGACAAACCACAGAGCATAAACGTTCACAATTCGGTATACAATCTTTTCAGTGATCTCGGTTAAATTGAACGAAACAGCTTATTTCTTTTGGCAGCTGTAATTTACTCAATCGTGAATGAACACGTTTATATGGGCAAATTTATTTACACTATTTACATACTATGAATCCGTAAGATCACCAGGACACGTATCATCATATCAACATTATCAACACCAACCCACCATCATCATCATCATCATCATAATAACCACCACCTTCATCATCAACATCACCACAACCACGTACCGCCACCGTCCCACCAACATTAACACCATCATAATCACATAATTACAGGAGTTTACTTGATTGGACACACGTACCAAGCAGAGGGACTAAACTATCAGTTAAATAATAGATGTAGCACAACGTCAGTAACTGATCAAGATCATATTGACGACAGTGACACAGTTTTCAAGATTTTTGACAATCAGGTCCAAGTTGTCTGAACATAAAATAATTAATTTATGTAGTTCTAAAACTCTGCATATATCCTCGCACATATACGCACATATTCGATCTATATATAATGTGAAATAGGTACATAATGTGATTATTTGATTATGAAATAAGCAGATAATGGATCAAAATCGCCTCATTAAGAGTCGATTATGTGACTAAAATGCTCTCGTATGTATTATCGTATGTATTATCGACAAAAAATGAGGCGATTCTAAGCACATTAACTGCATAATACAAGATTGTATTATAAGCAGATAATGTGCGGGTTTTAGGGAGAACAAGTTGCTTTGCAACATTCGAGTAAACTGATCCAGTGTGCAGCTTTCTCGATACGATTTATGTCTTTGAAATGAAGAACAGTTTGTCGTCGATAAATTGCGACCTTGATAATACTACCTTACTATTATTTAAATTCGCGCAGTGCTATCTGTTTGTATTCGATTCATTCCAATGGGAGACTCGCATATATATAAGGGAGTGCATTGTCGCGGGGTTTTCGCAAAATTTGAAGAAGCTCCAGTCATGGAAGGGTTAAAGCCTAGCATAATCAAAATACAAATATTAATCCATAATTAATGGAGCTCCGTGGTCCAGTGGTTAGCGTGTCGGACTTGTATTCGCTGTAAACACATCGATATGGGTTCGCAGCGCGTCACCGGTCATTGAGTCTCCACATAGCAGTGGCTTGGCGGTTTTGAGCGACGGGGTCTGATTACTCGCTGTTTCAAAACCCGCGCCAAGTTGTGACCCTTGTGCAAGGTCGCTCGTGCTGTGTAGGCTTCGTATCACTCATGCGTTAAAAGAGTACCAGTCAGCTTGTCATACTGATGAGTATCAGAGCATGTTCTGATCAATCTAGAGCCGTGCATGCAATGGCTGCAGCCGGTTCATTGGTTGGCTTGTACAAATGACTTGGGTAATTTTGTACCAAGCGTGCTAGAGCAAGTAATTGGTTAATCGCTATACAAAACTGGTAATTATTATTATTATTATTATTATTATTATTATTATTTAACGTTCAACCTAAACGTAAAATATTATAATTGAGGCGATAATTGAAATTTGTTGAGGACTGACAATTCCAATCCTGTTAACATGTACTCTTTTAACAGTCTATCTCTGTCCATAAAAACCTTACACTAATGGGCTCATTGGTCCGATCAAATTATTTTGTGGTATAGAACACGTCGTACGTGTACAGATGGTGGTGTTATGTGGTATAGAACACGACGTACATGTACATATGGTGGTGTTATGTGGTATAGAACACGACGTGCATGTACATATGGTGGTGTTATGTGGTATAGAACGCAACGTACATGTACACATGGTGGTGTTATGGTGTCAAATTAATTGGACAGGACATTTTTTTATATATTCGCTTTCTAGACAACACACCCGTTCGATGGAGACAGCTATTAGTCCTGTTTAAATGAAAACAACAGACACACATGAGAGTGTTGCCTATGCCCTTGTTGAAAAGAACTTATATGCATAGTATTCGTGAGAAAGTGGGTAAGACATGTAGCTGTATTTTATCTGTATTTTATTTTATTTTAATGAAATATTAAATATGTAAGGGTCTTCCATTATAGCAACTGTCTGGAGGATTATGCAATTATTATATTACTCAATAATGTACAATTGTGTACTTTATGAAATTATGTGAGGCCAATATACATGTCAGAGTTATACAAACACAGTCCATGCAGAAAGTTTCATTTACATTCAAAATAATCGCAACGTCTCGAAAAAATAGACAATAGAGTTTGGCAAGTGTGGGGGTGGGGCTTTCCTCTATCTATTTATTATCGCCGTAGATATCCTCAGTGTAAGTCTTCAGTATAATCCAAACATAAATGGAATAAAAATTAATGACTGGGAATTCATTTAGTTATCATCACATATATAGAGTTTGACCTCTGTGGTACAAACAATGTGGAAAAACTAAACACTAAACAAAAAAGAAAATTGAGAATCTACTCAGCCATTGGACTTTCAGACAGTTACATGTAAGCATAGTTGGCACAAACACTAGCATTCCCTATTATCATGCATTCCATATACTGATACATTGATTAACAGTCTCACCATCCCCATCGATGAATTGTGTCGATAAAATACAGAAATTATTGCCTAACTTTCTGTGGTCTGGAAAAATTGACAACATTAAGACAAACATTGTTATTAATAAAATTTATCAAGGAGGCTTGGGATTTCCTAACGTGGAATATTCTGATAAAGCCCTAATAATATCATGGGTGAAAATTACTCTAGACCCTTTGATAGTAACATGTTGGAAAACAATTATTCAAATACTTTTATGGGAACTATTTGGAGGAAACAAGATTTAAAATTTGAAGAACGAAGGCTTGAATTTTATAAGCCAGAATGTTAAATCCCTTGGAAGAGTCTTGCTAATGCCTGGACCGATTACAGTCAAGAAATCACAACCACTGGACAAATCATGTCACAACCTATATTTTCAAATAAAAATATGACCATAAATCGCAGACTATTTGTGGAAAAACATTGGAAAAATGGGGTACTTTTTGTCAATGATTCATTGAAAAGATAAATCTGGCTTTCTGGACTTTGGTACATTTTGTAGGAATTTTTATATAAATACTCCTTTCGCCACATACCATAGAGTAATAAATTCATTACTGTCACAATGGAAAGCATGTGCGGGGGAATAGGAAACTAACCTATATCAAACCTGAGATTATTGAAACATTAAAGACCAATGATAAGACATGTGAGGTATTCTATGCTCTCTTTTTCTGAAAGTTTAATACAAACTCCAAGTAAAGTACAATCACACTGGCAAGAACGTATAGACATGTCAGTCAGTGACACATACTGGTAAACAACTGTACCAAATAGTATACTAAATAACTGATGACACAGGTCTTCAAACTTTCCGGACAAATATTCCATGATATACCCTACATAATTGAAAAGTTATTCAAATGAAAAATACTAGACACGAATTATGTACATTCTATCAGCACGAAATAAACTGTGCTGCAATTAATTTTTGAATGCTCAATAATAAAATCAATTATGCTGCAATTTCAAGAAACATTTAAGATAAAATGTGATTACTCCACTATATATACTGCTAGGGTTACTCTCAACAAATAAGATCCAAAATGTGCCTGACATTTGTGGCCTTTTATACAAAAAGTATATATATTCTTGTAAAACAAAGAGCAATAATAATCCCACTATCCTGAGTACATCAAAGTCTCTACAACATGGAAATAGTGGCAGTACTTCTCTGCACAAAACGCAAATAATGTAAAGACACTCCGGGATGAACTCAAACCTTTGTGAATTTTGAGACTCTCATACATGAGCCAAGGTTTAATATGGGGATAATATGTATGCACACACGGTGGTTCAATGAGCCTCAATATAAAGTGTCTTTATTTCAGAAATCACCAATATACCTATGTATAATGAAAAACAATTGAAGAAATATTGGAGTTGTCATAAATTGTAATCACACTGTATACGACAAATGTTATATTATCATTAATGCAAAACATGTATAAATATATCAGAACCTCGTCATAACAATTATTTTAAAAAGAGTTACTAAGTTTTAAAATTTTAAAGTCTGTATGGGGAAAGCCTGTTGGCACTTTGCCAACAACGCTAGCATTTATACTTGGATCACATCACAGTCTCATCGGTGTGTGTATTTCAGTCACTCAGTTGTTATCTGTACTTGTTGTTATTTAGTGCTTGTTATAATCATCTACTTTAGTACTGTCGAACTGTCATCTTAGTTAAAGTCATCTAGTTTACGACTCGTGTTTCTCCCCAAGATAACTTATCACAACAGTGAAGTCCAGCGTGGAGCTACAAATCACTATGGTTACTGTTATGCCTGAATATTAAGAATGCACTTAAATCACCATGTTTCCGCCAGAAGTCGGATTCTAATATCGTCAGTCACTACCAGAAAAACTCAAAGTAAAATGGCGATAGCATTGATGACACAACCACCCGGGATCATGAAAGGTAATATCGATCTAACTAATGCGTTGAAAGCTTCCAATAGACCACACCGAGCACCGCTAATTTACCTGTGATAAACATGAGGGCGATGTTAACTTGTTATGTGACAAGGCACGTCAAACAGTATAGGTGTGGCATAACCATCATTTTGGGCATACTGTACAGTTGGCCACAATATTCGTGAGAAGCAACATTAAGTTCGTGCATTTCCATTTATAAAGTTCAACTGTTCCATTTGACAGGAATAGTCAAATGAAGGTTGGAATAATTTAAGTGCATGGTCTATTGTCGGTAAACTAGTCATACGTGTTACGTAATGTTAGTATAAAGAGGATTCTGCTTCTGTCTGTTAAAATATGACGGACTTACAGGAAGCAGTACATGGTGATGAAGACAAATCACCAAAGTTGGTTGATCGTTTTGATGAATTCAATGTACTCGTGAGTGGACCTAAAGTCGTATGTTGTCTGCTATGTCACCCTGATAGGAAACATCTTATGTCTCTGCTGAAATATATTGCTTGTTTAATTTTATGGATTGTAGTTTGGTATGATTCGGCGATGTGGCTTAAGGACGTTATAAAATATTATCTCGCATTTAGCCGAAATCAGGAGTTGGCCGATCTCATTTTGACAATCAACAAAGCTCTATATATGTGTCTTCATACGGGTTTCTATTTTTTGGGGTTAATTGGTAGCACTGGCCGAGCTGAACAATTTCTACAAGCAGCATCAACATATCGTTCTGATTTCATGCCCAATAGGATTCACAACAGCAGGAAGAAATTTTTGATAGCCCTTATGATTTTGGTGCCTGTAATTTATACGGCGTTAACGTATGGAACAGAGATCGCGTGGACGGCACTATTGGACGAGGCACCCCGTCACAATCTAACAATGCAATTTTTCGTGGAATCAACTGCACTTGAGAAAACTATCTTCGTTGCACGTATTGTTGTCAGCATTGTTGGAGTCGTGCAACTCTGCACAATGTTCTTCTTGTTTTGTGGTGTGCTTCGTATTTTGAAACAGGAATTCAAAGGCGTAAATATGGAAATTGAAAAGGCAAGGCGCCACCCTGGAGTCTCAAAGTTGAGCAGCGTTCTAACAGCCCAAAGATTGAGGTTCGAATCCTTGATGGATATTGTAAATAAATTCGACCAGATGATGTCACATTTCGTAGCAGCTGCTTTCGTTATTGGTCTGGTGACCGTCTGCTTGGTCTCGTACGCTTTGGTGAACAAAGGTCCGCAGTCTGTATCATTCAAGTCATCATGTATAATGGCCATCGGCACAGTACTCTACTTGGCTGGACACACGTATCATGCAGTGGCGCTAAACTCACAGGTAAATAACATAGCACAAAGTCCCCAACTTGTCCGCCGGTGATCAGCCACGCATGCGACACGCATGCGAATATAGGTCACAATTAACTAAATATTTCCCATAGGCGCCAGTGTTAGGATTAAGCCATGCCCATGATTCATTACGGTACTTAACCAAACTTTAAATATTTTTGCATTTAAAACTCCACGTCGGACATAAGTTGTCAAAAAATAAATGGTGCCTTACCATACTTATTCCTGGAAATAAATTGGCATTTCAACAACCCCCCTTTGTGCAAAAACTTTCAGTATAGAAGAAAACCCCACCCCTACCAAATTTGGCGACCAGCGCAGACGCTTGACGAACAACCCCACACAAATGGCCGAGGAATTAACATAGCCTATGAATACATTTTTTCTTTCACATTAAACAACCGAAGATATTATACACCATTCGGCTGCTGGTATTGTTTTATGCTGACTCGAGTTTCCCTACACAAATGCCAAGGGGCATAATTTCAATTATTTAGTTGCTTATAACCTATATTATGACGGTCTCGTTGTGCATTATTACATAATGCGTATACCAAGTGATCTCGGTCCTCACCAGGTTGGGCTATCGGTTGGAAGGATACTGTTTATGGACCCAGTCCCACCGTTGCTCTTCTGTAACGAACGTTACGCACATAATCTTGGGCGGTAGTTATATTGCTTGCATGTCTTCGGATTAGGTGTAATGGATGTTTTGCGTATATGGACATAGGGGCAGCCTTTCCATGGCATGATGATATAAAACATGCACAATTATATCAGTGGTTCGTTAAATGTCAAAGAAACGAGACAATATAAGTAAACACAGCATAGTTTTCCAGAAAATTTCAATTTGTCGCGCTATCTGAAATGCATTTAACAATACATTAAACAATCGTACCACTACACATTCTATCACGGTAGATGATATATCATTTTGAAGAAGGATGGATGAAGTTTAGTCACATTATCGACTCATAACGAGTCAATTCTAAGCAGATTGTGTGCGGACAATGACAAAAATATGAGCCAACCACGACTTTTCAGGTTCACGCTCTTTAACATGTGCTTTCACTGTGGCCAGCGCCATAAAACGAAATAACGGCTATGACTCCATTATATGCTTATTTCAGAATCAAATAATCACATTATGAACATATTTTCACATTATAAGTCGATTGTGTGCGTATTTGAGCGAGGCAAAGTTGAAAGCCAGCATCATCCCAACCGATATCCCAAGCTGTTGTGGACCGAGAAGACTTGGTCCACATAATTATATACATTTGACCACGATTCGTGAGACGCCATGGTACTCGCCATTCGAAAGTCGCCGAATTATTCAATGATATGATTACGCAATTTAAGAGTCCACATTTTGACAATACTATACTGTTTAATATGCCGAGCAGACACCCCCTTGTATCATAGCATCCAGTCATAGTGACCCCAGACTATGACTGAATTATATCCACTGCACCTGGAGACACATTGGACTCTCAATTATTTCAGGAATGAAAGAAATTAGGGCAATAATTACAAATGATTACAAATGTGATCGACAAACAGGCCGACAAACACCCGTCTTATGTGAGCCTTTCCAAGAAAAGATATATTCTGTATATTTCGTCTGACTTATCATTGCGCAATTATGAAGCCGCGTCGATTTGTTTGAGTTGACAACGGGTAGTATGAGACAACTTCTTTGAGGTTTTGTCAATAAACGCTTTTATACTAAATTGGTTCTCCCAGTCAGTTAAATGTGTACATCGGAATGGAATATTACTGAGTTGCAGGCACGTGAGTACAGCTAATATAAGTACTGAAGGAGTCATATTTATTGAAGGGAATGTTTAGATGATAAGTTCCGATATGCGAGAATTTAGAGCCGCCACACCACTTTATTTGCTATATTTTCTGTTCAATTACTATCTATATTAATCAACTCACTATCTTGATTAATTAACTTAGCAATTTTGAGTAATCTACTTAGCTTTATTAATAATCAACTGAGAACTCCGGCTCAGTCACCTACTGTTTATACTCGACTATCCAAAACAACAGAGTATGTTGTTCTATTAAATGTACTAGTTCAAACAAATATGCTCATTAGCTTCGTACACCGATCCTGCTGCGTCAAGGTGTTAGGCAATCCTTTGACATTCGAGTGAATTTTATTAGGCGTTCGACGTTCGACTAAAAGTCCAGTTTCGGGTTCTCGTCTTCATAACGAAATGCACGGACCGCAATCTGCAATCAAAATTTAAAGCAAATATGTATATCCTGCTGATGTGAAGGTGAAATGCAATGGTTTTCATCTTTTGGCTAGCAATGAACATAATTGTCGCATGTTGGGTCAGGAACATATCCCGCAATTCCATATTTTATGACGTCACGTATTGACATGAAAGCGGTCGGATTGAATTTTTTTTAAGACATAGCAAGTATATGCAAAACAAGAAGACGCGTGGTACATAGAATACCTACAGTTTTTGTTTGAGTACCGAAAACATGTCACGAGCGGCTAATTCCACACGCGAATAAGATGTTTCAGGATTCAAACAAAAAACTGTAGGTATTATTTTTATTATAATTGATTATGCAACTTATTAATGTCCAAAGTTACTAAATTAACTCTTATTGAATTAAATTATTAACTCTATTTAATGAAAGCAGCGATTTATTTAATGTATCTAATTTACGTCCATGATTAAAAGCGTGTCATTGTAGGTGATTGACAGGTTGCAGAATTATTGATCGAGTGTTGTCCTGAATTCGTCTCTTTTGATTGGCTATTGGACAATGTTCACACACTGCTCACTCGGTCGCACGTGTGTTACTGGTAGTTGTTAGTTTCAAGTCTGCGAGATACAGTGAAATAACGGAACCGACATTGAAGAGATAGTTACGCAAGCGTACGACGTTTCGGTAATTTTTAGGCAAACATAAAATAAAGGCATATAGTCAGCAAACTGCAACTGATGATGATTTTATCAAAATATTTTGGCATTTGTGTAACTCATTGGGAGCATTTTCCAAAAACGTATAAATTCTACTTTTGGCATAAAATTAAATCATGTTTTTGTGGGGTACGATCTAAAACTATTCCAATTCAAATAAATTCCAATAAACTGCTCCAGGATCCAGCTTCCATCTCAAAATTCATGTCAACAGAACGAGGAGCAAATAGTCTGCGAGAAATTGGGTCCTTGGTCATTATCATATTTAGCCTCGAATCTTCTTCGATATGCCAAGCAGACAACCTCCCACTTTCTATTGACATCCATACATTTATGCACCACCTTCATTATGTGGGGAAATTATATGACGAATAGGTTGTAAGCCATAATTTGTTTCACTATACTTATGTTGACAAACGGAAAGGAGTAAGGTCCGTCAGCCAGTGCTCCATTCTGACTTGTTATTGTCATTCCGGAGGGCCAGGTGTGATATTCGTTGACCCTGGTAGATGTGTTACCTTGCCAGGCACCACTAACCTGTATTGGTTTACCCATAAACATATCGGAACCGGCATTGAAGAGATAGATATAGAGATGCATTTATTATTTTCACGATTCCAAAGTTTATCTTATAATCTTATAATATCAAATGGCATGACTGCATATAGAGCCAATGGCATCCGCATTTGACAAGAAATTGTACCGTGTATGGCCTTTCTCAAAATTGGGACCTCGGACATTGAACGCGTACAACTAAATCGGTATACAATACTTTGATTTTTTAAAATTTCTTTCACGAACTGGGAAATAATACGTGTCTAATTTTAGAATGTTAGAGTGTTCAGCTGTGGTGTTCGTATCGTAATTGTATAACTATGTCTTAAAATTATTTTAAAGCCACGTGGCACACTGTCAAATATATCCGTAATTTTGCCGGAAAATTTGCTGGCATCACAATTGCTATATATATACGGAATGCCCGTAAAATAATTAAATGAAATGTTCCATAAAATAACGTGAAATTGATCTAAATTAACGGAACTTCCGTATAAATCCAAAACGCACATTGGATATAAACTACCAACGTGTAACGCATATAAGGATATAATACTCACATATTAGGCTACAATGCAATCTTCCCATTTGTTACGTATTTTGAAACATGAATTCAATGATACAAATAGGGAAATCGAACATGCTAAGTGCCAGCCCGTAGTTTCGAAATTAAGCAACGTTTTTTGGCGGAGATCGTAAATACCTTCGATCAGTTGATGGCTCAGTTCGTATCGGCTGCTTTCATCGTTGGTCTGGTTAACATCTGTTTTGTCTCGTACGCATTGGCAAACTGAGGCCCGCAATCGGAATCATTCTACGCTTCATTAGAAACTGCCATCTCAGTGGGAATATACATGATTGGACACATGTACCAGGCAACTATAAAGTAAATAGACATTATATATATGATGATAATATATATATATATATATATATATATATATATATATCTATATATATATCCCAAGTGAATATACCGTACTAAAGCGGTAACTACGTGGTCTAGAAATTGGTAAATATCTCACAAATATATAATCACCAGCACCGTCATCATCACTAACAACACCACCACCCAGCATCACTATCATCGGCATCATCGCCATCGTACTCCTCGTCATCAGCATCAATAATATTATTATCGCCATCAGCACGAGTATCTTAATCGCCACCAACATCATCATCACCGTCCTCGTCACCACCACCTCCTCATCCTCCCCATCACCATCATCATCATCACCAGCATCACCGTCATTATTATCATCATACTCATCATCATCACCATCATCACCATAATCATAGTCATCATCATCAGCATCATCCTCATCCTCGCCATTCCGCCCTCCACCTCTTCATCCTCATAATCATCATAGTTTCACCACCAGCATATCATCATCGACAACTTCGGGTGATCGATTCTCCTGTAGAACGTCTTATTTTGAGACAGGAATTCCTCTGCACAATATCTCATATTTAGCAGAGAAGCGTAGCCTTGAAAATACTTGCAAATGGTGTATACGCTATGTACGTTGACCTAATCGTGTATGCCTGGACACACCTGATATCCCCGGTGGATCCGTTGGTAAGAGTTGTGGCGTATAATGTCAACCCTAGTGGTCCATTGATGGCGCATCTAGTTTCAATTCCCATTTGTTTCCCATGCACAAGGGGTCGGTAATATTGTTGTATTTCCAATTTCCAGTATGATAACCATAATGCAATGGATATTACTTTATAAAACAATGGAACAAATTACACAACAAATTTTATGGATATTGACACAAAAGCCAAACTAGATATTTTTCTGTTGATAATCGAATATATAATAACATAACAATAACGTATACGCCAACCAATGCTGGACTTGAACTTTATGCTTGAAAATTACCCATTGATTTCCATGTCATGTTAAATGTCTGTTTTCTTTATTTTATTTTATTATATGTGTACATGTACAGGTATATTGCCTTACCCCAATGTAATTGTTGTGGTCGTGCAATACAGATATATCTACCTATCTAACGTGATATGATCATGATGTATCTAGTTTTATTTTTATTGTTTTCAAATTGTAATTTTGCTAAAAGCTTCTTTTTATTTATTCGAAGCAGGTAGTGACAAATTAATGTATATACATGTATCTATTAGTTATACAGCGTTCCTATTACAACCTAGAATTTGCCACAGCAATCCAAGTTCCCCATATCACAATGCACCAGATCCATATTATATATCGTAATGTGCAGTTATGGGCACGAAGGGGAACATAATCTCCCGGAAATTTAGTCGTAAATATAATGGATATGAAACAAGGTATTTAACTGATCCCATATACATAGCTTACTTCTATTACTGCCAAAAAGGCAGAAAAGTTCTTATAAATGTAAAAGTTAAACAAACATCGCTAATATGTATTAGTAACTAATAGCAAGAGGTAGTCATATTTTAAGTAATGTCAAAACTAAACATGCATCGTTATATGTATTAGCATTTAATGGCACGAAGTAGTCATATTCTTAGTAATGTAAAAGTTAAACAAGCATCGTCATGTGTATTAGCAATTAGTAGCAAGGAGTAGTCATGTTCTTATAAATGTAAAAGTTAAAAAAGCATCGCTAATATGTATTAGCATCTAATAGCAAGAGGTAGTCATGTTCTTATAAATGTAAAAGTTAAAAAAGCATCACTAATATGTATTAGAAACTAAAGGTAGTCATGGTCTTATTAATATAAAAAGAACTACACAAGCATCGTTATATGTATTAGCAACTAATAAAAACAGGTAGTCATATTCTTAGTAATGTCAAAACTAAACCAGCATCGCTAATATGTATAAGTAACTAATAAAAAGAGATAGTCATGTTCTTATTAATGTAAAAGTTAAACGACCATCGCTAATGTGTATTAGCAACTAATAGCAAGAGGTGGTCATGTTCTTATTAATGTAAAATCTAAACACGCATCGCTAATATGTATTAGCAACTAATAACAAGAGGTAGTCATATTCTTAATAATGTTAAAACTAAACAAGCATCGCTAATATGTATTACCAACTAATAGCAAGAGGTGGTCATGTTCTTATTAATGTAAAATCTAAACACGCATCGCTTATATGTATTATCAACTAACAGCAAGAGGTAGTAATGTTCTTATTATTGTAAAAGTTAAACAAGTTTCGTTATATGTATTAGCAACTAACAGCAAGAGGTAGTCATGTTCTTATTAATGTAAAAGTTAAACAAGCATCGCTAATATGTATTAGTAACTAATAGCAAGAGATAGTAATGTTCTTAATAATGTAAAATCTAAACACGCATCGCTTATATGTATTAGCAACTAACAGCAAGAGGTAGTAATGTTCTTATTAATGTAAAAACTAAACAAGCATCGTTATACGTATTAGCAACTAACAACAAGAGGTACTCATGTTCTTAATAATGTAAAAGTTAAACAAGCATCGCTAATATGTGTTAGTAACTAATAGCAAGAGGTAGTAATGTTCTTATTAATGTAAAAGTTAAACAACTTTCGTTATATGTATTAGCAAATAACAGCAAGAGGTAGTCATGTTCTTATTAATGTAAAAGTTAAACAAGCATCGCTAATATGTATTAGTAACTAATAGCAAGAGGTTGTAATGTTCTTAGTAATGTCAAAACAAATCAGGCATCGTTATATGTATTAGTAACTAATAGAAAGAGGTAGTAATGTTTTTATTAATGGCAAAACTAATCAGGCATAGCTTATATGTATTAGCAACTAACAGCAAGAGGTAGAAATATTCTTAGTAATGTCAAAACTAAAAACGCATTGCTAATATGTATTAGCAATAGGAAGAGGTGGTCATAATCGTATTAATGCTAAAACTAAACAAGCATCGCTAATATTTATTAGCAATAGCAAGAGGTAGTCATGCCCTTATTAATATAAAAGTTAAGCAAGCGTCGCGAGTATGTATTAGCAACTAATAGCAAGAGGTAGTCATTTCTTAGTAATGTCAAAACCAAATCAGGCATCGCTAATATGTATTAGCATCTAATAGCAAGAGGTAGTAGTGTTCTTATTAATGTAAAAGTTAAACAAGCATGGCTAATATGTATAAGTAACTGATAGAAAGAGGTAATCATGCTCTTATTAATGAAAAAGTTAAACAAGCGTCGCTAATATGTATTAGTAACTAATAGCAAGAGGGAGTCATATTCTTAGTAATGTCAAACTAAACAAGCATCGCTAATATGTATTATCAACTAATAGCAAGAGGTAGTCATATTCTTAGTAATGTAAAAGTTAAACAAGCATGGCTAATATGTATTAGCAATTAACAGCAAGAGGCAGTAATGCTCTTATTAATGGCTAATATGTATAAGTAACTAATAGAAAGAAGTAGTCATGCTCTTATTAATGTCAAAACTAAACAAGCATCGCTAATGTGTATTAGTAACTCAATGAAAAAGTTAAACAAGCGTCGCTAATATGTATGAGCAACTAATAGCAAGAGGTAGTAATGTTCTTAATAATGTCAAAACTAAACAAGCATCGCTAATGTGTATTAGTAACTCATAGTAAAAGGTAGTAATGTTCTTAGTAATGTAAAAGTTAAACAAGCATGGCTAATATGTATAAGTAACTAATAGAAAGAGGTAATCATGCTCTTATTAATGAAAAAGTTAAACAAGCGTCGCTAATATGTATTAGCAACTAATAGCAAGAGGTGGTCATATTCTTAGTAATGTCAAAACTAAACATGCATCGCTAATATGTATGAGTAACTCATAGTAATAGGTAGTCATGTTCTCATTAATGTAAAATATAAACAGACATCGCCAGGGCGTGGTAAAATATGCTGAGTCATCTCCGACCAAGTTAGATTGTCGACACAAAAGCGTGCATATCAGTTGTGCATGCCGTACTTGAAATAAGAATATCTGGAAGTTCCAGACTGGAACATACAATCATATAGGCTGACATAGTTCCGATAGTTCGGCCAATAATATAGAGTTTCGGCGTCTGAAATATCCAAATAATCTTGTTTCAGGCATGACATTGACCAATAATGTGATTAGTTTACTAAGACATGGGGTTGTGTGACGTGATATACCCAAAAGGACCGCTTGCCCGGCACCATATCCGCTTTACTGATAAATCACATACATGCTCAACGCCTATTTGTTCGGTGAAATATATGTTACATTGATTATAACACATTATTATACAACCAAAATTATATTGTATGGCCTGACCTTTTCAACAGTCTTTCTGATCCAAGAAAAGGTCTGAAAATTTTGCTTAGAATTTATTGGGGAGTTTGTTGGTCTTATTGACACAAATCGTGTAAGTTAATTGCTAGGTAACATCACTAATATAATATAATACTATAAGATAATACATATCGAATCATATATAGTGCTGAATTATATCGAATCATATATAGTGCTGGATTAGAAGTATCATGTAACAACAATCAACATTTTGTGGATCGAGGCGGTTTTATGTCAATAATCTACATTTATAGATTTTTCATCGTCTACATGTATTACACATTTACAAGAAACATTATCACCCATATGATAAAAGCGAATATCTACATCGTTCGCAGTTACCAGGGATACACACAAACCCGATACTCCGTACAAACGCTAGAAGCGGAATCTTTCTATTGAGTGTTTATTTTGATTCGAAGTCTAAAATACTTACGTATACATATTGTTTTAGGATGCAATGGTCTTATGTTTGGAATATTCACCTACCTATTAAAGGATTTATCATCTATCCATGTATGAGCAATCACAGAATTCCATGAACTGTAGAACAACATATGTTTCAAATACAATCCTGTCTACAAGTAGAGAAAGTTGTACCCCACATGTCAGTCGCGTGTATACAACAAGTGTGTATAATCAGGTGATATATGATGTAACACGTTACAACTAATTCGCCATCGAAAACGATTATACAAGATAGCTAATTCTAAAAAACCACAACACACCTGGGATCGTTATAAAACCAAACGAAATCAAGTAGTGAAAGAAGTATGTAGAGCTAAAAACAGTCGACGAGAACATACACAGAATATCCTCTCAGATCCAAATACTGATAGCTCTGTCTGGTGGAACACTTTAAATAAATTATTATTTTTCGATAAAAAAAAACCCCATACCGTCCCTAATGAAAGATGGATTTCTAGTGTACGAGGACGGGAAAAGGGCGAGATACTTAATGAGTATTTTATGGCATATCCTCATTATCAAGTAAAGTAACTCCAACACGGCTCCCTCTCACAACTACTGTTTTTTATCAGATAAATTAATTAGTACTCAAGATGTGTACCATGCATTGAGTTCCATCGAAGCATCCAATGAAACTGGTCCCGACGGTATTAGCCATAGAGCTTTGAAAATGTGTGCCATTTCATTAGCAGGACCGTTAGAGTATATGTTCAACAATTTCATTAACAACTCGTATTTCCCAGTGAATTTGAAGCGAGCCAACGTAACCCCTGTGCATAAAAGGGTGATCCGAGCCTGGCTACAAACTATCGACCTGTGTCACTACTAAATTGTGTATCTAAAGTCTTTGAGAAATGCATATATAAAATAATATCCGAGCACATACGTACAAACTGGCTTCTAACTAATCTCCAATCAGGATTTACACCAAATGACTGCTCAGTGTTCCAACTGACAGACATTAAATTTTATCATCACATTATTTCTTCTTTGGACGATCGGAAGGAGGTTAGAAGTCTTTTTTTTGCGACATAAGTAAAGCATTTGATAAAGTATGGCACGACGGCCTTTTATACAAATTAGAACAAAATGGCATTTGTGGAAAATTTCACGAACTGTTGAAAAACTACCTTTCAGACAGAGAGCAAAGAGTAAATATTGGAAGCACCTCCTCTAACTGGAGAACGATCTCTGCCGGTGTACCCCAAGGGCTTATATTAGGCCCTCTTATGTTCCTAATTTACATTAACGACATTGTTGAAAATATTCAGTGCAACATAAGACTTATTGCAGATGACACATCACTATATTTGACGATTGAAAACCATATTTTAGCAGTTGAAATGATGAATAATGATATACACAAAATAGTAAGGTGGTCCAAATCATGGCTAGTAGACTTCAATGAATTGAAAACGAAAACATTATTATTCTCACTTAAAGATATTCTTATCAACCATCCAAATTTGATCATGTCGAACAACATAATTTCAGAAGTAAAAAATCAAAAACACTTTTGGCGCCGATGGAAAATGGTCAGAACATACTTCAGACATCATTAACAGGGCATCAGTAAAATTATCACTGTTTCGTAGGTATAAGTATGTCCTAGACAGGAAGACGCTTGAAAAAATTATTTCACATATGTACGTCCTATACTTGAATATGCGTCTCCTGTCTGTGATAACTGTACACAAGAAGAAAGTGATTTATTTGAAGGATTGCAATAGGAGGCTGCTAAAATAAATTGTTACAGGAGCAACAAGGAGCTGCGGCAATACAAATCTATTGGGAGAAACCGGCTGGGAGACCCTTCAGGACCGTCGCAAGAAATCAAAGCTCATACAATTTGTTTAAATGGTAAAACATTTATCACCTCCGTATCTATCAATTTACGTCCCCCCAAGACCAGTTCTACTCATTCGCATGACACAAGAGCAGATGGTTTGTTGGCCCCGAGTTGGAACACCGTCATTTACAAGAAATCATTCTTACCATCGTCGATCGACCTATGGAACAATTTGTCACAAAATATTCAAAATATCGATTCGTTAAGTGAATTCAAAACTAAATTGAACGAAAACTTGTTATCCAAACCAAGCTTTGTTCAAAACATATACACGCGACCTGCCCAGATATACCACTGCAGACTCCGTCTGGGTTGCAGTAATTTAAACGCCGACTTCACAACAAATTATATTCGTGATGACCACAGGTGTGCATGTGGTGAGTCGGATAACCCAAATCACTTCTTAATCGAATGTCCCATGTACGCGGAAAGTAGACGAAACTGCTTCTGTGATATTCATACTCCATATACTATAAAGACACTACTCAATGGATCTGAGAGCCTTAGCATTTTAGAAAACTGCAATTGTTATGGCTGTCCAAAAATGTATAGTACAAACTAAACGGTTTTCATAACTTGTCTTTACTCAGAAGACCATTATTGAGTCAAGACGATCCACCCCTCCAGCCAAAATATCTCACTGTGTCTAGCGAGAAGTAACGTATCACCTATGTTTACATCAATACGTTACAATCCGCCCGACGTGCATAATCACTAGAATCGGAATCACTATACAGTGTTTCCGTTTGAAGTCGGAAGCACATATCGCAGCAACATCCGGGTGTCCACAAATTTAACAGCAATATAATTGATGACGCAACCACCGGGACTGATGAAAGCTAATATCGATTCAACTAATGGGTTGAATGCTTGCATAACGCCACAACGATGATCTGTAAACAGGAGGCGACGTTGGCTAATGACCTATTCAGACATATATTTTTTAAGTTACAGAGAACAGCACCATACAATTATTGCAGTTCCAACTCTAAGGTTCCGCAGTATTTCGCAGGAACGGTAAATTTGTTGGAATAATTTAAGCACACGGTCTCTCGTTCCTGAACCGGTCGTACGCGTGACTTACTTGTAGCATAAGGAGACATCCACTTCTCGGTGATACATCATGACAGACTTAACGGAAGCAGTACACAGTGATGAAGACATGTCGCCAATGCTGATTGATCGTTTTGGTGAATTCAATGTCCTCGTGAGTGGAGCTAAAGTTGTATGTTGCCTGCTATGTCGCCCTGACAGAAAACATCTTATGTCTCTGGTGAAATATCTTGGTTGTATTGTTGTATCAATTATACTCTGGTGTGATTCGGTTCTGTTGCTAAGAGACCAGATACGATACTATATAGCTTTTACTCAGAATGGTGAGTTGGCCGATCTCATTCTGACAATCAGTCTAACGTTGTATACATGTTTGCATGCAGTTTTATACACTTTTGGACTAATTGGTAGCTCTCAGCGAGTAGAACAATTTTTGCAAGCAGCATATTTCTATCGTTCTAATTTCTTACCCAATATTGTTCGCAAAACCAGGAAGAAAATGATAATAGGCCTTATGGTTTTGGTGCCTATAGTTGCTGCGGTGTTAACGTATGGAGCGGTGGTAGTGTGGACGGCACTTTTGAACGAGGCACCGAGTCAAAATCTAACAATGCAAATATACATAGAATCAACTCCGCTCGAGAAAACTGTCTTCATTGCACATTTGGTTGGCAACACGGCTGGACTCGTTCAATTCAATACAATGTTCTTGTTGTATTGTGGTGTGCTGCATGTATTGAAACAGGAATTTAAAGGCGTAAATAGGGAAATTGCAAAGGCAAGGTGCCAACCTGGAATTTCAAAGTTGAGCAGCGTTTTAACATCCCAAAGATTGAGGTTCGAATCATTGACGGAGATTGTAAATAAGTTCGATCAGTTGATGTCACATTTCGTAGCGGCTGCTGTCGTCATTGGCCTGGTGATCATCTGTTTGATTTCCTACTCTTTGTTAAACAAAGGCCCGCAGTCGGAATCATTCAAGACTGCGTTTATAATGACAATCGTCACTGGAATCTATCTCACTGGACACATGTACCAGGCAGTGGCGCTAAATGCACAGGTAAATAATATAGCACAAAGTCAGCTCCCTTCAGTTGACAATTGTCATGAGTTTGTCCAATCAGTTTCCAAATTGTCTGACGTATACATATGCATTTTGGAAACGAATACAATTAACTTATACGGTTATAAAACTCTATGCAAAACCGCTCAAGGGTTCTGCTTTCTCGTTAGCATTTATGTCATTGCAGTGTAACTATTTGACTGCGATTACTTGCGGCCTTACTTGAGCATAATACCGATATCATACCCTTTAATATTCCTAGCTGATATAAGCACCTGTATCATGCCATCCAGTCTTAGTAAACCCAGACTATGCCTGATTGCTATCGACTACATCTGGAGACACCCCAGACTCGGATTAATATGAAAGGCATTCCCCATTTTGAGATATCACATTGATATTCATGTTTCAAAATAAGTAAATGATTTCACATGTGATCGACAAATAGTACTACAAACGTCTACCTTTTATAAGCCTTTCCAAGAACAAATATATTATGTATATTTCGTCTGACTGATCATTGCACAATTATGAATCCACGCCAATTAGTTGAAGTTTGAACTGACAACGAGTAGGATGAGACAACTTTCTTGACGTGTGTTAGTTAACCCATACTCTGCTAAATGGATTATCCCAGTCAGTTAAAAAGTGTACATCGGAATGGTCTATTATTTGTTTGCAGTTATGTACAGGAAATATATTCAGACGACAGATAACTATAAGTACAGAAGGAGTCCTATTTATTTATGTTTAGATAATACGTTCAAGAATATACGGCAGCGTAGAACCGCCACACCAATATATTTACTATCCAGATTGATCAACTTACTATCTTGAGTAATCAACTTAGCACGCCAGCTCGATCACAAACAGTTCACTGTGTCCATGCTCGAATCCCAGAATATCCAACTCATCAAATTACGGCAAGTGTTTCTCCTAAATGTACTTGTTTGAAAAATTTGCTTTGTATGACGATCCTGAGGCGCCAAGGTGTGTATAGTTACGTGCGCTCGCGCAACAGTATGGCGATCAGACAGATTCGTAGGTTGGTGTCACCCTACTCCGTTTCACTCCATGACGTCACCAAAAACGACGTAAAACCTCGTGGCGTTCTGACATTTTTACTGTGCCGCGTTTTTACTATGTTTATTTTATGTGTTGTTTTCGATTATTTGTTTGTCGCCGATATCGCCATTTATCGGGATTCCCTGTTTCTATATTTAAAACTGGCATGCTCGTAGTGAGCCTCGAATTCGATTTTTTCTCCCAGGTCAAAATACGCCAGAGTTATGACAAAAATAGATCGACCTACATTTTCTCCATCAGAACTAGACTCCTTCGGGACCTACATAGACTCCTTCATTTTGGGTATTTTTATTTATAATTGGGAAGTTTTATCATTTTTGGTTCGTGCGAAGACATCTTTTTATCGTGCGGGAAAAGAGAGACATTCAAAACGCGATTTCGTAATTTGACGCAATAGGCTGAATAGCCTAACCTTCAGCCGAGTTCCGGGTCAAATACGACGAATGACGTAACACAAAACAAAACGCATTTGTTGACACAAACACCGTTTGAAGAGTTTATTATTACATAAAATGATCGTTATTGATTAATTATTGATATTTATTGTTGCATATTGGCTGCTATCAATATTTACACAAATAGTATTAATTATTTCTTATATTAATTGCTCCTTTTGTCAACTTTGACTATCGGAAAATGAAAATGAAAATATCCCGCTGAAAAAAATGTAATCGATATTAAAGTCTCATCCTTTCGGCAACATGGAATTGGTTTTAATTTACTTAAATGATTAATATAGTAATTTGCCTTTTATCTGTGATGAAATGAGAAATGGTAATTGTCTTTTTTTGCTAACATTAAATTAAATTAAATAAATTAAGTAAAATACAGTGAAATTATTTTTTAAATTATTGTTTATTACATTTTTGCGCACGTTGGCATCTCTCTGAGTGCATTCTAGTTAGTTGTGCGTTCGGCGTTAGACAATCGTTTGGCATTACAGTAACGTTGGCTAGGCGTTCGACGTTCCACTAAAAATCCAGTTTCCGATTTTCGTCTTCATAACGAAATGCACGGACCGCAGACTACTACTCTTCTCAAATAGTTTAAGTGAATATGTTTATTATGCTAATTTAAAGGTGACATGCAATGGTTTTCAACTTTTGGCTAACAATGAATTTAGTTTGTCGCCGATTGGGTCAGGGAAAATATCCCACTAACGCGATATTTTACAAACGCGCCTATCAGCCGATTTGAGCGAAAACGTCATCTCTTATCTCCCCATATTTTATGACATCACGAATTGACGCGAAAGCGTTCGGTGTTATTTCATTTTAACACATAGCTAATATCTGCAAAATGAGAAGATAAATGATTCATGATTGTATTATTTTCACAATTCCAAAATATATTATCTTACAATATCAACTGATATGAATACAAATCGATAGTGGTAGGAGTATTTACTGAATACAAATCCAAGATGGTAGGAGTATTTACTGAAGACAAATCCAAAATGGTGCGGGTATTTACTGACTACAAAGCCAAAATGGTGGAGTATTTACTGAATACAAAGCCAAAATGGGAGGAGTATTTGACCGAATATAGAGCCAATAGCAGGAGTAAATTACGAGCCAATTGTATGCACATTGGACAAGAGAGAGTGTCGTTTTATGGTCTCTCTCAAAATTGGGACAATGGACGTGTGTCTCTATATCAGTATACAATATTTTGATTTTGTTTATAATGTTCAGCTATGGTGTACGTAATTGCATATCTATGTTTTGAAAAAGTGACATGTAACGTTCGAACACTATTCTCAAAATTCAATGAGACCGCTCCAGGATCCTTCTTCCATTTCGAAATTCATCTCATGAGAATGACCAGAAATGTATTATAATTAGCCTCCTCTTGAATATGCACAGCGGACATCCTCCCATGTGATCCGTGCATGTATGTACCACCTTCATTATGTCGGAAAATTATATCACACATAAGCTGTAACTGAGCCATTATTTCTAACACTATGTGTAAGATAACAAACAGAATAGCTTTATAGTCTGTCAGCCAGTAGTCCACCATTATGACATGTTACTGTCATTCTGGAGGGATATGTGTGATTTTCGTTGACCCTATCAGATACATCATCTGGCCAGACACACACCACATACCTACAATGGTTACATATAAAACAACTGAATACGGAGTTTATGTCTCATCCCAAAATTAATATTTAAACAGTCCTATAATATCTACTTTAAAATAGAAGTTAACGGATTAATCAATCGTGCTTTACATGTCCCAATCTATTATTATTAGAAATATCGATGTCTATAACAGTGTATAATTTATAGTTTTGCTTTCTGAACACACGTCAGTAACCACAAGGGAAAGCACTTTCATTTAAATAGTATTGTATGCGAGGCGTGTGATATCAAACATAATTTGAAGGAGACAAAACTAACAGTCCCATTGAAATTGAACAGAACAACATATATTACTATAGTGGTGTGGCCATGACTTAGTGCTGGCTATGCCCGTGTGATCGGTGGACTAAAAACGGAAACCCAGTCTCGGTTCGATAAGTAATGAATATATAAAAGAAATTAAATACATAAAGGTTCCGATATATTCCGATATTATATCGTTTGGCATCAGTACACTTGCAATTCGTCAAATACAATCTTACAGATAAATGTGTACACGGCACTACCTGGCTAAAGGCGAAAAATGGAAAAAACCCAATATCTATATATATACATATGAAGTCGAGAATGACATCTCGAGTTAATGCAAGTTATACGTGTATTCAACATTAATATCAACAATTTTCTTGTTGATATTCCTGAATACTTGATACAATTTTGTTTAAATACCCACAACAACCACATAATGCCAATTGAACAAATAATTTCAAACAATCTACGACATGAAATGTCCATTGTATTGTTTCGAGGTTGACATGAAGATTTATCAAACCTTGGTAGTTATTAATTAATCACATTGGTTTGCGGCCTCAGTGAATATTAACTTCCTCTGGTTGATAAATCATCATGTAACAATATAATAAATGTATAATGATATACTTTAGAATATTATGTAAGACAAATATAGGAACACCTAAGTCTAATATAAATATATATGTATTACACTGCTGCTATTTAATTGAGCTTTAATATATTATTATTATATAGTGCTGATATTTATTTTGAGATAAAATATATATTTATCCTATTTATTTGAGTTTTAATATATATTGATAATATAGTGCTCCAATTTATTTGAGTTTTAATATATATTTATAATATATTGCTGCTATTTATTTGAGTTTTAGTATATATTTATAATATAGTGCTGCTATTTATTGGAACTTATCGTCGTTTTAATCGCTATGACGTATCTCGACGTCAGTTTTACAGGTGGAGGAAAGACCGCGTATAGGGTTAATTTCACCGGGAAATAAGTCCGCTGCACGAACATATATAATACTAGCTTAAGTGCCAGACTTCGTCCGGGCTATTTAGGGATTTCTTTGTGATCGACTCCGTCTGGGCAGAAACATATTATTGTTCGATCGTCCAAAAACATGCCTATATGATCGTGTATGAGCGAGGTCAATGGAAAGGTCAAGTTCGCACGTGAAATTGGCCCCTACCATATTGTTCCCGGCATCAAAGTAGACCCACATACCAAATTTGAGTCGGATAGGTCGAGGTCCAAAATCATGCCTATATGAGCGAGGTCAAGGTCAAGGACAATTGGAATTTGGACCCGCCCATATTGTTCCCGGGATCAAGGTAAGATAAACATTAACATAAAAAATGTGCAAATCCGACAAGGCATCTTTACCGCACAACACTGTGAAATTAATTTGCCAAACCGCATCATTCTCTGTGAAATCCATTCAGCAAAACGCGTCATTCTCCGCGAAATCCATTCGACAAATCGCGCCATTCTCCGTGCAATCCGCTCGACAAACCGCGTCATTCGCCGTGAAATCCGCTCGACAAACCGCGTCATTCGCCGTGAAATCCCTTCGACAAACCGCGTCATTCTCCGTGGAATACACCCGACAAATCTCGTCATTCTCCGCACTGTAAAACAAAGGAGGGAGCCTCGAGATGTTTAGAATGAGTAGAATCGCTGAACGTCTGATGCACCCCCAGGGGACAACAACCGGACGCACTCTGAATTAAATGGCATTTTCCGTGTTGAAACAAACATCCGAGTTACCATTAACAATGCATGCTAACATCTGATATCGACCGAACTAATGGTTCGAACGCTTCAAATGGACTGGCGTTTATGCTGTTCATTAAGCGACACAAACATTACGATGTCGTTCCACTGAGATGTCACACATTCACTGTATTCTATCCGGAGTTTACGATAAAAAAAGCCAAGATAAACCCGTTCTCGTGATACAGTGGCGCCCATAGATTGTTACCATCTATTCCACAAGTGGCATCAGTTTACAGGAATTCAGAAATAAGATCAAACATCGACAGGCTTTGTCTGAGATTTAATAAGGCGGTCTGCGGTTCTGGTGTATACATTATGACAGACCTGGAAGCCGGGAATGCTGATGATGAAGATAATTCTTCGACTTTGGTTGACCATTTTGATGAATTCAATATCCTAATCGGTGGTGCGAGAGCTGTGGGTGCTCTGTTCTGTTTCCCTGAGAAAAAAAGGCTGGTTCCGTTGCTGAAAGCGCTTTGCTGTATTGTTTTGTGGATTTTATTCTGGTGTGACTCAGCGCTGTCTATGAGAGACAATATAAAATGGTATATGATGTTCGACCCCGACGAGAGGGTGGCAGAACTAATTTTGACCATCAGTCAGATACTTTATGTGTGGTTGCACACGTTTCTCTACAGCTTTGGCATTGTTGGAAGCTCTGGGAATATCGAGAAATTTCAGCACGCTGTGTTTACATATCGTTCTGATTTCGTATCCCATAGGAATAACATAACAAGGAAGAAAATGTTAATAGCCCAAATCGTTTTGGTGCCTATAATTGCTATTCTATTCGGGATGGGAGGGTTGAAAGTGGTGTCATTAATTGCAGGCGAATCTCCGGATAATAATATAACAACACAGATATTAACGGAATCACCTCCGCTAGAGAAAAGTATCGCCATTGCACACATTGTTTTCCTCACCATTGGATTTTTCCAAATCAATACGATGTTCATATTGTTCTGTGGTGTGTTGCGTATTTTGATACAGGAATTCAATGATACGAATATGGAAATCGAACATGTCAGGCGCCAACGCGTATTTTCAAAGTTGGGTAGCGTTTTAACAACCCAAAGATTGAGGTTCGAATCATTGGCGGAGATCGTAAATACGTTCGACCAGTTGATGGCTCATTTCGTGTCGGCTGCTTTCATCGTTGGTCTGTTGAACATCTGTTTGGTCTCGTACGCGTTGGCAAATAGAGGCCCGCAATCGCAGTCGCTCTACGCTTCAATAATATTGGCCATCGCAGTGGGAATTTACCTGGTTGGACACACGTACCAGGCAATGGAACTGAACTATAAGGTAAATACGCACTATATACATATATCTCCCATGTGAATATACCGTAGATGTACATGAAAGCAGTAACAATACGTGGTCTCGTATTTGGTAAATATCGCAGGGTCTACTGTGTAATATACATGTTCATGTCAAAATAGAAAAACCACAGAGCATAAACGTTCACACCTCGGTTTAAAAACTGTTCAGTGATCTCGGTTAAATTGGACGAAACATCTTTTATATGGGCAAACGTATTTATACTAATTACATATCATGAATTTGTAAGATCACCAGCACACGTATCATCAACATTATCAACACCACCCCACCATCATCAACATCACCATAATCGCCACCACCTTCATCATCAACATCACCACAACCACATACCGCCACTACAACCACCATTAACACCATCATAATCACATAATTACAGGAGTTTACTTGATTGGACACTTGATTGGAACTTAACTATAATGTAAATACACATTATATACATATGTCTCCCATGTGAATATACCGTAGATGTACATGAAAGCGGTAACTACGCGGTCATGAATTTGGTAAATATCGCAGGGTCTACTGTGTAATATACATGATCGTTTAAAAAAAAAAGAAGGAAAAACCACAGAGCATAAACGTTCACAATTCGGTATAAATCTGTTTTTCTTTTGGCAGCTGTAATGAAGTCAATCGTGAATGAACACATTTATA
This sequence comes from Siphonodentalium dalli, assembly GCA_032622095.1. Taxonomy (NCBI): domain Eukaryota; kingdom Metazoa; phylum Mollusca; class Scaphopoda; order Gadilida; family Siphonodentaliidae; genus Siphonodentalium; species Siphonodentalium dalli. Next base: position 200,338,702 of record CP136069.1, read on the forward strand.
TGGGCAAACTTATTTATATATCATGAATTCGTAAGATCACCAGCACACGTATCATCAACATTATCAACACCAACCCACCATCATCAACATCATCATAATCACCACCACCTTCATCATCAACATCACCACAACCACGTACCGCCACCACCACCATAATTAACACCATCACAATACATAATCACAGGAGTTTACTTGATTGGACACACGTACCGCGCAGTTGGACTAAACTCTCAGTTGAATAATAGATGGAGCACAACGTCAGTAAGTTGTCTGAACATAAAATAATGAATTTATGTAGTTATAAAACTCGTTGCACAACATATACTCGCGCATATACGCACATGATCGATCTACAATGTGAAATAGGTACATAATGTGATTATATGATTCTGTAATAAGCAGTTAATAGATCAAAATCGCCTCATTATGAGTCGATAATGTGAATAAAACGCTTTTCAAGTCAACTGTGTAATATACATGATCGTTTTAAAAAAAAGGAATAACCACAGATCATAAACGTTCACAATTCGGTATAAATCTTTTCAGTGATCTCGGTTAAATTGGACGAAACAGATTTTTTCTTTTGTCAGCTGTAATGAAGTCAATCGTGAATGAACACATTTATATGGGCAAACTTATTTACATGTCATAAATGCGTAAGATCACCAGCACACGTATCATCTACATTATCAACACCAACCCACCATCATGAACATCATCATAATCACCACCACCTTCATCATCAACATCACAACAACCACGTACCGCCACCACCACCACCATAATTAACACCATCATAATACATAATCACAGGAGATTAATTGATTGGACACACGTACCGCGCAGTTGGACTAAACTCTCAGTTAAATAATAGATGGAGCACAAGTTCAGTAACTGATCATGATCATATTGACGAAAGTGACACAGTTTTCAAGTTTTTTGACAATCAGGTCCAAGTTGTCTGAACATAAAATAATGAATTTATGTAGTTATAAAACTCGTTGCACAACATATACTCGCGCATATACGCACATGATCGATCTATAATGTGAAATAGGTACATAATGTGATTATTTGATTCTGAAATAAGCAGATAATGGATCAAAGTCGCCTCATTATGAGTCGATAATGTGAATAAAACGCTTTACATGTTCAGTACATTATTCTGCATTATGGACACAAAATGAGGCGATTCTATGCAGCTAAGCAGCTTATCTGCATAAAACAAAGTCCGTATTATAAGCAGATAATGTGCGGTTTTCGGGAGAACAGGTTGCTTTGCAACATTCGAGTAAACTGATCCAGGGTGCAGCTTTCTCGATACGAATTGTGTCTTTGAAATGAGGAACAGTTTGTCGTTGATAAATTGCGACCTTGATAATAATACCAATAGCATACCTTACTTTTTTTTATTCGATTCGTTCCAATGGGAGACTCGCATATATATAAGGGAGTGCATTGGCGCGGGGTTTTCGCAAAATTAGAAAAAGCTCCAGTCATGGAAGGATTAAAGACCGGCATAACGAAAATTTAGAAATTAATCCATCATTTAACGTTCAAACTAAACGCAAAATATTATAATTGAGGCGATAATTGCGATTTGTTGAGGACTGAACATTCAAATCCTGTTAAAATTGTCCACTTTTAAAAGCCTATGTCTGTCCATAAAAACCTTACATTAATGGGTTCATGTGTCCGATCATATTATTTTGTGGTATAGAACACAACGTACGTGTACATTTGGTGGTGTTATAGTGCCACATTGGACAGGGATTGTTTTAATATATTGGCTTTCCAGACATCACACCCGTTCGAAGGAAACAGCTATTAGTCCTGTTTAAATGAAAACAATGGACATACATGAGAGTGTTACCTATGCCCTTGTTGAGAAGAACTTATATGCATAGTTTTCGTGAGAAAGTGGGTAAAACATGTAGCTGTATTTTATCTGCAGAAATGAGATCAGTATTCAAATGTACACAATACTTATGATTAACTGATAATATATTTGAATAAAATATTATATATGTAGGATATTCCACTATAGCAACTGTCTGGAGGATTATGCAATTGTTATATTACTCAATAATGTACTTTATGAAATTATGCGTGAACAATATACATGTGAGTTATACAAAAACAGTCCATGCAGAAATTTCATTTACATTCAAAATAATGGTAACCTTTCGAAAAAAATTGACATTTGACATTTGGCAAGTGTGGGGGGACGTTCCTTTATCTATGTATTATCGCCGTAGATGACATCAGCTTAGGTGTTAAGTATGATCCAAACATAAATGGAATAAAATTAATGAGTGGGTATTCCTTTTGCTTGAATGTTAACTTTGACGAAACACAAGCTATATGGATTGGATCCAAAAGGGGTTGTTGTTAAGAGAAAAACACAGATGATGGCGTGGAACCATAATCATTCAGTTATCACCATATGTTTTGAGTTTGACCTCTTCTGTACAAATAATGTGGACAAAAGTTACAGCACTAAACAAAAAAGAAAATTGAGAATCTACTAAACGATTGGACATTTAGACAGTTATGTGTAAGCCTAATTCATACAAACACAAGCATTCCCTATTATCATGCATTCCATATACTGATACATTGATTAACAGTCTCAACATCCCCTTCGATGAATTTTATTGATAAAATACAGAATTTATTGGGTAACTTTCTATGGTCTGGAAAAATTGACAAAATTAAGACAAACATTGTCATTAATAAAATTGATCAAGGAAGCTTGGGATTTCATAACCTGGAATAGTATGATAACGCCCTAATAATATCCTGGGTGATAATGACTCTTGACCATTTGATAGTAACATGTTGGAAAATAATTATTCAAGACCAACTATTTTATGGGAACTATTTGGCGGAAACAAGATTTGAAATTTGAAGAACAAAGGCTTGAATTTTATAAGCCAGAATGGTAAATCCTTTGGAAGAGTCTTTCTAATGCCAGGACCCATTACAATCAAGAAACCACCACAACCACTGGACAAATCACGTCACAAGTAAAAATATTACCATAAATCGCAGACTATTTATGGAGAAACAGTGGAAAAATGGGGTATTTTTTGTCAATGATTCATTGAAAAAATAAATCTGGCTTTCTGGACTTTGGTACATTTTGTAGGAATGTTTATATAAATACTCGTCACCACCTACCATGGAGTAATAAATTCATTACTGCCCACAATGGAAAGCATGTGCGGGGGAATAGGAAACTAACCTATATCAAATCTGAGATTATTAACGTTAAAGACCACTGAGAAGACATATGAGGTATTCTATCCTCTTTTTGTTCTGAAAAGGTAATATAAACTCCAATTAAATTACAATCACAATGGCAAGAACGTATAGACATGTCAGTCAGTGACACATACTGGTAAACAACTGTACCAAATAGTATACTAAATAACTGATGACACAGGTCTTCAAATTTTCTGGACAAATATTCCATGATATACCCCACACAATTGCAAAGTTATTCAAATCCAAAATACTAGACACGAATTATGTACATCCTTTCAGCACGAAATACACTGTGCTGCAATTAGTTTTTGAATGCTCAATAATAAAATCAATTCTGCTGCAATTTCAAGAAACATTTAAGATCAAATGTGATTTAACGTTAGAGATTACTCCACTATATACACTGCAAGGGTTACTCTCAATAAGTCAAGTCCAAAATGTGCCTCTCAATAAATCAAGTCCAAAATGTGCCTGATATATGTTACCTTTTATACAATATATATATATATATATATATATATATATTCTTGTAAAACAAGGAACAGTAATAAACACACACTCACGTGGCCAATTGAGTACATCAAACCCTATAAAACATGGAAATAGTGGCAGTAAAGTACTTCTCTACACAAAAGGAAAATCATGTAAATGCACACAGTGGTTCAATGAGCCTCCATATAAAGTGTCTTTGTTACAGAAATCACCAATATACCTATGTGTAATGAAAAACAATTGAAGAAATAGTGGAATTGTTATAAATGTTAATCACTGTATACGACAAATGTTATATTACCATTAATGCAAAACATGTATAAATAAACCTCGTCCATAAAAAATATTTTTAAAAGAGTTACTTAGTTTAACAGTTTTAAAGCCTATACGGGGAAAGCCTGTTGGCACTTTGCCAACAACCCTAACATTTATACTTGGGGCACATCACAGTCTCATCGGTGTGTATTTCAGTCACTCAGTTGTTATTGGACTGTCATCTTAATTAAAGTCATCTATTTTACGACTCGTGTTTCTCCCCAAGATAACCTATCAAAACAGTGAAATCCAACGTGGTGCTGCAAATCACTATGGTAAATGTTATGCCTGAATATTACAAATGTACTTGAGTCACCATATTTCCGCCAGAAGCCGGATTCTAACATCGGCAGCCACAACCATAAGAACTATAAGTAAAATGGCGATATAAATGATGACACAACCACCCGGGATCATGAAAGATAATATTGAACTAACTAATGCAATGGGCCATTCCGATCACCGCTAATTGACATACATAAGGGCAGTGTAAACTTGTTAAGTGACAAGGCACGCCAAACAGTAGAGGCGTATTATTACGATCTCTTCGGACTTACTTTATAGTGAGCCACAGTATTCGAGAGAAGCAACATTAAGTTCATGCATTTCCATTTCTAAAGTATAACGAGGATACTGCATCTGGCTGGCAAATCATGACGGACTTAACCCTTTACCCAACAGAAGGGCCCTGTGCCAATGCATTCTCTTATATATGCGAGTCGACCATAGGTCGCCTCGCATATATAAGAGAATGCATTGGCTTAACACATTAAAAATTATAAAATTGTTAAAGAATGTAAGAAAAAATGGTAAAAAGTGTTAAAAAAGATTTTTTTTAGGCCAATGCATTCTCTTATATATGCGAGGCGACCTATGGTCGACTCGCATATATAAGAGAATGCATTGGCACAGGGCATAACTGTAACTATCACAATGTGGTCAAGGAGCCGGTTCCAATGATATCCATATTTGTAAGGTTTTATTGAGACAGACCGAAGATATTTTAGGCTGTTGAAGCTTTATTTGGCCGGTTTTGGCCGGTTTGTTGGGTAAAGGGTTAACGGAAGCAGAACATAGTGACGAAGACAGATCACCAAAGTTGATTCATCGTTTTGATGAGTTCGATGTCCTCGTGAGTGGAGCTAAAGCTGTTTGTTGTTTGTTCTGTTACCCTGAGAGAAAATATCTTCTATTGCTGATGAAATATATTTCTTGTTTAGTTGTATGGATTGTATTTTGGTGTGAGTCGGGACGTGATAATAATTGATATAGTAGTTAATACAGAGTTGGCCAGACTCATTCTGACAATCAGTACAACTGTATATATATATCTGCATACGGTTTTCTATACTTTTGGGCTCATTGGTAGCGCTGGGCGAGCGGAACTATTTCTACAAGCAGCATCTACGTATCGTTCTGGTTTCTTGTACAACAGGCTTCACAACACCAGGAAGAAAATGTTGATAGCTCTTATGATGTTGGTGCCCGGAAGTGTTATGGATTTAACGTATGGAGCAGAGATCGCGTGGACGGCACTATTGGACAAGGCACCAAATCATAATATAACAATACAATTATTCGTGGAATCAACTGTGCTCGAGAAATCCATCTACATTGCACATTTGGTTGTCAGCTTGTTGGTTGTCGAATCCTTGTTGGATATTGTAAATAAGTTCGACCAGATGATGTCACATTTCGTGGCGGCTGCTTTCGTCATTGGTCTTCTTGTTGTATGCTTGGTCTCGTACGCTTTGGTGAACAAAGGTCCGCAGTCTGAATTATTCAAGTCTGCAGTTATAATGGCCATCATCGCAGTAGTCTACTTGGCTGGACACACGTACCAGGCAGTGGCACTAAACTCACAGGTAAATAATATATTGATGATGATCGTGTCGAAGAATTTACAAGATTGTTTTCAAATTAGTTTCCTGATTGTCAGACGTATATTTTAGAAACGAATACGATTAACTTATACGGTTATAACACTAATTGCAAAAGGACCATTAAACCACTCCAGGGTTCTGCTTTCTCATTAAGATTTATATACTGGGAAAGAATAATAATGTGTCTGTGATAAGTTGCGATCTTGTATGAGCATAATACAAATAACATAATCGTTAATATACGTAACAGTCATCCTTCCCTGTATCATGGCATCCAGTCTTAGAAAACCCAGACTATATCTGAATGATATCCACTGCACCAGACTCTCATAGATTTCATGAATGAACGGAATTCCCCACTTTAAGAAACCACATTGGTATTCATGTTTCAAAATAAGACACTGATTACAATTGCGATCGATTAATATACCTACAAATTCCGTCTTATATAAACCTTTCCAAGAAAAAAATATTCTATATGTGTGTTCCGATTGATCTTTGCCCCATTATGACGCCACGTCCATTAGTTAGAGTTTGAACTAACAACGGGGAGAAAGAGACAACTTTGATTTTAAGTTTGGCATGTTAACCCTTTTATACTAAATGGATTCTCCCAGTCAGTTAAAAAGTGTACATCGGAATGATCTATTATTAATTTGAAGGGATGTAAGGTAATATAAGCAGACGATCGATAACTCAAAGTACACAAGGAGTGCTACTTATTGAGGGAAATGTTTATATGATAAGTTCAAGAACACACGGCAGCGTAGAACAGGTCAGGCACATCCTGAATTCCACTATTATAGTGGTATATGACCAGGTCAGGCACATGCTGAATTCCACTATTATAGTGGTATATTACCAGGTCAGGCACATCCTGAATTCCACTATTATAGTGGTATATGACCAGGTCAGGCACATCCTGAATTCCACTATTATAGTGGTATATGACCAGGTCAGGCACATCCTGAATTCCACTATTATAGTGGTATATGACCAGGTCAGGCACATCCTGAATTCCACTATTATAGTGGTATATGACCAGGTCAGGCACATCCTGAATTCCACTATTATAGTGGTATATGACCAGGTCAGGCACATCCTGAATCCCACCATCATAGTGGTATATGACTATAACATATTCATATTTCCTTTATTTGCCAAATGTCACTCTAAACGATATCGCAGCGAATGAACAGTCTTCCGAAAACATTCGTTGTGCGATCTTTTGCGCCAGATTTGTTATTCAATAATGTTATACTATTACTAATATATGCCTTTCTAAATGACAATAATATGGTGACTCAATCGCTCCTTCATAACAACATTTCAACTAATTGCATGCTAATTGCGTTGGTTATCGTGTGCCGTCATGATTAATCATTCTCCTGGACAAACTATACGTATGATATCGAATTAGTGCGACACTGATTTTGAATAATATTTGTGTGAAATTTTTGGATTATCCCTCTTTTATCAAATTAACAAAGCGGTAATGGACATATAACACTATAATAGTGGAATGCCACTATAATAGTTCAGGATTTCAGGATGTGCCTGACCTGTAGAACAGCCACACCACTGTGTTTACTATCCTGATTAATCAATTTATCTATTTTGATTAATCAACTTATTATCTTGATTCATCGACATAGCTATCTTGATTAATCAACTTACTATCTTCATTAATCAACTTAACTATATTGAATAATCAATTTAGCTATATGTATTAATCAACATAACACATCGGCTCGGTCACACGCTGTTGTCATGCTCGATCACACACTGTTGTCATGCGGTCACACACAGTTGTCATGATCGGCCACACACTGTTGTCATGCGGTCACACATTGTTGTCATATGATCGGTCACACACTGTTGTAATGCGGTCACACATTGTTGTCATATGATCGGTCACACACTGTTGTAATGCGGTCACACACTGCTGTCATGGTTTTATAGAGCCCATATACAGAATGAGCAGGTGATGCCACAGTGTCCTGGGCCCACAAACAAGGTACCCCGCCTTGCTCACCGGAAGCTTATATTATGCTAATGATGAACAGACAGTCTGCCGTAGGAGCAGTTTTAGCCAGTCAAAAATAAAATTAGTGTAAATAAAATTGTAGAGAATCCTGAATATCATGAATTGATTACACGATGGTATACACTTCCAAAGCCCAAAATTTACAACTATAAATTCAACAACAGTCGTAGTCAGGTTATATTGTTTACATAAACATCGGAGGTGCCCTTGTTGTTAGCGGGAGTTATCGGAATCCACCGAGATCGCATCGGGCGCATACATTCCTATATTTTACATATTTCCGCGTTATCATATGCGTATTTTACATATTAAATATAGTATAAACAAATTATGGCATCCAGGTGAGACATAAAAATCTCTCGCGGAAAACAGACGCAAACAGGCGGACGGGCGGACTGACTAAACGGCAGACATTGAATGTCGGCCACAAAACGTTATCCTACATTATATATTAAATATATGTATTAGCGTCTTTTATGCGTCCAATGAGTTGGACTGTTGGAGTCCGCAATATTTATAACAATTAACGCTATTTAATTATATGCATATATGTGCGTGTTTACCTGCTTGTATTTTTGATGCCTGAAGTTCCCGTATTTGTAAAACAAGTGCGTTTATCATGTACGCATATACAAACCATAACCATTCATACTTGGGTATGAATGTTTCACTCCATATACTCATTAAAAGATATCAACATAGACAATTAATTATCGAATAATCCACACACTATCGTGGAAGGTTATTTCGTTTCTTTGACCAAGGGAGGTCCCGTTGTTTGATTACCTATAAATCCCGTATAAAAATAAATAACTCATAGATGAACCACTCTTTATATATAATGCAGTATAGCTTAACAGTCTGGGAAACAAAGCTGATACATGTAGTAAGCATTTTTACAAGATAAGACAACATGCGTTATCATATATGTGTATTTTCCATATTAAATATCGGTATACACATACTAATGACATCCAGGTGAGACATACAAATCTATCGCGGAAAACAGACACAAACGGACGGACGTGCGGACTGACTAAATGGCAGACATTGAATGTCGGCCACAAAACGTTATCCTACATTGTATTAAATATATATTAGCGTATTATATGCGTGCATGGAGTTGGACTGTTGGAGTCCGCAATATTTATAACAAATAAAGCTATTTAAATTATATGCATGCGTGCGTGTTTACTTGTTTGCATATTTTGGGGCCTGGAGTTCCCGACTTTGTAAAATAAGTGCGTTTAACATGTACGCATATGCAAACCATAATCATTCATACTTGGGTATGAATGTTTTCACTTCATATACTTATTAAAAGATACCAACACTGAAAATTTTCAATTATCGAATTATCCACACATTATCGTGGAAGGTTATTTCGTTTCCTTGACCAAGGGAGGTCCCGTTGTCTGATTACCGCGGTACCCATAAATCCCGTATAAAATAAATCATAGATAAACCACTCTTTATGTAATGCAGTAGCTTTGGCTATACATGTATACAGTAAGTATCTATATATCACACGACAACTAGTATATTGTATATTTGCCATGATATATAGGGCTGTTGTCAGTACTTAAGTAATTAAATAACAAACCTATACATATGATATGGTAAACGCTCTTTATAAATTATATAGAGTATATAACAGTTATGTATATAGGGTACATCGGCTGGGATTGTGTTCAAAGTTCCCATGCATACAATTTGTTATCGTGATAGCAGACAAAAACGTGGGCCATCCCACATACAGGTATACAATCAACCATCCATAAGTTAAATGGTTTGTTGGTTAACGGGCCCTGTTTCTAAAGTGGTGTTGACATGTGGAGCTATGTAAACATGTCATATTTACTGTATTTGAGTGTTTATTTTTTGAGTGTTTATTTTTTGACTTATCGTACTAGCTTGATAACACAGAAGGAATCAATTGTTTGGAAAATGTTTACTAAGTCCGTTCCGAAATCATATTTTTGTACCGAAAGTTGGTCCTATACAAAAATGTTTGGCCACAGCAGCTCATCAGGTACACCTCTGGTCTATAACAGATATAAAGCAATCTGTTATTTCATATATGGTTTCGGGAGTTAAGTGCACGACCTTATGGACAGACCAGTTCTCCCGTACAGACCAAATCCTTGGCCTGTACGCTGAAAGCCAGAAAATTGCCTGCTAATTCCTCCAATATCAAACTAGTACGAACTGCCAAAGGTATTTTATCACGCGCGATGGTAACAGTGCACTGTAAAAATCGCGACGGTATTTATGTCCGAACATATATTATAGTTATAAACTGTGTTGATAGTGTATAGGTTGTACAACAACAAAATTGCGCAAAGTAAAAACATTGTTTTGTCCGGTAAAAACCCAATTAAAAGCAAAAACGTGGTATAAATTAACATTAGTTTACCCGTAATCAGAATATAAACACATGTAGTAACCTCCATGTAGTATCCCCGTTCGTCTGTACATGCGAATTATTTAAGAACACATATCCTATATTCGCGAAGGAGCCCAAACTGAACAGCCTACCTGGGCCTTATTCCTGCTAGTATGAAGTGCAGACGTTATGAGATACGTCACGATTCACGAGCTCCGGTGTGACGCGTATCCGTCCGTGACGTCACACATCGGGTGCGTGTAAGGCCATTTAAAGGGATACATATTGAATGTGTGTTGTTCATAATTATATGTACATGCTTTATCTGCCCGTATGCTTTATCTGCATGCCCGTTGAAAGTATTATAAATTAAATTAGTTTTCACACAAACGACTGTACTGTTGGAATGTGGATATACATATATTTACCAATAAGGGTTATAGCAAATGGACCCAAGTTATAGTCATAATATGTGTATCTGAACTTAGTGTGGGCTTATAATAGCGTTGTTATATGAAATTTTATGATCATAATCCAAACATATACGTTATTATCTTTTTTGGGTTATTAGAGTGACATATATATGCTTTATTGGTACCATAATGGCCATGTTCATCGTGTATTTTGGTAATCCAAATAGATCGTTATGATGCTATCATGATAACAGGATAAAATTGTTTAACATAATAGTAAATTAGGATAAATAGTTGGTCGAACTAAGAAATAACTAACTAAAATAATCAGTGGTTTATAAATAAATAAACCTGGTTACCCAGAAAATCGTCAAACGTCTAATATTCCGAAAGAACCCTTGAGAGCAGGACACCATTCCAAAGGGATCGATGTATCATTGTTTTATAGAGCCCATATACAGAATGAGCAGGTGATGCCACAGTGTCCTGGGCCCACAAACAAGGTACCCCGCCTTGCTCACCGGAAGCTTATATTATGCTAATGATGAACAGACAGTCTGCCGTAGGAGCAGTTTTAGCCAGTCAAAAATAAAATTAGTGTAAATAAAATTGTAGAGAATCCTGAATATCATGAATTGATTACACGATGGTATACACTTACAAAGCCCAAAATTTACAACTATAAATTCAACAACAGTCGTAGTCAGGTTATATTGTTTACATAAACATCGGAGGTGCCCTTGTTGTTAGCGGGAGTTATCGGAATCCACCGAGATCGCATCGGGCGCATACATTCCTATATTTTACATATTTCCGCGTTATCATATGCGTATTTTACATATTAAATATAGTATACACAAATTATGGCATCCAGGTGAGACATAAAAATCTCTCGCGGAAAACAGACGCAAACAGGCGGACGGGCGGACTGACTAAACGGCAGACATTGAATGTCGGCCACAAAACGTTATCCTACATTATATATTAAATATATGTATTAGCGTCTTTTATGCGTGCAATGAGTTGGACTGTTGGAGTCCGCAATATTTATAACAAATAACGCTATTTAATTATATGCATATATGTGCGTGTTTACCTGCTTGTATTTTTGATGCCTGAAGTTCCCGTATTTGTAAAACAAGTGCGTTTATCATGTACGCATATACAAACCATAACCATTCATACTTGGGTATGAATGTTTCACTCCATATACTCATTAAAAGATATCAACATAGACAATTAATTATCGAATAATCCACACACTATCGTGGAAGGTTATTTCGTTTCTTTGACCAAGGGAGGTCCCGTTGTTTGATTACCTATAAATCCCGTATAAAAATAAATAACTCATAGATGAACCACTCTTTATATATAATGCAGTATAGCTTAACAGTCTGGGAAACAAAGCTGATACATGTAGTAAGCATTTTTACAAGATAAGACAACATGCGTTATCATATATGTGTATTTTCCATATTTAATATCGGTATACACATACTAATGACATCCAGGTGAGACATACAAATCTATCGCGGAAAACAGACACAAACGGACTAAATGGCAGACATTGAATGTCGGCCACAAAACGTTATCCTACATTGTATTAAATATATATTAGCGTATTATATGCGTGCATGGAGTTGGACTGTTGGAGTCCGCAATATTTATAACAAATAAAGCTATTTAATTTATATGCATGCGTGCGTGTTTACTTGTTTGCATATTTTGGGGCCTGGAGTTCCCGACTTTGTAAAATAAGTGCGTTTAACATGTACGCATATGCAAACCATAATCATTCATACTTGGGTATGAATGTTTTCACTTCATATACTTATTAAAAGATACCAACACTGAAAATTTTCAATTATCGAATTATCCACACATTATCGTGGAAGGTTATTTCGTTTCCTTGACCAAGGGAGGTCCCGTTGTCTGATTACCGCGGTACCCATAAATCCCGTATAAAATAAATCATAGATAAACCACTCTTTATGTAATGCAGTAGCTTTGGCTATACATGTATACAGTAAGTATCTATATATCACACGACAACTAGTATATTGTATATTTGTCATGATATATAGGGCTGTTGTCAGTACTTAAGTAATTAAATTACAAACCTATACATATGATATGGTAAACGCTCTTTATAAATTATATAGAGTATATAACAGTTATGTATATAGGGTACATCGGCTGGGATTGTGTTCAAAGTTCCCATGCATACAATTTGTTATCGTGATAGCAGACAAAAACGTGGGCCATCCCACATACAGGTATACAATCAACCATCCATAAGTTAAATGGTTTGTTGGTTAACGGGCCCTGTTTCTAAAGTGGTGTTGACATGTGGAGCTATGTAAACATGTCATATTTACTGTATTTGAGTGTTTATTTTTTGAGTGTTTATTTTTTTGACTTATCGTACTAGCTTGATAACACAGAAGGAATCAATTGTTTGGAAAATGTTTACTAAGTCCGTTCCGAAATCATATTTTTGTACCGAAAGTTGGTCCTATAAAAAAATGTTTGGCCACAGCAGCTCATCAGGTACACCTCTGGTCTATAACAGATATAAAGCAATCTGTTATTTCATATATGGTTTCGGGAGTTAAGTGCACGACCTTATGGACAGACCAGTTCTCCCGTACAGACCAAATCCTTGGCCTGTACGCTGAAAGCCAGAAAATTGCCTGCTAATTCCTCCAATATCAAACTAGTACGAACTGCCAAAGGTATTTTATCACGCGCGATGGTAACAGTGCACTGTAAAAATCGCGACGGTATTTATGTCCGAACATATATTATAGTTATAAACTGTGTTGATAGTGTATAGGTTGTACAACAACAAAATTGCGCAAAGTAAAAACATTGTTTTGTCCGGTAAAAACCCAATTAAAAGCAAAAACGTGGTATAAATTAACATTAGTTTACCTGTAATCAGAATATAAACACATGTAGTAACCTCCATGTAGTATCCCCGTTCGTCTGTACATGCGAATTATTTAAGAACACATATCCTATATTCGCGAAGGAGCCCAAACTGAACAGCCTACCTGGGCCTTATTCCTGCTAGTATGAAGTGCAGACGTTATGAGATACGTCACGATTCACGAGCTCCGGTGTGACGCGTATCCGTCCGTGACGTCACACATCGGGTGCGTGTAAGGCCATTTAAAGGGATACATATTGAATGTGTGTTGTTCATAATTATATGTACATGCTTTATCTGCCCGTATGCTTTATCTGCATGCCCGTTGAAAGTATTATAAATTAAATTAGTTTTCACACAAACGACTGTACTGTTGGAATGTGGATATACATATATTTACCAATAAGGGTTATAGCAAATGGACCCAAGTTATAGTCATAATATGTGTATCTGAACTTAGTGTGGGCTTATAATAGCGTTGTTATATGAAATTTTATGATCATAATCCAAACATATACGTTATTATCTTTTTTGGGTTATTAGAGTGACATATATATGCTTTATTGGTACCATAATGGCCATGTTCATCGTGTATTTTGGTAATCCAAATAGATCGTTATGATGCTATCATGATAACAGGATAAAATTGTTTAACATAATAGTAAATTAGGATAAATAGTTGGTCGAACTAAGAAATAACTAACTAAAATAATCAGTGGTTTATAAATAAATAAACCTGGTTACCCAGAAAATCGTCAAACGTCTAATATTCCGAAAGAACCCTTGAGAGCAGGACACCATTCCAAAGGGATCGATGTATCATTGTTTTATAGAGCCCATATACAGAATGAGCAGGTGATGCCACAGTGTCCTGGGCCCACAAACAAGGTACCCCGCCTTGCTCACCGGAAGCTTATATTATGCTAATGATGAACAGACAGTCTGCCGTAGGAGCAGTTTTAGCCAGTCAAAAATAAAATTAGTGTAAATAAAATTGTAGAGAATCCTGAATATCATGAATTGATTACACGATGGTATACACTTACAAAGCCCAAAATTTACAACTATAAATTCAACAACAGTCGTAGTCAGGTTATATTGTTTACATAAACATCGGAGGTGCCCTTGTTGTTAGCGGGAGTTATCGGAATCCACCGAGATCGCATCGGGCGCATACATTCCTATATTTTACATATTTCCGCGTTATCATATGCGTATTTTACATATTAAATATAGTATACACAAATTATGGCATCCAGGTGAGACATAAAAATCTCTCGCGGAAAACAGACGCAAACAGGCGGACGGGCGGACTGACTAAACGGCAGACATTGAATGTCGGCCACAAAACGTTATCCTACATTATATATTAAATATATGTATTAGCGTCTTTTATGCGTGCAATGAGTTGGACTGTTGGAGTCCGCAATATTTATAACAAATAACGCTATTTAATTATATGCATATATGTGCGTGTTTACCTGCTTGTATTTTTGATGCCTGAAGTTCCCGTATTTGTAAAACAAGTGCGTTTATCATGTACGCATATACAAACCATAACCATTCATACTTGGGTATGAATGTTTCACTCCATATACTCATTAAAAGATATCAACATAGACAATTAATTATCGAATAATCCACACACTATCGTGGAAGGTTATTTCGTTTCTTTGACCAAGGGAGGTCCCGTTGTTTGATTACCTATAAATCCCGTATAAAAATAAATAACTCATAGATGAACCACTCTTTATATATAATGCAGTATAGCTTAACAGTCTGGGAAACAAAGCTGATACATGTAGTAAGCATTTTTACAAGATAAGACAACATGCGTTATCATATATGTGTATTTTCCATATTAAATATCGGTATACACATACTAATGACATCCAGGTGAGACATACAAATCTATCGCGGAAAACAGACACAAACGGACTAAATGGCAGACATTGAATGTCGGCCACAAAACGTTATCCTACATTGTATTAAATATATATTAGCGTATTATATGCGTGCATGGAGTTGGACTGTTGGAGTCCGCAATATTTATAACAAATAAAGCTATTTAAATTATATGCATGCGTGCGTGTTTACTTGTTTGCATATTTTGGGGCCTGGAGTTCCCGACTTTGTAAAATAAGTGCGTTTAACATGTACGCATATGCAAACCATAATCATTCATACTTGGGTATGAATGTTTTCACTTCATATACTTATTAAAAGATACCAACACTGAAAATTTTCAATTATCGAATTATCCACACATTATCGTGGAAGGTTATTTCGTTTCCTTGACCAAGGGAGGTCCCGTTGTCTGATTACCGCGGTACCCATAAATCCCGTATAAAATAAATCATAGATAAACCACTCTTTATGTAATGCAGTAGCTTTGGCTATACATGTATACAGTAAGTATCTATATATCACACGACAACTAGTATATTGTATATTTGTCATGATATATAGGGCTGTTGTCAGTACTTAAGTAATTAAATTACAAACCTATACATATGATATGGTAAACGCTCTTTATAAATTATATAGAGTATATAACAGTTATGTATATAGGGTACATCGGCTGGGATTGTGTTCAAAGTTCCCATGCATACAATTTGTTATCGTGATAGCAGACAAAAACGTGGGCCATCCCACATACAGGTATACAATCAACCATCCATAAGTTAAATGGTTTGTTGGTTAACGGGCCCTGTTTCTAAAGTGGTGTTGACATGTGGAGCTATGTAAACATGTCATATTTACTGTATTTGAGTGTTTATTTTTTGAGTGTTTATTTTTTGACTTATCGTACTAGCTTGATAACACAGAAGGAATCAATTGTTTGGAAAATGTTTACTAAGTCCGTTCCGAAATCATATTTTTGTACCGAAAGTTGGTCCTATAAAAAAATGTTTGGCCACAGCAGCTCATCAGGTACACCTCTGGTCTATAACAGATATAAAGCAATCTGTTATTTCATATATGGTTTCGGGAGTTAAGTGCACGACCTTATGGACAGACCAGTTCTCCCGTACAGACCAAATCCTTGGCCTGTACGCTGAAAGCCAGAAAATTGCCTGCTAATTCCTCCAATATCAAACTAGTACGAACTGCCAAAGGTATTTTATCACGCGCGATGGTAACAGTGCACTGTAAAAATCGCGACGGTATTTATGTCCGAACATATATTATAGTTAT
Organism: Siphonodentalium dalli; assembly: GCA_032622095.1. Taxonomy (NCBI): domain Eukaryota; kingdom Metazoa; phylum Mollusca; class Scaphopoda; order Gadilida; family Siphonodentaliidae; genus Siphonodentalium; species Siphonodentalium dalli. The sequence goes on from CP136069.1 coordinate 200,355,638, forward strand.
AAACTGTGTTGATAGTGTATAGGTTGTATAACAACAAAATTGCGCAAAGTAAAAACATTGTTTTGTCCGGTAAAAACCCAATTAAAAGCAAAAACGTGGTATAAATTAACATTAGTTTACCTGTAATCAGAATATAAACACATGTAGTAACCTCCATGTAGTATCCCCGTTCGTCTGTACATGCGAATTATTTAAGAACACATATTCTATATTCGCGAAGGAGCCCAAACTGAACAGCCTACCTGGGCCTTATTCCTGCTAGTATGAAGTGCAGACGTTATGAGATACGTCACGATTCACGAGCTCCGGTGTGACGCGTATCCGTCCGTGACGTCACACATCGGGTGCGTGTAAGGCCATTTAAAGGGATACATATTGAATGTGTGTTGTTCATAATTATATGTACATGCTTTATCTGCCCGTATGCTTTATCTGCATGCCCGTTGAAAGTATTATAAATTAAATTAGTTTTCACACAAACGACTGTACTGTTGGAATGTGGATATACATATATTTACCAATAAGGGTTATAGCAAATGGACCCAAGTTATAGTCATAATATGTGTATCTGAACTTAGTGTGGGCTTATAATAGCGTTGTTATATGAAATTTTATGATCATAATCCAAACATATACGTTATTATCTTTTTTGGGTTATTAGAGTGACATATATATGCTTTATTGGTACCATAATGGCCATGTTCATCGTGTATTTTGGTAATCCAAATAGATCGTTATGATGCTATCATGATAACAGGATAAAATTGTTTAACATAATAGTAAATTAGGATAAATAGTTGGTCGAACTAAGAAATAACTAACTAAAATAATCAGTGGTTTATAAATAAATAAACCTGGTTACCCAGAAAATCGTCAAACGTCTAATATTCCGAAAGAACCCTTGAGAGCAGGACACCATTCCAAAGGGATCGATGTATCATTGTTTTATAGAGCCCATATACAGAATGAGCAGGTGATGCCACAGTGTCCTGGGCCCACAAACAAGGTACCCCGCCTTGCTCACCGGAAGCTTATATTATGCTAATGATGAACAGACAGTCTGCCGTAGGAGCAGTTTTAGCCAGTCAAAAATAAAATTAGTGTAAATAAAATTGTAGAGAATCCTGAATATCATGAATTGATTACACGATGGTATACACTTACAAAGCCCAAAATTTACAACTATAAATTCAACAACAGTCGTAGTCAGGTTATATTGTTTACATAAACATCGGAGGTGCCCTTGTTGTTAGCGGGAGTTATCGGAATCCACCGAGATCGCATCGGGCGCATACATTCCTATATTTTACATATTTCCGCGTTATCATATGCGTATTTTACATATTAAATATAGTATACACAAATTATGGCATCCAGGTGAGACATAAAAATCTCTCGCGGAAAACAGACGCAAACAGGCGGACGGGCGGACTGACTAAACGGCAGACATTGAATGTCGGCCACAAAACGTTATCCTACATTATATATTAAATATATGTATTAGCGTCTTTTATGCGTGCAATGAGTTGGACTGTTGGAGTCCGCAATATTTATAACAAATAACGCTATTTAATTATATGCATATATGTGCGTGTTTACCTGCTTGTATTTTTGATGCCTGAAGTTCCCGTATTTGTAAAACAAGTGCGTTTATCATGTACGCATATACAAACCATAACCATTCATACTTGGGTATGAATGTTTCACTCCATATACTCATTAAAAGATATCAACATAGACAATTAATTATCGAATAATCCACACACTATCGTGGAAGGTTATTTCGTTTCTTTGACCAAGGGAGGTCCCGTTGTTTGATTACCTATAAATCCCGTATAAAAATAAATAACTCATAGATGAACCACTCTTTATATATAATGCAGTATAGCTTAACAGTCTGGGAAACAAAGCTGATACATGTAGTAAGCATTTTTACAAGATAAGACAACATGCGTTATCATATATGTGTATTTTCCATATTTAATATCGGTATACACATACTAATGACATCCAGGTGAGACATACAAATCTATCGCGGAAAACAGACACAAACGGACTAAATGGCAGACATTGAATGTCGGCCACAAAACGTTATCCTACATTGTATTAAATATATATTAGCGTATTATATGCGTGCATGGAGTTGGACTGTTGGAGTCCGCAATATTTATAACAAATAAAGCTATTTAAATTATATGCATGCGTGCGTGTTTACTTGTTTGCATATTTTGGGGCCTGGAGTTCCCGACTTTGTAAAATAAGTGCGTTTAACATGTACGCATATGCAAACCATAATCATTCATACTTGGGTATGAATGTTTTCACTTCATATACTTATTAAAAGATACCAACACTGAAAATTTTCAATTATCGAATTATCCACACATTATCGTGGAAGGTTATTTCGTTTCCTTGACCAAGGGAGGTCCCGTTGTCTGATTACCGCGGTACCCATAAATCCCGTATAAAATAAATCATAGATAAACCACTCTTTATGTAATGCAGTAGCTTTGGCTATACATGTATACAGTAAGTATCTATATATCACACGACAACTAGTATATTGTATATTTGTCATGATATATAGGGCTGTTGTCAGTACTTAAGTAATTAAATTACAAACCTATACATATGATATGGTAAACGCTCTTTATAAATTATATAGAGTATATAACAGTTATGTATATAGGGTACATCGGCTGGGATTGTGTTCAAAGTTCCCATGCATACAATTTGTTATCGTGATAGCAGACAAAAACGTGGGCCATCCCACATACAGGTATACAATCAACCATCCATAAGTTAAATGGTTTGTTGGTTAACGGGCCCTGTTTCTAAAGTGGTGTTGACATGTGGAGCTATGTAAACATGTCATATTTACTGTATTTGAGTGTTTATTTTTTGAGTGTTTATTTTTTGACTTATCGTACTAGCTTGATAACACAGAAGGAATCAATTGTTTGGAAAATGTTTACTAAGTCCGTTCCGAAATCATATTTTTGTACCGAAAGTTGGTCCTATAAAAAAATGTTTGGCCACAGCAGCTCATCAGGTACACCTCTGGTCTATAACAGATATAAAGCAATCTGTTATTTCATATATGGTTTCGGGAGTTAAGTGCACGACCTTATGGACAGACCAGTTCTCCCGTACAGACCAAATCCTTGGCCTGTACGCTGAAAGCCAGAAAATTGCCTGCTAATTCCTCCAATATCAAACTAGTACGAACTGCCAAAGGTATTTTATCACGCGCGATGGTAACAGTGCACAGTAAAAATCGCGACGGTATTTATGTCCGAACATATATTATAGTTATAAACTGTGTTGATAGTGTATAGGTTGTATAACAACAAAATTGCGCAAAGTAAAAACATTGTTTTGTCCGGTAAAAACCCAATTAAAAGCAAAAACGTGGTATAAATTAACATTAGTTTACCTGTAATCAGAATATAAACACATGTAGTAACCTCCATGTAGTATCCCCGTTCGTCTGTACATGCGAATTATTTAAGAACACATATTCTATATTCGCGAAGGAGCCCAAACTGAACAGCCTACCTGGGCCTTATTCCTGCTAGTATGAAGTGCAGACGTTATGAGATACGTCACGATTCACGAGCTCCGGTGTGACGCGTATCCGTCCGTGACGTCACACATCGGGTGCGTGTAAGGCCATTTAAAGGGATACATATTGAATGTGTGTTGTTCATAATTATATGTACATGCTTTATCTGCCCGTATGCTTTATCTGCATGCCCGTTGAAAGTATTATAAATTAAATTAGTTTTCACACAAACGACTGTACTGTTGGAATGTGGATATACATATATTTACCAATAAGGGTTATAGCAAATGGACCCAAGTTATAGTCATAATATGTGTATCTGAACTTAGTGTGGGCTTATAATAGCGTTGTTATATGAAATTTTATGATCATAATCCAAACATATACGTTATTATCTTTTTTGGGTTATTAGAGTGACATATATATGCTTTATTGGTACCATAATGGCCATGTTCATCGTGTATTTTGGTAATCCAAATAGATCGTTATGATGCTATCATGATAACAGGATAAAATTGTTTAACATAATAGTAAATTAGGATAAATAGTTGGTCGAACTAAGAAATAACTAACTAAAATAATCAGTGGTTTATAAATAAATAAACCTGGTTACCCAGAAAATCGTCAAACGTCTAATATTCCGAAAGAACCCTTGAGAGCAGGACACCATTCCAAAGGGATCGATGTATCATTGTTTTATAGAGCCCATATACAGAATGAGCAGGTGATGCCACAGTGTCCTGGGCCCACAAACAAGGTACCCCGCCTTGCTCACCGGAAGCTTATATTATGCTAATGATGAACAGACAGTCTGCCGTAGGAGCAGTTTTAGCCAGTCAAAAATAAAATTAGTGTAAATAAAATTGTAGAGAATCCTGAATATCATGAATTGATTACACGATGGTATACACTTACAAAGCCCAAAATTTACAACTATAAATTCAACAACAGTCGTAGTCAGGTTATATTGTTTACATAAACATCGGAGGTGCCCTTGTTGTTAGCGGGAGTTATCGGAATCCACCGAGATCGCATCGGGCGCATACATTCCTATATTTTACATATTTCCGCGTTATCATATGCGTATTTTACATATTAAATATAGTATACACAAATTATGGCATCCAGGTGAGACATAAAAATCTCTCGCGGAAAACAGACGCAAACAGGCGGACGGGCGGACTGACTAAACGGCAGACATTGAATGTCGGCCACAAAACGTTATCCTACATTATATATTAAATATATGTATTAGCGTCTTTTATGCGTGCAATGAGTTGGACTGTTGGAGTCCGCAATATTTATAACAAATAACGCTATTTAATTATATGCATATATGTGCGTGTTTACCTGCTTGTATTTTTGATGCCTGAAGTTCCCGTATTTGTAAAACAAGTGCGTTTATCATGTACGCATATACAAACCATAACCATTCATACTTGGGTATGAATGTTTCACTCCATATACTCATTAAAAGATATCAACATAGACAATTAATTATCGAATAATCCACACACTATCGTGGAAGGTTATTTCGTTTCTTTGACCAAGGGAGGTCCCGTTGTTTGATTACCTATAAATCCCGTATAAAAATAAATAACTCATAGATGAACCACTCTTTATATATAATGCAGTATAGCTTAACAGTCTGGGAAACAAAGCTGATACATGTAGTAAGCATTTTTACAAGATAAGACAACATGCGTTATCATATATGTGTATTTTCCATATTTAATATCGGTATACACATACTAATGACATCCAGGTGAGACATACAAATCTATCGCGGAAAACAGACACAAACGGACTAAATGGCAGACATTGAATGTCGGCCACAAAACGTTATCCTACATTGTATTAAATATATATTAGCGTATTATATGCGTGCATGGAGTTGGACTGTTGGAGTCCGCAATATTTATAACAAATAAAGCTATTTAAATTATATGCATGCGTGCGTGTTTACTTGTTTGCATATTTTGGGGCCTGGAGTTCCCGACTTTGTAAAATAAGTGCGTTTAACATGTACGCATATGCAAACCATAATCATTCATACTTGGGTATGAATGTTTTCACTTCATATACTTATTAAAAGATACCAACACTGAAAATTTTCAATTATCGAATTATCCACACATTATCGTGGAAGGTTATTTCGTTTCCTTGACCAAGGGAGGTCCCGTTGTCTGATTACCGCGGTACCCATAAATCCCGTATAAAATAAATCATAGATAAACCACTCTTTATGTAATGCAGTAGCTTTGGCTATACATGTATACAGTAAGTATCTATATATCACACGACAACTAGTATATTGTATATTTGTCATGATATATAGGGCTGTTGTCAGTACTTAAGTAATTAAATTACAAACCTATACATATGATATGGTAAACGCTCTTTATAAATTATATAGAGTATATAACAGTTATGTATATAGGGTACATCGGCTGGGATTGTGTTCAAAGTTCCCATGCATACAATTTGTTATCGTGATAGCAGACAAAAACGTGGGCCATCCCACATACAGGTATACAATCAACCATCCATAAGTTAAATGGTTTGTTGGTTAACGGGCCCTGTTTCTAAAGTGGTGTTGACATGTGGAGCTATGTAAACATGTCATATTTACTGTATTTGAGTGTTTATTTTTTGAGTGTTTATTTTTTGACTTATCGTACTAGCTTGATAACACAGAAGGAATCAATTGTTTGGAAAATGTTTACTAAGTCCGTTCCGAAATCATATTTTTGTACCGAAAGTTGGTCCTATAAAAAAATGTTTGGCCACAGCAGCTCATCAGGTACACCTCTGGTCTATAACAGATATAAAGCAATCTGTTATTTCATATATGGTTTCGGGAGTTAAGTGCACGACCTTATGGACAGACCAGTTCTCCCGTACAGACCAAATCCTTGGCCTGTACGCTGAAAGCCAGAAAATTGCCTGCTAATTCCTCCAATATCAAACTAGTACGAACTGCCAAAGGTATTTTATCACGCGCGATGGTAACAGTGCACTGTAAAAATCGCGACGGTATTTATGTCCGAACATATATTATAGTTATAAACTGTGTTGATAGTGTATAGGTTGTATAACAACAAAATTGCGCAAAGTAAAAACATTGTTTTGTCCGGTAAAAACCCAATTACAAGCAAAAACGTGGTATAAATTAACATTAGTTTACCTGTAATCAGAATATAAACACATGTAGTAACCTCCATGTAGTATCCCCGTTCGTCTGTACATGCGAATTATTTAAGAACACATATTCTATATTCGCGAAGGAGCCCAAACTGAACAGCCTACCTGGGCCTTATTCCTGCTAGTATGAAGTGCAGACGTTATGAGATACGTCACGATTCACGAGCTCCGGTGTGATGCGTATCCGTCCGTGACGTCACACATCGGGTGCGTGTAAGGCCATTTAAAGGGATACATATTGAATGTGTGTTGTTCATAATTATATGTACATGCTTTATCTGCCCGTATGCTTTATCTGCATGCCCGTTGAAAGTATTATAAATTAAATTAGTTTTCACACAAACGACTGTACTGTTGGAATGTGGATATACATATATTTACCAATAAGGGTTATAGCAAATGGACCCAAGTTATAGTCATAATATGTGTATCTGAACTTAGTGTGGGCTTATAATAGCGTTGTTATATGAAATTTTATGATCATAATCCAAACATATACGTTATTATCTTTTTTGGGTTATTAGAGTGACATATATATGCTTTATTGGTACCATAATGGCCATGTTCATCGTGTATTTTGGTAATCCAAATAGATCGTTATGATGCTATCATGATAACAGGATAAAATTGTTTAACATAATAGTAAATTAGGATAAATAGTTGGTCGAACTAAGAAATAACTAACTAAAATAATCAGTGGTTTATAAATAAATAAACCTGGTTACCCAGAAAATCGTCAAACGTCTAATATTCCGAAAGAACCCTTGAGAGCAGGACACCATTCCAAAGGGATCGATGTATCATTGTTTTATAGAGCCCATATACAGAATGAGCAGGTGATGCCACAGTGTCCTGGGCCCACAAACAAGGTACCCCGCCTTGCTCACCGGAAGCTTATATTATGCTAATGATGAACAGACAGTCTGCCGTAGGAGCAGTTTTAGCCAGTCAAAAATAAAATTAGTGTAAATAAAATTGTAGAGAATCCTGAATATCATGAATTGATTACACGATGGTATACACTTACAAAGCCCAAAATTTACAACTATAAATTCAACAACAGTCGTAGTCAGGTTATATTGTTTACATAAACATCGGAGGTGCCCTTGTTGTTAGCGGGAGTTATCGGAATCCACCGAGATCGCATCGGGCGCATACATTCCTATATTTTACATATTTCCGCGTTATCATATGCGTATTTTACATATTAAATATAGTATACACAAATTATGGCATCCAGGTGAGACATAAAAATCTCTCGCGGAAAACAGACGCAAACAGGCGGACGGGCGGACTGACTAAACGGCAGACATTGAATGTCGGCCACAAAACGTTATCCTACATTATATATTAAATATATGTATTAGCGTCTTTTATGCGTGCAATGAGTTGGACTGTTGGAGTCCGCAATATTTATAACAAATAACGCTATTTAATTATATGCATATATGTGCGTGTTTACCTGCTTGTATTTTTGATGCCGGAAGTTCCCGTATTTGTAAAACAAGTGCGTTTATCATGTACGCATATACAAACCATAACCATTCATACTTGGGTATGAATGTTTCACTCCATATACTCATTAAAAGATATCAACATAGACAATTAATTATCGAATAATCCACACACTATCGTGGAAGGTTATTTCGTTTCTTTGACCAAGGGAGGTCCCGTTGTTTGATTACCTATAAATCCCGTATAAAAATAAATAACTCATAGATGAACCACTCTTTATATATAATGCAGTATAGCTTAACAGTCTGGGAAACAAAGCTGATACATGTAGTAAGCATTTTTACAAGATAAGACAACATGCGTTATCATATATGTGTATTTTCCATATTTAATATCGGTATACACATACTAATGACATCCAGGTGAGACATACAAATCTATCGCGGAAAACAGACACAAACGGACTAAATGGCAGACATTGAATGTCGGCCACAAAACGTTATCCTACATTGTATTAAATATATATTAGCGTATTATATGCGTGCATGGAGTTGGACTGTTGGAGTCCGCAATATTTATAACAAATAAAGCTATTTAAATTATATGCATGCGTGCGTGTTTACTTGTTTGCATATTTTGGGGCCTGGAGTTCCCGACTTTGTAAAATAAGTGCGTTTAACATGTACGCATATGCAAACCATAATCATTCATACTTGGGTATGAATGTTTTCACTTCATATACTTATTAAAAGATACCAACACTGAAATTTTTCAATTATCGAATTATCCACACATTATCGTGGAAGGTTATTTCGTTTCCTTGACCAAGGGAGGTCCCGTTGTCTGATTACCGCGGTACCCATAAATCCCGTATAAAATAAATCATAGATAAACCACTCTTTATGTAATGCAGTAGCTTTGGCTATACATGTATACAGTAAGTATCTATATATCACACGACAACTAGTATATTGTATATTTGTCATGATATATAAGGCTGTTGTCAGTACTTAAGTAATTAAATTACAAACCTATACATATGATATGGTAAACGCTCTTTATAAATTATATAGAGTATATAACAGTTATGTATATAGGGTACATCGGCTGGGATTGTGTTCAAAGTTCCCATGCATACAATTTGTTATCGTGATAGCAGACAAAAACGTGGGCCATCCCACATACAGGTATACAATCAACCATCCATAAGTTAAATGGTTTGTTGGTTAACGGGCCCTGTTTCTAAAGTGGTGTTGACATGTGGAGCTATGTAAACATGTCATATTTACTGTATTTGAGTGTTTATTTTTTGAGTGTTTATTTTTTGACTTATCGTACTAGCTTGATAACACAGAAGGAATCAATTGTTTGGAAAATGTTTACTAAGTCCGTTCCGAAATCATATTTTTGTACCGAAAGTTGGTCCTATAAAAAAATGTTTGGCCACAGCAGCTCATCAGGTACACCTCTGGTCTATAACAGATATAAAGCAATCTGTTATTTCATATATGGTTTCGGGAGTTAAGTGCACGACCTTATGGACAGACCAGTTCTCCCGTACAGACCAAATCCTTGGCCTGTACGCTGAAAGCCAGAAAATTGCCTGCTAATTCCTCCAATATCAAACTAGTACGAACTGCCAAAGGTATTTTATCACGCGCGATGGTAACAGTGCACTGTAAAAATCGCGACGGTATTTATGTCCGAACATATATTATAGTTATAAACTGTGTTGATAGTGTATAGGTTGTATAACAACAAAATTGCGCAAAGTAAAAACATTGTTTTGTCCGGTAAAAACCCAATTAAAAGCAAAAACGTGGTATAAATTAACATTAGTTTACCTGTAATCAGAATATAAACACATGTAGTAACCTCCATGTAGTATCCCCGTTCGTCTGTACATGCGAATTATTTAAGAACACATATCCTATATTCGCGAAGGAGCCCAAACTGAACAGCCTACCTGGGCCTTATTCCTGCTAGTATGAAGTGCAGACGTTATGAGATACGTCACGATTCACGAGCTCCGGTGTGACGCGTATCCGTCCGTGACGTCACACATCGGGTGCGTGTAAGGCCATTTAAAGGGATACATATTGAATGTGTGTTGTTCATAATTATATGTATATGCTTTATCTGCCCGTATGCTTTATCTGCATGCCCGTTGAAAGTATTATAAATTAAATTAGTTTTCACACAAACGACTGTACTGTTGGAATGTGGATATACATATATTTACCAATAAGGGTTATAGCAAATGGACCCAAGTTATAGTCATAATATGTGTATCTGAACTTAGTGTGGGCTTATAATAGCGTTGTTATATGAAATTTTATGATCATAATCCAAACATATACGTTATTATCTTTTTTGGGTTATTAGAGTGACATATATATGCTTTATTGGTACCATAATGGCCATGTTCATCGTGTATTTTGGTAATCCAAATAGATCGTTATGATGCTATCATGATAACAGGATAAAATTGTTTAACATAATAGTAAATTAGGATAAATAGTTGGTCGAACTAAGAAATAACTAACTAAAATAATCAGTGGTTTATAAATAAATAAACCTGGTTACCCAGAAAATCGTCAAACGTCTAATATTCCGAAAGAACCCTTGAGAGCAGGACACCATTCCAAAGGGATCGATGTATCATTGTTTTATAGAGCCCATATACAGAATGAGCAGGTGATGCCACAGTGTCCTGGGCCCACAAACAAGGTACACCGCCTTGCTCACCGGAAGCTTATATTATGCTAATGATGAACAGACAGTCTGCCGTAGGAGCAGTTTTAGCCAGTCAAAAATAAAATTAGTGTAAATAAAATTGTAGAGAATCCTGAAATCATGAATTGATTACACGATGGTATACACTTCCAAAGCCCAAAATTTACAACTATAAATTCAACAACAGTCGTAGTCAGGTTATATTGTTTACATAAACATCGGAGGTGCCCTTGTTGTTAGCGGGAGTTATCGGAATCCACCGAGATCGCATCCATTTGGTATAACCCTTATTGGTAAATATATGTATATCCACATTCTAACAGTACAGTTGTTTGTGTGAAAACTAATTTAATTTATAATACTTTCAACGGGCATGCAGATAAAGCATACGGGCAGATAAAGCATGTACATATAATTATGAACAACACACATTCAATATGTATCCCTTTAAATGGCCTTACACGCACCCGATGTGTGACGTCACGGACGGATACGCGTCACACCGGAGCTCGTGAATCGTGACGTATCTCATAACGTCTGCACTTCATACCAGCAGGAATACTTAAGGCCCAGGTAGGCTGTTCATTTTGGGCTCCTTCGCGAATAGAGGATATGTGTTCTTAAATAATTCTCATGTACTGACGAACGGGGATACTACATGGAGGTTACTACATATGTTTATTTTCTGATTACAGGTGAACTAATGTTAATTTATACCACGTTTTTGCTTGTAATTGGGTTTTTACCGGACAAAACAATGTTTTTACTTTGCGCAATTTTGTTGTTATACAACCTATACACTATCAACACAGTTTATAACTATAAATTATAATATATGTTCGGACATAAATACCGTCGCGATTTTTACAGTGCACTGTTACCATCGCGCGTGATAAAATACCTTTGGCAGTTCGTACTAGTTTGATATTGGAGGAATCAGCAGGCAATTTTCTGGCTTTCAGCGTACAGGCCAAGGATTTGGTCTGTACGGGAGAACTGGTCTGTCAATAGGGTCGTGCACTTAACTCCCGAAACCATATATGAAATAACAGATTGCTTTATATCTGTTATAGACCAGAGGTGTACCTGATGAGCTGCTGTGGCCAAACATTTTTTTATAGGACCAACTTTCGGTACAAAAATATGATTTCGGAACGGACTTAGTAAACATTTTCCAAACAATTGATTCCTTCTGTGTTATCAAGCTAGTACGATAAGTCAAAAAATAAACACTCAAAAAATAAACACTCCAATACAGTAAATATGACATGTTTACATAGCTCCACATGTCAACACCACTTTAGAAACAGGGCCCGTTAACCAACAAACCATTTAACTTATGGATGGTTGATTGTATACCTGTATGTGGGATGGCCCACGTTTTTGTCTGCTATCACGATAACAAATTGTATGCATGGGAACTTTGAACACAATCCCAGCCGATGTACCCTATATACATAACTGTTATATAGTCTATATAAAGAGCGTTTACCATATCATATGTATAGGTTTGTAATTTAATTACTTACTGACAACAGCCCTATATATCATGACAAATATAAAATAGACTAGTTGTCGTGTGATATATAGATACTTACTACATGTATAGCCAAAGCTACTGCATTGCATAAAGAGTGGTTTATCTATGATTTATTTTATACGGGATTTATGGGTACCGCGGTAATCAGACAACGGGACCTCCCTTGGTCAAGGAAACGAAATAACCTTCCACGATAATGTGTGGATAATTCGATAATTGAAAATTTTCAGTGTTGGTATCTTTTAATAAGTATATGAAGTGAAAACATTCATACCCAAGTATGAATGATTATGGTTTGCATATGCGTACATGTTAAACGCACTTATTTTACAAAGTCGGGAACTCCAGGCCCCAAAATATGCAAACAAGTAAACACGCACGCATGCATATAATTTAAATAGCTTTATTTGTTATAAATATTGCGGACTCCAACAGTCCAACTCCATGCACGCATATAATACGCTAATATATATTTAATACAATGTAGGATAACGTTTTGTGGCCGACATTCAATGTCTGCCATTTAGTCAGTCCGCCCGTCCGTCCGTTTGTGTCTGTTTTCCGCGATAGATTTGTATGTCTCACCTGGATGTCATTAGTATGTGTATACCGATATTTAATATGGAAAATACACATATATGATAACGCATGTTGTCTTATCTTGTAAAAATGCTTACTACATGTATCAGCTTTGTTTCCCAGACTGTTAAGCTATACTGCATTATATATAAAGAGTGGTTCATCTATGAGTTATTTATTTTTATACGGGATTTATAGGTAATCAAACAACGGGACCTCCCTTGGTCAAAGAAACGAAATAACCTTCCACGATAGTGTGTGGATTATTCGATAATTAATTGTCTATGTTGATATCTTTTAATGAGTATATGGAGTGAAACATTCATACCCAAGTATGAATGGTTATGGTTTGTATATGCGTACATGATAAACGCACTTGTTTTACAAATACGGGAACTTCAGGCATAAAAAATACAAGCAGGTAAACACGCACATATATGCATATAATTAAATAGCGTTAATTGTTATAAATATTGCGGACTCCAACAGTCCAACTCATTGCACGCATAAAAGACGCTAATACATATATTTAATATATAATGTAGGATAACGTTTTGTGGCCGACATTCAATGTCTGCCGTTTAGTCAGTCCGCCCGTCCGCCTGTTTGCGTCTGTTTTCCGCGAGAGATTTTTATGTCTCACCTGGATGCCATAATTTGTGTATACTATATTTAATATGTAAAATACGCATATGATAACGCGGAAATATGTAAAATATAGGAATGTATGCGCCCGATGCGATCTCGGTGGATTCCGATAACTCCCGCTAACAACAAGGGCACCTCCGATGTTTATGTAAACAATATAACCTGACTACGACTGTTGTTGAATTTATAGTTGTAAATTTTGGGCTTTGTAAGTGTATACCATCGTGTAATCAATTCATGATATTCAGGATTCTCTACAATTTTATTTACACTAATTTTATTTTTGACTGGCTAAAACTGCTCCTACGGCAGACTGTCTGTTCATCATTAGCATAATATAAGCTTCCGGTGAGCAAGGCGGGGTACCTTGTTTGTGGGCCCAGGACACTGTGGCATCACCTGCTCATTCTGTATATGGGCTCTATAAAACATTGTTGTCATATGATCGGTCACACACTGCTGTCATGCGGTCATATACTGCTGTCATTCGGTCTCACACTGCTGTCATGCGGTCATATACTGCTGTCACGCTCGAATCCCCGAATATCCAACTGAACAGAATACGCGTTTTCTCATAAAGGTACTAGTTCAATAAATATGTTTTTTTGCTTCGTATAACGTCCCTATTGTGTCAATGTATGTGCGTTTAGTTAGTCGCTCGGAGTTAGACAATCGTTAGACACATTCAAATAAAAATCCAGTTTCGGGTTTTCGTCTTCAAAACGAATTTCACCGACCACACACTGTTACTCTTTTCAAAATTTTAACTATATTTGTGTATTATGCTGATTTAAAGGAGACATACATGTACAATGGTGTTCTCTTGTGGCTAACAATGAATTTAATTTGTCGCCGATTTCATTAGGAAACATCCCACAAACACTATATTTTAGCGGTGCGCCTATCTGCATATTTGAGCGAAAACGTCATGCCTTATCTCCCCATATTTTATGACGTCATATATTGACGTGAAAACTTCGGTTTAATTAGGAGATAAACATACCCTGTTGACTCAGTGTTGAGTTGTACATTCTGGGATTCGAGCATGAAACAGTTTGTGAACGAGTCGGCTTGCCGGCGAGTTCACAAACTGTTTTCATGCTCGAATCCCAGAATGTTCAACGAAACAGGGTACGTTTATCTCCATTTTAATTCAATCTAGCAAGGAATTTGCAAAAAAACTGTATAAAAGGTATCATTTAGTCATTTTCATGACACGAATCGAGACTTTCATTTCGCCGTTGTCACCGAGCACAAATCATTGGGTGTGTCCATTGCGTTACTCGGAACACTGCTCCGTAACCATTTCCTGTGGGGCGGGTTGGCTCGTTTCGCTACTCCGTTCTGCGCCGATCAAATTGTACCGTACTACATTCAGATTTGATGCACGCTGAAGCGGCCGATGAACGGTATCTATATATAGACAACAACGCGCGGGTGTGCTCGTTTCGCTACTCGTTCTGCGCCGATTACATTTGACCGTGCTACATTCAGATTTGATGCACGCTGAAGCGGCCGATGTCGGTGAATCGAAAACGAAAGTTAGCCGCTCTCGGCCAATCAGAATGCTTGATTTTAGTGACAAATACTCAATTGAATTACAATTTCCTTTTGACTCAGTTAATTTATGAAAAATTAAAGGACGAATAGTACACGGAACAGTCCAAAACAGCATCAAACCAAACGATATCCCAAGTTGTCGTGGAAGAATTGGTCTAACGACCAAGAAGCGCGCCTCGAGATGTTCACGCGGAGTGAGTAGAATAGGAAGCTCACCCCGGGGACCAAAAAATGAAACACTCTGAATTAATTGGCATTTTCTGCGTTGAAGCAAATACCCGGGTTAATATTGTACGCTAGCATATGTTATCGACCGGACTAATGGTTCGAAAGCTTCAAATGGACTAGATTGTATGCTGTCCATTAAAGGCACGGTTGGCCTTAATTGTCGAAAATATTCATATTTGTTCCAAACACCGTAAACAGAAAAACATTAAAACGCATACAGTTTCGTCCATATATACCATGACCATCGCGTAAACAGCATGTTATCATAAATACCTACTATATTTTACCTAAGCAAGAGCCTGATTGTGTTACAGAACACAGCACAATGCTACTGGCTAATCACACCCAAATGGCATAAACGCTCTTTATTAGCTCCCTATCAGGAATTCACCAACAAAGAACGCTCTTTATGTTTACCATCATAATATAAACAAACGCCAGAAAAGTAACTTTTTATGCTTTTTTATGTTTACATAACAATGGTGAAACATATGACAATAACATACTGTTTATGCGATATTTCTTATTTGTATACGGACACAGTCTGTCTACATTTTGATGTTCTTTCTGTTTGTGGCGGTTTTTGACGTGTGGAAATATTTTCACAGGATACCCACCGCCAAGACATACCGCACCTTTAAGTGACAAGCAATACGATTTCCATCTGCGATGTCACACATTCAAATTTTAACCGGGTGTATACGATAAAAAAATCCAAAGATGTACATGTAAAACGACCACGTAGTCGGCTCACTCGAAACTCGCATCAACATGTTGCTACGAGTATTTCAAATAGTTGTGTTGACATATCTAACTCAGACTTCATGGCCACGATGTGACTCCAATGTTGTGGATATGGAGATATGCTTTCGTGTCCTTCGTATGGCTATATATGCGTATTTCTTAGAAGCATTGCAACATCGAACATTTTACCATGATTAACATATGAAGCATGGTGTTGTGAATGCATGTCAAAATATTGTCACCAGTGTTCGATATAATCTATATATATAAAACCCGTCGTCTGTGTGTGTGTGTGTGTGTGTGTGTATCAGGGTGTGTGTGTGTGTGTGTGTGTGTGTGTGTATAACTCGGTCACGCTTTTGGCGTCCATGCGTCCAATGTGGCCCAAATTTGTACCACGACATATAGTCTGTCATAAAAGGTGACTCACCAAATTTCACGCCGATTGGTCAAAGCAAACCTGAGATCTAACATGGTCCCCAAATGCAGCATTTGCACTCAAGTAGACACTATTTCTTATGACGTTTGTCGAAATGACGTCATTGACGTCGCACGCAAACCCACACTTGCTTTGCTGTTGTATGCGAAACTTCCATGCGCTATACCAAAGCGTTGTTGGAAATAGGCGCTAAATTAATGTGTCAATTCAGGTTCAGTGTGAATTTAGGTAACGAATGTTGATTTTGTCGCGGAAGTGCATGTATAGTGAGGTGTAGAGTCAAGACTCGAACGTTCTACCGTCGTTGGGAATGGGTGGATGTAGTGGTGTGCAGAGTCAAGACTCGAACGTTCGTCGTTGGGAATGGGTGCTAATATGGTATTTTAATTTGCCAGTTGGGTTTGAACATAAGTAAAGAATTCTGTCTTTGATACGAAAGCATTGAGTGTGGAATCGAAGGAGTGCCGGTATACACGGAAGATGGCGAATGGACACAGTCTGACCTCCCGCCAGTGGGTACCGTGAACTCAGTAAATTCGCCGGAACTCAGTTGGAAAAAGCACATTCCCGGGACAGGCCTAATAATAGGGCATACAGTATAAACAATACTGCCGACGCTAACTAATGCTATTTTAATCTTTCGGTTGAGTGCAAATCTGATACAAGAATAAATGTTTAAAAGATCACAATGCGCGAAGCGCACGCCGTTTAAATTCATATAACGTGCGCGAAGCTCACAAAGGGGCTGCATGCCCCTCCCCCGCTAAATAAAGGTTCCGAATTGAGCCTGTTTCAGTTAGTATAGATGAAGTAAAATATCTCGATTGTTGCGTTCCATATATGTGCATGCATATACGTGGGTTGGGGAGATGATGGTGGGGGCAAAAATACAGTTTTATTGAAATAAAGTGTTCATACAAATGGGCCACGCAGTGATCAATAGGCTGCATGTTGAATGCAGGGTCCGTTTAAAATGTGCTGCAAGCTCCCTATATGTGCGCGAAGCTCACGCAGTTTAAGATCATATAATGTGCGCGAAGCGTCTAAATAAAGATTCCGAATTGAGCCTGTTTCAGTTAGTATAGATAAAGTAAAATGTGTTTATTGTTGCGTTCCATATGTGCATGCATATACATGGGTTGGGGAGATGGGGGTGGGGGTAAAAATACAGTTTTATTGAAATAAAGTGTTCATACAAACGGGCCACGCAGTGCAGGCGTGTGATCATTAGGCGGCATGCTGAATACAGGTTCCAAGGGGGGGGGGGGGGTCCGTTCAAAATGTGCAACAAGCTCCCGAATGTAGGCTCCTGAATTGAGTATGTTTCAGTTGGTGCATAGTATTTAAATAATATACTGATTTTGTTTCGTTCAATATGTGCAAGCGCATATGTGGACTGGGTGTGTAGAAATGCAGTTTTAGTGAAATAAAGTGTTCCAACGCGCATCCAGTAACAAAACGGAGAAGCATGACCATTCCATGTGTCCATGAACGCGGACACTAGAAAATAACAAAGACAATTTGTATACCCGTCATTTTGTGACGGGCAACCCCCTAGTCTATATATATAAAAACCCATCGTCTGTGTGTGTGCGTGTGTGTGTGTATCTGTCTGTGTGTGTATAACTCGGTCACGCTTTTGGCGCGTTTATAACTTTTTAACCATGCGTCTAATGTGACCCAAATTTGTACCACTGCCTATAGTGTGTCACAAAAGGTGACTCACCAAATTTCACGCCGATTGGTCCGAGCAAACCTGAGATCTAACATGGTCCCCAAATGCGGTATCTGCACTCAAGTAGACACTATTTCTTATGACGTTTGTCCAAATGACGTCATTGACGTCGAACGCAAACCAACACTTGCTTTGCTATTGTAGGCGAAACTTCCATGCGCTCAACCAAAGAGTTGTTGGAAATAAGCGCTAATTGTATGTGTCAGTTCAGGTACATTGTGAATTTAGATAACGAATGTTGATTTTGTCGCGGAAGTGCATGTATAGTGGGGTGTAGTCAAGACTCGAACGTTCTACCGTCGTTGGGAATGGGTGGATGTAGTGGGGTCAAGACTCGAACGTTCGTCGTTGGGCATGGGTACTAATTCTAATATGGTATTTTGATTCTATTTTAATTTGCCAGTTGGGTTTGAACATAAGTAAATAATGCTGTATTTGATACGAAAGTTGTGCATTGAGTGTGGTATCGAAGGAGTACCAGTATACATGGGAGATGGCGAATGGACAGTCTGACCTCCCGCCAGTGGGTACCGTGAACTCAGTAAATTCGCCAAACTCAGTTAGAAAAATCACATTCTCGGGACAGGCCTAATAATAGGGCCTATAGTGTAAGTAATACTGCCGACGCTAATTAATGTTCTTTTAATCTTTCGGTTGAGTGCAAATCTGATAAAAGAATAAATGTTTAAACGATCACAATGTGCGCGAAGCGCACGCAGTTTAAATTCATATAATGTGCGCGAAGCTCACTACGAGGCTGCAGACCCCTCCCCCGCTAAATAAAGGTTCCGAATAGAGTCTGTTTCAGTTAGTAGGCCCTATAGATAACGTAAAATATCTTGATTGTTGCGTTCCATATGTGCATGCATATATATACGTGGGTTGGAGAGATGATGTTGGGGGCAAAAATACAGTTTTATTGAAATAAAGTTTTCATACAAATGGGCCGCGCAATGCATGGCGAATGGACAGTCTGACCTCCCGCCAGTGGGTACCGTGAACTCAGTAAATTCGCCAAACTCAGTTAGAAAAATCACATTCTCGGGACAGGCCTAATAATAGGGCCTATAGTGTAAGTAATACTGCCGACGCTAATTAATGTTCTTTTAATCTTTCGGTTGAGTGCAAATCTGATAAAAGAATAAATGTTTAAAAGATCACAATGTGCGCGAAGCGCACGCAGTTTAAATTCATATAATGTGCGCGAAGCTCACTACGAGGCTGCAGACCCCTCCCCGCTAAATAAAGGTTCCGAATAGAGTCTGTTTCAGTTAGTAGGCCCTATAGATAAAGTAAAATATCTTGATTGTTGCGTTCCATATGTGCATGCATATATATACGTGGGTTGGGGAGATGATGTTGGGGGCAAAAATACAGTTTTATTGAAATAAAGTTTTCATACAAATGGGCCGCGCAATGCATGGCGAATGGACAGTCTGACCTCCCGCCAGTGGGTACCGTGAACTCAGTAAATTCGCCAAACTCAGTTAGAAAAATCACATTCTCGGGACAGGCCTAATAATAGGGCCTATAGTGTAAGTAATACTGCCGACGCTAATTAATGTTCTTTTAATCTTTCGGTTGAGTGCAAATCTGATAAAAGAATAAATGTTTAAAAGATCACAATGTGCGCGAAGCGCACGCAGTTTAAATTCATATAATGTGCGCGAAGCTCACTACGAGGCTGCAGACCCCTCCCCCGCTAAATAAAGGTTCCGAATAGAGTCTGTTTCAGTTAGTATAGGCCCTATAGATAAAGTAAAATATCTTGATTGTTGCGTTCCATATGTGCATGCATATATATACGTGGGTTGGGGAGATGATGTTGGGGGCAAAAATACAGTTTTATTGAAATAAAGTTTTCATACAAATGGGCCGCGCAATGCATGGCGTGTGGTCATTAGGCCGCATGCATAATACAGGTTCCAAAGGGGGTTAAAATGTGCTGCAAGCTCCCTATGTGTGCGCGAAGCTCACGCAGTTCAAGATCATATATAATGTGCGCAATGCGCAGAAAGGGGCTGTAGACCCCTCCCCGCTAAATAAAGTCTCCCGAATTGAGCCTGTTTCAGTATAGATAAAGTACAATATTTTGATTGTTGAGTTCCATATGTGCATGCATATACATGGTTTTGAGGAGATGAGGGTGGGGGTAAAAAATACAATTTTATTGAAAAGTGTTCATACAAATGGACCGCACAGTGCAGGCGTGTGATAATTAGGCGGCATGCGGAATACAGGTTCCAAAGTGAGTCCGTTCAAAATGTGCAACAAGCTCCCAAATGAAGGCTCCTGAATTGAGTATGTTTCGGTTGGTGCATAGTAGTATTTAAATAATATACTGATTTTGTTTCGTGCAATATGTGCATGCGCATATGTAGACTGGGTGTGTAGAAATACAGTTTTAGTGAAATAAAGTGTTCCAACGCGCATCCAGTAACAAAAAAAGAGAAGCATGACCATTCCATGTGTCCATGAAAGCGGACACTAGAAAATGACAAAGAACATTTATATACCCGTCATTTTGTGACGGGCAACCCCCTAGTCTATATATATAAAATTATTGCATAGTAGTATTTAAATAATATACTGATTTTGTTTCGTGCAATATGTGCATGCGCATATGTAGACTGGGTGTGTAGAAATACAGTTTTAGTGAAATAAAGTGTTCCAACGCGCATCCAGTAACAAAAAAAGAGAAGCATGACCATTCCATGTGTCCATGAAAGCGGACACTAGAAAATGACAAAGAACATTTATATACCCGTCATTTTGTGACGGGCAACCCCCTAGTCTATATATATAAAACCCGTCGTCTGTGTGTGTGTGTATCTGTCTGTGTGTGTGTGTATAACTCGGTCACGCTTTTGGCGCGTTTATAACTTTTCAACCATGCGTCCAATGTGGCCCAATTTTGTACCACGACCTGCAGTCTGTCGTAAAAGGTGACTCACCAAATTTCACGCCGATTGGTCAAAGCAAACCTGAGATCTAACATGGTCCCCAAATGCAGTATTTGCACTCAAGTAGATACCATTTCTTATGACGTTTGTCGAAATGACGTCATGTGACGTCGTACGCAAACCCAAACTTGCGTTGCTATTGTATTGACGAAATTTCCATGCGCTCTACCAAATCGTTGTTGAAAATGGGCGCTATAATTTAATTGTCAGATCAGGTTGATTGTGAATATAATTAATGCATGTTGCCTTTGTCGTGGAAGTGCATGGGTGTAGAGTCGAGACTAGAACGTTCTATACCGTCCTTGGAAATGGGTGCTAAATGGTCTTAATATGCCACTTCAGTGAGAATATAAGTAATGGATTGTCTCTTTGTTATGAAAGTTGTGCATTGTGTGTGGAATCGAAGACGGCAAATTGATAAATAACGTTTTATACAATATAAAGATGGACGCGAAGTGGGCAAATGGGCCGCAGTACAAGGGCCCATGGCCTTAGGTCTATACGCTTCTGAATAAAAGCTCCCGAAGGGAGCCTGTTTAAGATCATAATGCATGTGCGCGAAGCGCACAGAGGGACTGCAGACCACTCGGTCGCTGAATAAAGGCTTTGTTTCAGTTACAAATATAATAGTAATAAAGAACTATACGTTGATTTTGTTGCATTCCATATGCGCGTGCTTATATGAGGCCCCCACCCCCCCCCCCCCCTGGAATACGGAATACCACTTAACACAGAGGGTGGAATACGGAATACCAGTTGACAGCCATATGGAATACGGAGTACCAGTTAAGATCAGATAAGATAATTTATTGATGATAAAAGGATCTAAAAGGCAACATGATAGTAAAACGCCGGTTATTCCGCAGTCTCCACGTCTAAATTGATCTAAAATGACGATGATCGACGATCTGTATGTCAAACCGTGAATTTATTGTGACCAAAATCGCATTTATATTATTATTATGATCATTTTTGGAAGGTCGGCGTACGAATACCGGTATTTTTGGAATACCGTATACCTCCTAAGAGAGGGACCGGAATACGGCGTACCTCATAACAGGGCATGGAATACGGCGTACGAAAAGGGGGTGAGGGCCTCTTATATGTGGGTGATAGTTGAATCTACAGTAATTTTTTTTTTGTGAAAAAAGTGTTCCCGAGCCATAGGCTCATATAGGGCTATAGCGCACAAAGGGACCCTTTCGCCGCCGAATAAATGCTCCCAAATGGAGTCTATTTCAGTCAGTAAATACAGTAATAAAATAACATGTTGATTTTGTTGCGTTTCAAATGTGCATGCATGTATGTGGGGTAGGATGGGAGTACAGTTTTATTTCAATAAAGTGTTCCCACGCGCCTCCGGTGAAAGATAAGTATGACAAATCCATTGCTGATATATAAATGATAATGTGTTCATGACCGCGGAGACGAGAAAGTAACGAAATACATTTATATACCCGTCATTTTGACGGGCAACCCCCTAGTCTATATATATAAAACCCGTCGTCTGTGTGTGTGTATCTGTCTGTGTGTGTGTGTATAACTCGGTCACGCTTTTGGCGCGTTTATAACTTTTCAACCATGCGTCCTATGTGGCCCAAATTTGTACCCCGACCTATAGTGTGTCATAAAAGGTGACTCGCCAAATTTCACGCCGATTGGTTAAAGCAAACCTGAGATCTAACATGGTCCCCAAATGCAGCATTTGCACTCAAGTAGACACTATTTCTTATGACGTTTGTCGAAATGACGTCATTGACGTCGAACACAAACCAATACTTGCTTTGCTATTGTAGGCGAAACTTCCATGCGCTCTACCAAAGCGTTGTTGGAAATTAATGTGTCAGTTCAGGTTCAGTGTGAATTTAGGTAACGAATGTTGATTTTGTCGCGGAAGTGCATGTATAGTGGGGTGTAGAGTCAAGACTCGAACGTTCTACCGTCGTTGGGAATGGGTGGATGTAGTGGTTTGCAGAGCCAAGACTCGAACGTTCGTCGTTGGGAATGGGTGCTAATATGGTATTTTAATTTGCCAGTTGGGTTTGAACACAAGTAAAGAATGCTGTCTTTGATACGAAAGTTGTGCATTGAGTGTGGAATCGAAGGAGTACCGGAAAAACGTGGGTAGGCGGTACCCAGTGGGTACCGTGAACTCAGTAAATTCGCCGGAACTCAGTTGAAAAAAGCACATTCCCGGGACAGGCCTAATAATAGGGCCTACAGTGTAAACAATACTGCCGACGCTAATTAATGCTCTTTTAATCTTTCGGTTGAGTGCAAATCTGATACAAGAATAAATGTTTAAAAGATCACAATGCGCGAAGCGCACGCGTTTTAAATTCATATAATGTGCGCGAAGCTCATAAAGGGGCTGCAGGCCCCTACCCCGCTAAATAAAGGTTCAGAATTGAGCCTGTTTCAGTCAGTATAGATTAAGTAAAATATCTCGATTGTTGCGTTCCATATATGTGCATGCATATACGTGGGTTGGGGAGATGATGGTGGGGGCAAAAATACAGTTTTATTGAAATAAAGTGTTCATACAAATGGGCCACGCAGTGCAGGGCGTGTGATCAATAGGCTGCATGTTGAATACAGGGTCCGTTTAAAATGTGCTGCAAGCTCCCTATTTATGTGCGCGAAGCTCACGCAGTTTAAGATCATATAATGTGCGCGAAGCGCAGAAAGGGGCTGTACATAGGCCCCTCCCCTCTAAATAAAGATTCCGAATTGAGCCTGTTTCAGTTAGTATAGATAAAGTAAAATATTTTGATTGTTGCGTTCCATATGTGCATGCATATACATGGGTCGGGGAGATGGGGGGGGGTAAAAATACAGTTTTATTGAAATAAAGTGTTCATACAAACGGGCCGCGCAGTGCAGGCGTGTGATCATTAGGCGGCATGCTGAATACAGGTTCTAAAGGGGGTCCGTTCAAAATATGCAGCAAGCTTCCGAATGTAGGCTCCTGAATTGAGTATGTTTCAGTTATTGCATAGTATTTAAATAATATACTGATTTTGTTTCGTTGCGCATATATATGTGGACTGGGTGTGTAGAAATACAGTTTTAGTGAAATAAAGTGTTCCAATGCGCATCCAGTAACAAAAAGGAGAAACATGACAATTTCATGTGTCCATGAACGCGGACACTATAAAATAACAAAGACAATTTATAAACCCGTCATTTTGTGACGGGCAACCCCCTAGTAATAAATAATGATCAAGCCAAATTCACTCTACTCCAAGACATGCATTATTTATATAATATACCTAGTAGGCATGTTTTCTGTATCAGACGCCGCGGGCGGGGAAGTACGGAATAATTTCCCTGTTAAATAAGCGGTACTGGAGGGGCAAGAGGGGAGTACGCCCCCTATGGGGTTGTCCCTCCCCTATGGGTGTGTGACTCTTCTGCGATTATATCACGCCCCTTCCCTATAGTTTTGTATATGATAATAAATTAGCACTTTTAGAAGATTCCACTGAACTCAGTTTAACTCAATTAAAACATAAATCGGTTGGTAGGTCGGTACGGATTTTCCAGAAAACCTCCTGTTTTGAGAAACCCTGTATTGTCGCGACCTCGAATAAAACTTGTTTCAGTTGATAGTGTGGTCATTCCCGCATAAGGCTAATATGGACAATTTTTCCTGAGTAAAAAAATTACGGTTTTGTTACATTTCAGTATATCCACTATTATCGTTTGTTGTCACATACAATCAGTGCTTTTAACCCTTTACCCAACAGAACGGCCCTGTGCCAATGCATTCTCTTATATATGCGAGTCGACCATAGGTCGCATCGCATATATAAGAGAATGCATTGGCTTAACACATATTAAAAATGATAAAATTGTCAAAGAATGTAGAAAAATATTATAAAAATTGTTAAAAAATGTAAGAAAAGATTATAAAATTGTTAAAGAATGTAAGAAAAAAAAAGTGTTTAGGCCAATGCATTCTCTTATATATGCGAGGCGACCTATGGTCGACTCGCATATATAAGAGAATGCATTGGCACAGGGCATAACTGTAACCATCACAATGTGGTCAATGAACCGGTTCCAATGATATCCATATTTGTATGGTGTTATTGAGACAGACCGAAGATATTTTAGGCCGTTGAAGCTTTATTTGGGCGTTTTTGGCCGTTTTGTTGGGTAAAGGGTTAACTTAGAGTTTATGAAACATTTATGTTGTTGTGACTGTACGTCCTGAACAGTGAATACTTATTGTTAATATACGTTAGTTTCGATGAGGTGTATACTTTATAAAATTATGTAAGAACATTATAACAGTTATGCCAAAGTCCGATGTATATATATATATTATAAAGTGCTGCTATTTCTTGGAATGTAGGGTCGTTTTAGCCACTAGATGTTATCAAGATGTTGCCGTGTTTACGGGTGGATGAAACCTGGAAATACCGCGCATAGGGTTAATTTCATAGGGAATTCACCGCACTGCATGTAGAAACAACCGTGCCACAGAAAGCATCTGACAAACTTGACAAGAAACGATATATGGACACAACAGTCTGAAATAAATATATATAAATAGTGTAGCTGAAACAGATGATGTCAACAATAAAATTTGTTGCAACCAGGCGTCTAGAAACCCAGTATATCTTTAACCCTTTCGTGACGGGAGCTTCGCTGGTGCAGCATTAATTGTCTTGTGCCAATACATTATCTTAAAATAGAATGAACCGGCTTACAAGCTCAATGTAAATATTGTCAGGCCAATATAATCTTTCATATATTCGAGGCTCCCTATGGGATACTCGCATATAGAATGTATTATTTATTTCGCACATGATTTCGCAAAATACATCGGAGGGTTAACGCACTATACAATGGCGTCACTCAAAGTCGGAAAGTCACACCGGGTATCACAACCGGAATCACTCTGTATTAAATGTCATTTTCCTTGCTGAGCCAAACATCAGGGCTATTATCATTTCGGCCAATTTGGCCGGTTACTTCATGTGACTTTTTCATCTGACGTGTGTGTCG
This sequence comes from Siphonodentalium dalli, assembly GCA_032622095.1. Lineage (NCBI taxonomy): Eukaryota > Metazoa > Mollusca > Scaphopoda > Gadilida > Siphonodentaliidae > Siphonodentalium > Siphonodentalium dalli. The sequence goes on from CP136069.1 coordinate 200,382,050, forward strand.
GATAATTGATCTGGAGGATTTATGTAAATGTTAGCCCAAACTACATTTCCAAGTAACGATGTTTTTGTTGTTTATTTTGAGGAATAATACCGCGTTAGATGAATTCAGCCCAAATATGTTAACAGTTGTCGTGTCAAACATTCGGCAGTAGGTTAGCGTTATTTAGTATTTGTGGATGTCCTTTAACATGGGGAAAATAGACTACTGCGCTTGAACGAGCATGTGAATTTGTCGTTTTTAATGTACAGCAACTTGATAATCAATAACAGAGGCATTCTCTGTCAAATAAGGTCGCTCTATTTACGGTATTAATTGCGGAACTTTCTAAAGTAAACTACGCGTAAACGGATACATACGGTAAATTATAGAATGTGCCGGAATCGGCCTAATCGCCCCATGGCCAACTCGCCCAGTCGACGTGTGTCAATTCGGTACCTACTATAACATGTACCCGAGTCCGATTCGGAATAAAAGATGTATACGGGTGTTATATAGCGTTTGGTCCGTTGTTTCTCAATGAATATTATTGAAATTTGGTGTATATGTCCGGGCTGGGACATGGAATACAACAACGTTTGAATTGTTTTTAAATTTACAAATTTGTTGATTTTATTCAATTTTTTTTCGTTCTGAAAACACACTATAAAGTGTATATTATATAATAACGAACAAGAGACATACATAATTTATAAACTGTTAACAAAAGATATCAAATTCAAAACATGACAAAGATGACTCAGTGGACTTTATAAAGTGAACATAAAAACATTGAGGTAAGAATCTTTTTAAGGAATTCGACTTTATTTAATGATAATAAACACATAAATTAAAATAACAAACATGAGACATACATGATTTATAAACTGTTAACAAAAGATATCAAACTCAATACATGACAAAGATGACTCAGTGAAGTTTATAAAGTGAACATAAAAATATTAATGTAAGAATCTTTTTAAGCATTACTAAACCGTTTAGCACAGACCACAGTCCACTTCACTCATCCGATCATCACCAAACTTCATATTTATCTTGATATTGATCTATCAGATGAGAGCTATCAAATATTTTTTTAATTTCATAGGAAAAAATGGTCGCCAGCGGCCATATTGCATTTACGTTATATTTTATCGCGTCATGTCGATATCTAGTATTACTTAGAAATTTCACCTTTCCAGATTCACAATTGCTCCATTGACTGTAACAGATGAAATTATTCCCCTCTTCGGATAGAGTGTCACTGAAACTTTATTTTGTCAGACTGTCTGTATAATCACTGATTATATATGGCAATAATCTGTAATAAGATGTAGCACTATTTTATTTTATATTTACATGCAGTGCTGTTTTTATACATCAATTCTAATCCCCCTAGATCATCATGTGATCGATCATACATCGCGCGAGGACCTGGTTGAATTAGGGGGGGTTTTATGGATCACTTCTGTCCTCTAGCTAGATTATACTTATGACATTTAATGGCATGTTCCTAACGTGGAGGGTTAGATATGCTTGAGAAACCACCACTCTTTAATTCACACCAAGTTCTCAGCTGTCATGTTCGGATATTAGAACCCATAGCCATGATATATGGTTTATTTTGTGTATACTAGTAATATAGTTATTTTCAGTACCTTTATATACCAGTACTGTGTATAACAATGCATATAAATTAATCCATGTATACATGTATATTAATTCAACGGATTCAGTGGTTTTGTCCATCAGTCTATCAAATTTGCGGGGGAAACATGGCCACAAGCAGTACACCCTGCTAAATTTCGAATTTGAATCAATTGGCGCACCCTGCAGCCAGCTTTTATTGGAGAACTTTTTCTTATGTGGATATTTTGGGTCACCGCTAGATGTGAGCCATATTTTGTTCTCAAACTGTCCTTGTGAAGACATCACTGCCAGCGGTGATCTTCAATTTTACTATTTTTATGGCTAAATAATTTGGTTGATCCTACAGACGACACCCTTGTCCGATCGTCATCAGATTCCACAATTATCTTCTGGATAACCAGGGTGAGAGTAATCTAATTTTCCCGAATTTCGTTAAAAAACATTACCACAGGCAGCAATTTGGTATCTTACTCTTTGATCCTCTTTTGCATGACTGAATTGTTTAGCAACTGTACAGACATATCCCTCATCTGGTTTTTATATACATGTATATCTCTTCATGCGGATAGCCAGTATTACGTAGGTACTTCAACTTTCTGCATTCCTGTCATCGTTTGAAATATAAAAATTTACCTGATACATGCACCCTTCAAAATTTGTTTCGTCGTATCTATTTTAATGACCCGTATGGTAATATTGATACAGATATATTTGTCAAACATTTCTTTGTACAATATACAGGTATTTAGTTTGTAACTAAATCTAGAAATATATAATAGTAGCTCGTGGACCCCACTTCGTCCGGGATGTTCCCCTCTGATTTTCGGAGAAATGCGCGATTTAACCTTGAATTGACTATTTTAAAGGTGAAGGTCATGTCGGGGTCACGATTTGACCCGTCCAAAACACTCCCCGGACAAAAGTCACGACAAAAGTACCCGTCGTAATCCGCCCGGCTTTATACCCGATTTGACCTTGAATTGACAATTTTGAATGTCAAGATCAGGTCAGGGTCATGATTTGACCCACCCGAAACACTCCTGGGACAAAAGTAACAGTAGGTATCAAATTTCGTTGAAATACTTCCGTTTTACCAGATTTGACCTTGAATTGATCTTTTTGAATGTCAAAGTCAGGTCGGGATCAAGATTTGACCCGTCCAAAATACTCCCTGGAAATAATTTCCCCTAGGTATCAAATTTCGTCAAATCTGTCCGGCAGTTTTCCCGGCCATAGCTAACAGACAAACAGACAGACAAATGTCCAAAATATATATTAAACTAGCTGATGTACTCGACTTCGTTCGGGCTAGTTAGGGATTTTTTTTGTGATCGCCTCCATCTGGACAGTACCCAGTATATACAGCGTCTGGCCAAACTATTGTTCAATTGGTCCAGAAACATGCCTATATCAGCACGTTCGAGAACATGGTCCCACGTGAAATTGGACCCGTCCATATTGCTCCCGGGATCGAAGTAGTCCTACACACAAATTTTTAGTCGGATCGGTCAAGGTCCAGAAACATGCCTATGAGCGAGGTCAAGTTGACACGTTAAATACCAAATTCGAGCAGTGTTAGAGTCTATAACACATACACACATGCATTCACGCATACACACATACATACATACATACATACAGACAGGTGTTTCAAAATGTATAATCGATAGCTACAACAATTCTATGGTAGATAGTTCACGGCCGACCTGATGCATGCATCTTAGTTTTCTTGTTAACATTGTCGTCTCGATGTCATCTACTAACGTCTGCTATTGACCAACCTAATGGTTCGACATCAACGAATGGACTGGTATAAACGATTTATTAAGGAAAATAAACAGCACGCTGCGGATTTATTAAGGAAAATAAACAGCACGATGTGAGTGCAATGCGATGTCACACATGGGTTTTATGGATTTCAATATCCAATGCGACGAGTTTTGTTATAGCAAGAAAGAATAATGACATTGTATTGCTATTTCAGAGCGCATATACGCATATATATCCAATATAGTCCCATTATCGCCATGTCTTAACACTAATAGAGTGTAACTATCAATTTCATAAATAGCAATAGCTATGCTTGATTATAATTATTAAGGTGCATTACGGTTGATGAATAACGACGGACTTGGGAAGCAGGAATATTGTTGAAAAAAACTCGTCGAACAAACTTCGGCCAACTTCGTCATTCTCCGTACCGTACGACCATAGATGAAGGAAGGATAGATACGTCACTCAACGTCATTTGATCTGCCAATCGGTAACGCACTCAGATTATGTCCGCCATTGCTAAAGGTAGTTCAACTCTGATTCTTCTAATCAAAACAGTGCTTTCTCATCGCAATAAAAAGAGGAAAATCTGGCGTCTATTGCAGCTGAATTAATTATGCACCAACTGTCATGAATTATCAGAATCTCACGTTTCAAAGGGTGTCCGTTGGGGAGTAAGAAAGGTGAGTTTTTATGCCGTTTGATGCAATTTTTGTAGTAAACAACACGACATTCTGCATTCTATTTTTGTAATTTTCACCTGGATGAAGTTATGTTATAAGGACTTTCAAAATTAAATTAATTTAATAGATCTGACCAATCCTGGTTGCATTGGTAATTTGAATATCATGTATATGGGGTACCGATCCAAACTTGTTTTATGGAAGAAATATTTCAATGACAGCTGTCAGATGTCAAGAATGTCCATGCCACTGCCAGGTGTGATCAGGTGTACTACAGACTGTACAGTAATAAATAAATAATTTAGAAATGAATAGTCAAAACAATTCACAAATTGGGCAGTTTAGATGTCCTACTCCTAGATTATAATTGTAGTGATCATACTATTCATAGTTTGAATTGTTTCATGCCCCCTTTATGTAATAGATAACATTTGTTGATAGCATATTTTTCATGTAGTATTTTGATCATTAATAGATGATATAATCACATTCATAATGCATAATGTTAATAAATGACATTGAGACTTGAGTGGGCATTAATTATAATTTATACACAAACTGGTCAGCTGTGTTGAAATATAATATCATTAGCCTTATTTATTATTATATTATAGCACTAGTATTATTTTTGTAAGATAATTTATTACTGCTATCACAAAGAGGTGTGAACAATTGAATATTACATGGGTTGCCAATGTAGGCACTGGTGAGTGGTGTGGTACTGTACTGCATGGGAAATATCCCAATATAAAATATTTTATACCAGTAACCTATAAATTATTTATAAATTAAAATTAAATGCTTCAAATTCTATATCATTTCAGGAAGTGGGCAGATAATGGCAACGCCTTCATAACATTGGTGGGTCAGAAAGTTACGTGTGCAACATGCGTGAGCCGAAAATAATCCAGAGAGACAGAATGAGATGCACAATGCAATGATGTGTTCAAGATAAAGAAGGGATTGAACTATACTTGTGCGAAAATAAAAAACTAGCTGATGTCTCATTGACTATCAAGGAAAGAGCCACAACTGATTAATATTTATAAGTTCATCATTAAATTAATTAAATTACAAACATTGTCTCTCTATCACATTGTACTTATCCACACTAAGGCAACCCCCATGTTCATATGCACATTGTGTGTCCCCGGGACTGTCCCCTCCAGTCTGAAAAAGTATCCTCTAGCTCCCAATAGCATTTCAAGGTCCCATTCAGCTTCAGTAACTGCAATTCTCTAATGTAAATGGACTATAAGTATGTTATCCTACTAGTATATTTTACAAATTGTACCATAATCATTAACTATTTTATTACTATATGCATGGATTATATCGCTCAGTTTCAAAATTGCCTATACAATTAACTATTCTTCGTTTATTTGTATTTTAATATCATAGTGGACAGAGACACCCTTTACATTCATGTGTAGGTTAATATATATAATAAGACCACAAACACAGGTCTGTTTGTTGAACTTATTAGAAGAAACCCCCCTACTGTGACCCAAATATATATATACAAATGGATCATGGAACTCAAATAACTACTAAATGATTATTAGTTTATATAAATAGACATGATATGTCTGGCATGTCTGTTTCCAGGATGAAATTGTAATATACAATATATATAAAAGTTAAAAAGTTCCCGGACCCGGTTGAATCGGGATAGTGATTCAAATGGGGAGGACCTGACATATATATATCTATTGATTAGCAGCAACGTATATGTGTACGTTTATAAGAAAAATCACTCTGCATTCTGTGAAGCAATATCCCTCCAATATTTGCACCAGCTGATCGAGGAAAATTACAAAACTAAATCCCCACTACACGTAAAAAATCAGATCCCTCCAATACTTGCACTAGCTGATCGAGAAAATTACAGAACGAAATCCACACTACACGTAAGAAATCGGAGTAAATAAACATCAACGCAAAATTCACAAGATATCACAAGACAGTTTGTTAGTTTTTCAATATGCCGGCGTAAACAACATCGAATTGCGGGCACTAAATTTCTATTTCAGGAAAACCTATCTTGAACAAAATCGCATTCTTAGGCATTCGGTTAATGTCACCTAAAATGCACAATGTTACAAAGTTAGTATAAAGAACATTTATTACGGATATCTCTCGACAACCTACGCGAACTCGATGTAAATATAACGTAAAATTATCTCCCCCTAGTTTTCTGAACTACCTTAACGCTTGAGGGCCAACGCAATGGTGACGTCCAATAGCGTTACAGTTTGATAACCATGAGTGCGACGTCTATCCTATTTTTAGTCGAGGATTTCAGAATGAGTGGGATATCTAAATGCCGGAAGCTCACACCGCGGATAACGACCGGAAACAATCCGAATTAAATGACGTTTTTCTTCCTGAAACAAACATAAGTTACCATTAACATGATGTCGTCTGCTCACAACTGATATTGACCTAACTAATGCTTCCAGCGCGCGGAATTGAACACTATTTAGGCTCTCTAATAATCGAGAGAAAACAGTACGATGCCGTTGTTCTGAAGTCAGCCATGGGTTGTATCGTTATCAATATGCGACGAGTTACTACATTGTCGGCTAGAGATGAAACGATGACATTGTATTGCGACTTCAACCGACGTATGCGATTAAACATTTAAGTAGAAACCTACTATGGCATTACATTCGCACTTATGGTGTCCATCATTATTCCACAAGTGGCATCAGCTTAAAGGAATTCAGAAATAAGATCCAACTTCAACATGTTGTGTCTGAGACATAGTAAGGCGGATTGCTGTCTATAAATTATGATAGACCTAGAAGCCGGGAATGCTGATGAAGATACGTCTTCGACTTTGGTTGACCATTTTGAGGAATTCAATTTCCTCATTGGTGCTGCGAGAGCTGTCGGCGCTCTGGTCTGTTTCCCTAGGAACAAGCATATGGTTCCGTTGCTGAAAGCGTTTGGTTGTATTGTGTTGTGGGTTGTCTTCTGGTGTGACGCTGTCCTGTTTCTGAGAGACAATATACGATGGTATCTGACGTTCGATTCCAACAATAGGATGGCAGAACTAATTTTAGCCATCTGCCAGATATTTTTTGTGTGGCTGCATACTATTTTCTACAGTATCGGCATTCTTGGAAGCTCTGGAAAAATCGACCAATTTCAACACGCTGTGTCAACGTATCGTTCTGATTTCGTATCCCATAGGAATAACATAACAAGGAAGAAATTATTAATAGCCCAAATCGTTTTGGTGCCTATAATTGTTATTCCGTTCATGTATGGAGGGTCGACATTATGGTCAGTACTGTCGGGTGCATCGTCAGAGAATAGTATACAAATGAACACGGAATTATCTCCACTCCAGAAAGGTGTCTTTATTGCGCACATGGTTTTCATCGCTATTGGACTTGTCCAAGTCAATACGATGTTCATCTTGTTTTGTGGTGTGCTGCGTATTTTGAAACAGGAATACAAGGACATGGATATGGAAATCGAAAAGATCAGGCGCCAACCAGGAGTTTTAAATTTAAACAGCGTTTTCACATCCCAGAGATTGAGGTTCGAATCATTGACGGAGATTGTAAATAAGTTCGACCAGTTGATGGCTCATTTCGTGGCGGCTGCTTTGGTCATTGGTCTTCTTATCGTCTGCTTGGTCTCGTACGCTTTGGTGAACAAAGGCCCACACTCAGAATCGTTCAACGCCTCATTTATAACGACCATCAACGTAGCAATTTACCTGGCTGGACACACATATCAAGCAATGAAACTTAACTCCCAGGTAAATATACAGTATGTATCACTTATAGCCAAAGAATTGACACTACACAAAAAACATGCCTATTGGAAGTACCCCAATCGTCGTAACTGCCAATTGTTCTCTCAAATAGAAAGCTACGCATCATATGCAACTTTTATAGATTCACAAACATAAATGAAAGAGCGAGTTGTTCTCCTGTTTCTTCTGAACATTAAATTTATCACAACCGTCGTCATTGCGACCGCGTTTGTTTATGTATTTATACTAGCTGGTGGGCCCGACTTCGTCCGGGCTGTTTCCCCTCTGTTTTCCGTCGAAATGCGCGATTTGACCTTGAATTGACCATTTTGAAGGTCAATGTCAGGTCGGGGTCACGATTTGACCCATCTAAAACACTCCCGGACAAAAGTATCCATAGGTGTCAAATTTCGACGAAATCCGTCCGGCAGTTTTCGCGGCCATAGCTAATAAACAGACAAACAGAAGTCCCAAAATATATATTACTAGCAGGTTAGCCCGCCACTGGCGGCATTCGTCCCATGGCTTCGTTTCAGAAACATGACATTTTTGTAATTATTTTGTTTTTATTTATTTTTGTTTTTTATTTTTTAATATGAATTTAATGTTTTTTAAATTTAATATATTTTGTTTCTGAATTGTTTTTTTATTGTTAATTTTTTTTAATTTTAAATTGTTTTAATTAAATTTTAAATTGTTTTAATTAATTTTTGGGTTTCTGGCGGAAAAATTTACCCGTAGAAATCCCCCCTTCCTAGGAACGACAGACAACGCATTCTTTGTTTCGTGAAATCTCTCTACGATAACATTGCATTGAATTTAAAACAAACGCTTCCCGTCGGGAAATCTGTCTGCATAATATTTCGAGTCTGCCGTACCCGTCGTAATGTCGTGAAATCTCTCTGCATAATAGATAACATTGCATTGAATCTGTTGTTGGCATTCAGGGCTTCGGGTCGTTGTTGTTGGCATCACGGCTCCCCGAAAACTCTCACATTGCCGAAAACGTGTATTTAGTAATATCGTTGTTGTTGATATTTACGGCTTGGGGGCTATTTTCTCGCCAACAATGTCGTTGGCGTTCACGGTTTGGGGCAGTGTGTATAGCTGCGTGAGTTAGCAGGAATCGAGGGGTGTAAGTTTAGAGCTTGTTTATGTGAATGTTTCAGTATTTCGAGCGATAACATTGCATTGAATCTGTTGTTGGCATTCAGGGCTTCGGGTCGTTGTTGTTGGCATCAGGGCTCCCCGAAAACTCTCACATTGCCGAAAACGTGTATTTAGTAATATATTTACGGCTTGGGGGGGGGCTATTTTCTCGCCAACAATGTCGTTGCGTTCACGGTTTGGGGCAGTGTGTATAGCTGCGTGAGTTAGCAGGAATCGAGGGGTGTAAGTTTAGAGCTTGTTTATATGCATGTTTCGGAAATAGACTAAGATTTTCAGTAGGGCTTCACGGTATCCGGATTTTAATACCGACTACGGTATTATGACTAAATATCGTCGCCAATAAATTTGAGAAGAACTGTTTGAGAATGATACTAGTAGCAAGCAGACAAAAATATAGCATTATTGATTTGATAATGATAATTATGAACACATGTTGCTTTGACAGGTATATAACATAAATAATTAATATAAATGGTCCTGAGTTTCGTTCTTTATACGACGGATAGATATATTTATAAGTGCCTGACGTAATCGGGAATCCTTACCAACTGCAGGTCGCTTATGACATTAAAAATGAAGCTAACAGTCGCTCGTGTAAATAATAACAGCAAACATGTATTGATGTCATATTGTATATTGTACAAACAAAACAAGATAACTAATGTAACAAGCATAGCATAGAAGTCCGTATCTGATTTTAACTTATCCATTTCGATGTATATGACTGATATATGGCCGTGTAGTTATAATGATCTAATGAGTTAGTGCATTATACGTCTAATGCATAAGATTTTGTGGCGCTGTTGAACGCGCGTCATTGTGTCTCCAGATTATAAAAACACCACACATTTTTTATTGTATTTGACCAGGAAACCTTCCAGCAATATTGAGCTGAGAACAGCCTGTATATGCAGATCAATTGCCACCCATGCAATAAGGCATGCCGACTTGATTGTCCGCAGTGTGTTGACAAACCCTTATGGAGCAGTGAGAAATAATTAATTTTTACGCCACGCTAAACCGAAGCTGTTAGCAATGGCCTTTGTCTCACCATTAGAGGTGTCGATTGTTGCTAAATACTTGACACTGATAGATATATCGTCGGTATTAATATCCACACCGGCGGCTACGATGTACCGACTATTTGCATAAAGTGAAACCGACTATACGGTGTCAAAAACAGTATCGCGATATGACAAAATACCGAAATACCGTGAAGCCCTAATTTTCAGCCGTAACAAAAAATGTATACATCAGAAAATGTAAATTCTATATTTTGCGAGGTATTAGCAAGTTTTGGCTCAACGGGTTTAGCACTTTGAAGTGAATTTGGATATAAAAATATACAGATATAAAAAAAATGTAGAGTTACTCCTCTTGGATCGCGAGCGAATATCAATTAACCCCGAAGTGCCGATTGCGGTGAATTTGATGATTGGGAGTGGATAAAGGGTGCTCTGAGCTTCTCGAAAACGCTACCACGGCCGTGTCGGTGGGATTTTACACTTACATACGAAATTTGAGCTCAATATGTACACGCGTTTTGGATTCTATGAAGTACCCACACACATATATACATATATATATACGAAGTCTCAAAATATATAGTATAGATAGACTAGAAGGTGACCCGACTTCGTCCGGGCTTTGACCTTGAATTGTCCATTTTGAAGGTGAAGGTCAGGTGGGGTCACGATTTGACCCGTCCAAAACACTGCCCGGACAAAAGTACCCGACAAAAGTACCCGTCGAAATCCATCCGGTTTTACCCGATTTGACCTTGAATTGATCATTTTGAAGGTCGAGGTCAGGTCGGAGTCACGACTCGACCCGTCCAAAACACTCAGTGGACAAATGTAACCCTATGTATCAACTTTCGTGGAAATCCCATCAAAATTGGCGATTTGACCTTGAATTAACCTGATTTCAAGGTCACGTCGCACGGGCAAATGAATATGCTTATGAGACTCCCCATACGAAAGTACCCCCACATACCAAGTTTCATCGAAATTCCGTGATATTCGGGCGTTTGACCTTGAAAGGACCCGATTTCAAGGTCAAGGTCACGTCGCACGGCATGATTGGGAAAAAACTATATGAGATATTAAATTGAGGTAAATTGCGTTTTGTTCCTATACCATTCCACGTATTATATTATGTGTTCTGTTCAGAGAGTATAAAACCCTCCTATCTCCCCCCTACCAACGAGGAGGCATCAGGCACCAGGGCCATTGAAAATAAATCATTTTGTATGTGCACGTTACAACAAGTAGCTCCAACCTCACCATTATTCAGCATGAACAGACGCCACGAGTAGCCTATGGTAAACAAGACGGGCACCAACTCGTATTTATTAATCCTGATATCATCGGATTCAACATCTTCGTCGTGAGAGCTTTCAATGTTTCCTTCGACAAGCAAATCTTGGATTGTTGGTGGAAGAATGCCACATTCGGACCACAGTGTCTCTAAAATCCCTTCGTCCTCGGTCCATCCATTTTCCAATGGTGACAGAATAGTGTACTTATACACATGACCAACACGGGACTTCACCCGTTTTATGTGAGGCGTCAGCGACCTCTTACGTGGTGGCATTTTGGCTAAGTCATTTTTTTTAATGACTTGATGCCAATTATTTCACCTTTACCAACCATCTATATTAGCATCAAAGATTTCACCGTGTCAACGTTCTTCGCTCTATAGGAAATCCAAGTCCATAAGGCGTCTTATTACCATGCCCGGTATATGCCTACCATCAAGTCTTGGTCAAAGATGAGGACTGCTGAAAGACGGCATTCAGTACAAAACACGGAAGCTGGGAATTTGTCAAAATGCCTTTTGTGTTTTCGGGAAGCCCTTATACCTGGTCGAGGGTATACCAAGGCCTGAACTGGTCAGTAACTTTGTGCTATCTCGACGACGTAGTTATTGGAGGTTGTTCAGTGTCTAATCACCTCCATAATCTCCAGGAAGTACTACAGAGATTCCGTAAATATAACCTGAAATTAAACCCCCAAAATGTGAGTTCTTCCCAGAATTGTCAGTCATGATGGGGTTAAAACTGAATGACGAGTCCCTAGAAACAGTTAAAAACTGGCCAAACCCATCAAGTACCAAGGAAGTAGAAAGCGTCTGTGGCCTGGTGGTCTACCATCGGGCGTTTGACAAAAGTTATGCCGAGATAGCTTAACCATTATAAACCCTCACTGGAAAACAGCCATTCATATGGGGAAGAACAGCAGGAGGCCTTTTCATACACTCAATGCCTTTCTAGAGTCTCCTCCAGTCTGGCACTACCCAACAGTGAAGACTCATTTGTCCTGGATTGCGATGCTAGTGTGTGGGCCATCGAGGTGGAGCTCTTGCAGACCATAGCTTTATCTTTACCCCCAAGCAAAGCCATGCAGTATTGCACAACCCGGAAAGAACTCCTAGCTGTCATAAGGTTTAACCGGCAATTCCGTCACTACCTTTTGGACAAGCCCTTCCTTCTAAGGACGGATCATAGCAGCCTCAAATGGTTGATGGGTTTCAAGAGCCCCCCAGGGTCAAATAGCTAGATGGTTGGAGGAGCTCAGCCAATATGACATAGTGATTGAGCACCGACCGGGTAATAATCATTTATACGCTGACGCCCTCTCCCGAAGTATACTGCGGGCTGTGACATTAACAAGTTGCCATGCAAGGGCTGCAAATACTGTCAGCGTCTCCAGCGAAACTGGGCTAGATTTGAAGAGGAAGTTGATAACATTGTGGCTTTAGCCCAAGGGTTATGGGAGTTTGTAACTGAGAATGACCGAGTGACTCCATCTGCCTCAATGGTAACCTCCGCTAATTACTCAGGTGAAGAATGTTGGCAAGATGGATTTCAAGGGCTTGCCTTGGGACCCAGGGGGCGACTGGTCTGATTGCGAGCCATGTACTGTTTGTGTCTGCCCAGACACTGGATGGATGCACTCAAAATTGGACTTGCATTACCACCATACACATAAGACAAAGGTAAATGTGAGACAAGTTACAAGTTCAGATCCCGATCTAAGCTTGGCCTGTATGTGCACCCTAGTTGAACTTGGGAAACAACGTAAGGATCCGAATCTAACACCAGTCATTACGTGGATAGAATCCGGTCAAGAACCAACAGAGGGTGAATTATTTATCTCCATTAAGGCCACTAAATATATCTGGATTAATCGTCAGAGATTTGTGATAGTAAATGAATTACTGTATAAGATAAAATAGAACATGGGAGCAGGTTTTAGTCATGATCAGCCAATTTGCGGCTGAGATCTTGGCTATGGCTCATGATATACCCGCTTTTGGTCATCAGGGATTGGTGCTTACGAAAGCTAGGACCAAAAAGTACTTCTGTGCATGGAATTACTCAAGACATTGAATCATTCATAGGGGTCTTCCCCCAATGCAATCAAGGGAAGAAACCATCGAGGCATGCCAAATGGGAAATGCAAACATTCCATGCGGGTAATCCAATGGAAAGAGTGCACCTGGATTTCCTGGGACCATTGCCACTTAGTGAACAGGATGACAAATACATTCTGGCGATCACGGATCAGTTTACTAAGTGGTGGAGTTTATTCACCTTCCTGATCAGACCACAGAAACGATGGAATGTGCGGCGGTAAATGAATTATTGCACGCTTCGGATGTCCCTTGCAAATTTTGACGGACCAGGACCCATGTTTTGAAAGTAAACTTTTCTGTGCGATCTGCGAGTTACTCCAGATACATAAAACCCGAACGACCCCTTATCGACCTTCGGCAAATGGCCAGGTGGAACATCAAAACCGGACCCTGGTGAATGCGGTCCGATGATCGTTAACAAAAACCAACGAAACTTGGACAAATTCCTTCCCCAAATAGCGGGCGCGCTAAGATCATCAGTGCACAGACTTACTGGCTAAACCCCAACTAAACTTATGTTGGGACGTGAAGTTAATCACCCAGTACTGTAGACTTGGTGTTTAATTTTACGAAAGAAACTCAGACTAAAACTGATACTGGTCAATACCTGAAAGACCTTGAACAAGAAATGAAGCGGGCCCATGAAATTGCCCGGGAACATATAAAAACTACTTAAAAACAATACTTAAGTATTATTTATAATAGGATATCTGTAAAGAAAACAGGCATGTTCTCTAAATTAAGACATATCATAGCGGCCAGTTTGGGTTTTTACTGGCATCATTGACACCAGAAAAGTACGAGAAATACACCACATGTAATATAGCGAATAGTTTACCCACAATCTTCATGTAACTGGACATAGGGTAATATCGCGAAATGTGTACTGACTGTTGCGGGTTATCGCAATGGCGGCCCTTTTGTTTTCTCCCTAAGTTTTCGATTGCAGATTGTTTTGTCAGATGATATTGAAGGATTAAAGGTACGGTTGGCCTTGGCGGTGGGTATCCTGTGAAAATATTTCCACCCGTCAAAAACCGCCACAAACAGAAAGAACATCAATATGTAGACAGACTTTGTCCGTATACAAATAAGAAATATCGCATAAACAGTATGTTATTGTCAAATGTTTGACCATTGTTATGTAAACAAAAGCATAAAACGTTACTTTTCTGGTGTTTGTTTATATTATGATGGTAAACATAAAGAGCGTTCTGTGTTGGTGAATTCCTGATATGGAACTAATAAAGAGCGTTTATGCCATTTGTGTGTGATTAGCCAGTAGCATTGTGCTCTCTTCTGTAACACAATCAGGCTCTTGTTTAGGTAAAATATAGTAGGTCTTTATGACAACATGCTGTTTACCTGATGGTCATGGTATATATGAACGAAACTGTATGCGTTTTAATGTTTTTCTGTTTACGGTGAATAGAAAAAATATGAATATTTTCGACAACTAAGGCCTCACGTGCCTTTAATTGCCGTCATATAAACGTTATAATGTTCAAATATTTGTGACATATTATGATTGGGTTTGTGTTTTTTTCTGAAAAAATTGTTGAAACAAAATCGAATTTCTCAAATTCTGAGCCATATTCTGGCGGCCATCTTGGATATTGATTTACAAATTTGACATCAATTAACGTAGACATATATAAGGAACCAAATGGAATTCATTGCAATGTCATAATTCAATTGGTTTTTCCACAATCGTCATATAAATAGACACAGGGTAATATCGCAAAATGTACCGACTGTTGCGGGTGATCGCACTGGCGGCCATTTTATTTTCTCCCTGAGTTTTCGATTGCATATGTTTTTGTCAGATGATATTGAAGAATTAATTGCGGTCATATAAACGTCATATTGTTCAAATATTTGTGTCATATTGTGATTGGTTTTGTGTTTTTTCTGAAAATAATTATTGATAAAAATTCTAATTTATCAAATTGTGAGCCATATTCTGGCGGCCGTCTTGGATTTTAATTTACAAATTTAATACCATATAACAGAGAAATATATAGGGAACAAAATACAATTCATTGTAATATTATATCTCAATTATTTTTCCACAATCGTCATATACATAGACATAAGGTAAAATCGCGAAATTTTCCGACCCTCATGGGCGCCATCTTGGATTCGTCATATGCGGCCAGGTTGATTTCTTGTTAACATCCGGAATTCTACTCTAGAGGTATCCAGGTACATAAACAAATCGGACCGGATGAGTCATGGAGGTCCATAGGGGTGTACCTAGCTGCCCGACTAAAATGGTTTATATGCAAATAAGTCTTATATATGTACATGTAAGTACATACGATTATGGCTGAAATAACTTTTCATTATTTCAGGGAATGGATCCATCGAGATCATTCTATTCGCCGAAATAATTCACAGTATGCACGAAGCTATTAACCAGCTTAAAATATGGCCTGGTCATGCAGTCACCTCTGGTCATAAGGAATTACATGTAACCCAACATTTGATTAACGCATGTGAGTCGTACCATGTGGTCGGCCTGTCCAACCGTTCATTGATGTGACTTCTTAACACATTGCCAACACAATGGACTGGCATTACCCTATGCTTTTTCAAACAGCTAACTACATGAAGACGGCGTTTTTGCTCTTACATTTCGGCAAATTTATATTGTATTATTTTTCGGGTGTTATTTCGGATTTGGCGGATAATTATAAATTGATTGATGCACTTGCATGCTTAGATTCGAGACAATTGATACCTGGAATTTGAAGTTAGACACCCCCGCCGCGAGTAAAGAGGCTCTATTAGACACCCCCGCCGCGAGTAAAGAGGCTCTAGGCGTATATTCCTTCTGCTATACTTCCAGTTGTCAGTCAGAGCGCCATTATATTTGAAAATCGTTGTATTATCTGAGATTTGTGGAGGCATGGATTCAGTATGGTGGTTCATTTCTTTTTCAAATGTGCTTGCTTCACAGTGATATAACCGTCGATTAACCCTTTACCCAACAGAACGGCCCTGTGCCAATGCATTCTCTTATATATGCGAGTCGACCATAGGTCGCCTCGCATATATAAGAGAATGCATTGGCTTAACACATTAAAAATTGTTAAAGAATGTAAGAAAAAATGGTAAAAAGTGTTAAAAACAGATTTGTTTTAGGCCAATGCATTCTCTTATATATGCGAGGCGACCTATGGTCGACTCGCATATATAAGAGAATGCATTGGCACAGGGCATAACTGTAACTATCACAATGTGGTCAAGGAGCCGGTTCCAATGATATCCATATTTGTATGGTTCTATTGAGACAGACCGAAGATATTTTAGGCTGTTGAAGCTTTATTTGGCCGGTTTTGGCCGGTTTGTTGGGTAAAGGGTTAAGTTCGATGTTGAACGTCCTTTATTAAAATAATGGATGATTGTGGTTGTAAAATAATGTACGATCCATTATCCTACATGTATTAACAGGACGCGGTGAACACAGGAGTTCCGCCATGGTCATGATCTATATATGCACCATATGTATTGTGATTTGTACTGTATTTGTATGTGTTACTTACTCTCCGGTAATGGAGGAAATAAATGATAACTGTCGGACGGTTATCGCAAATTCGCTAATTTTTAATAGAATATGGACAGTTCAGTTTGTTAGAATAATGCAGAATGAATTGTAGCCTACAAAACTCTCAAATAAATAAACGAGTGATTTCTTCACATTATATGTAGGTGTTGGCAGCGATAAGTCCTTCGTAGGAGACTGAACTATGCTTGCAGCTTGGGCATGGGCACATGCCAATCATCAAGTTAGTGTTGGGTTAGACTTCGCTGACCAAAATATATCCCATCCCCATTTCGCCCGATCTCGGGCGTCTAGTTTGTGTTTCAGAGCTCTGTCATAAGGTTCTAAATCATGACTGCGCATGAAGTAAATGATCTGTAAACCAGACTTCGTGGTTGTGTGTTGTCCCCACTCCATAGCAATGAACACTATATTGTTATGTTTGAAGAAATTTACACCACCAATCAACGCTTCATCCTCCATGCCCTCTACGTCAATTTTGATCACAACCGTCTTGGAACGAATGAATACCAACAGATCATCGAGCCGCACTGTCTGGATGGCTCCGCCTTCTTTCAATTTAGTCCCGCCCACATTATTAGCGGATACCGGTAAAAGTGAGACTTTTGCAAGTTTATTTGAGACGGCATTATATATAATCCGGACAGGCGATGTTAATTTGTTATTTGAACAGACCGACACAGCCGCTGGATGTTTGCTATGTTATGATCAAGTGCATATGCTTCTCTTCCGAGCTTAGCAGCCATTAAACTGTATTCGCCGACATGTGATCCTAAATCTAGAAACACGGCGTCCTCGTGTTTACGAAGCTGAGTCCAAACGATGTGCATCAAATCGCCTTCCCATGATCCTTTATTCATAATACTTGCTGACACGTCCACTGTCTGTTTTCAGATTAGCGCGTTGAAAGTTTAAGTTCGTTTTGCAATGTGTTTTACAATCTAACCAATCAGAACCATCAAAGCAGAATAAGTCGAGTGTTTTTGACAAAGTTGGTCTTGGTTTCGAAATATTTTTATTCTCCAATTTTGCAGTCGACATGTGTTCCACACCTAAGCTCGTTGAATGAAACTGTGAATGTTTTGATTCTTCATCTGCCTTTGGTTTTAGTGATCGCTCATTCTGCTTGTGTAGTTTTTCCACTTCTTGCCCATCAGCGAACCTTGATATCAGATCTTGTTTACGATGGTTGACGACAAACAGCATGTTGGTTCCCAACGTAAGAACAACAACCAATATCAGACACATGGACCACCGTGTCCTTAACCGTGTGCAGTACATGCTGTAGCCTGAAACGAATGATTGTACACTTGTAACACTGGATAGGTGTACACTGGACAAAATTCAACCTCACCCGGCAATGACAACAGACAAGGACGTGGTCAAAGGGTTCCTGTTGGGTAAGTCCAACCTTGAAATGTTTGAAACTTCACACCCCCGCCCGAAAATTAAACTCCCAGGCTCTCAGAATTCCATTTGCACCCCCGCTCTTGTGTTGGAACTTTCCAAAATTTATGTCAAGCTTTCAAACTGTTGGAAATGGAAGGAAATGTCCAACCTGACTCACCCCCTCCTACAGTTGGAACATTTCCAACTGATCGACATTTCAGACCAAAATGTTTACCTAAATTAGAAAAATATGCTACTATTAGTCTAAAAACAACAAAACTCTCAATAATTACTGGTTTGAAAATAAAACAATTGAGAACAATACAACCTATATGTCGCGCGTGTGATTTGAATGCGATTGTTGGTGGCATCAATAATATTATATTCGCCTTCCCACGGCGCAATGGAACATTTTCATTGGACGATCCGGTAGTGCCGAGTGTTTTGCTATACACAAATGGTTCTGTAACGTTTTTTTATGTTTATTTAAATAACAAAGCGTACAAACGTGACAATTAAACGCAATGTACGCGATAATTATGCCTGGTATAAGAACAATATCTGTGTATTATATATTATTCTTTTTAACTGATGTGACTATTGTAAAAGCTATACCTACCGCGAAAGCCACCCGTATCTTTAACTATAACTATATAGTATTGTGTGGTGTGCTATACAAATATAGTTATATTCCTAAATTCCGAATAGTTACTGACAGCGATACGATGTTATGTCGATGACTAGATAGTCCGAAACTGGTCAGTTATCCGTATTGCATATTGTTCTCCTATAGTTCAATCCGATGAAAAAAGATGGGATCTCGTCCTCTTGTGTGTGACATAAGCTTTCCAATCGTTAGAAATTTCCACCATGACACTTATAGAAACAACGCTTAACATAATATACGTTAGGCCCGGCAAATATTAAAACTGGCATATATGGGGTGTAACTTCACATAGCAAATCGCCTTGGTAGTTTCACAGCGTCACTCAAAACTTTAGACTAAACACACTCAAGCTGGATTCTAGTTTGCATACATTATATTGTTACATACGCATCATAGTATGCATTACGCATCATTTTATGCATTACGCATTTATTATACAGTCTACTTTAAAGGGGGGACTTGGTTTAAACAATATTTATTTAAAAAATCAAACATATTAGACAAACACAATACACATGTAGATACATAGAGATTTAGGAAGAGAAATGGACAGCAAGCAAAATGCTTTTTTAAAGTTCCCCCCATCGTGGAATACGTTTTAACTCATGTGACGGAAATATCACTTGATGTAAATCAGACGGGATGTTTAGTTTTGTTTGATTGGAATGTTATTACATGTTTAGGAATGATATATGGGTATAATATTGTTACATGTTTAGGATTGAGATATGGGTATAATATTGTTACATGTTTAGGATTCATACAAATGGAATCTTGCCGCGTCAACTGAAGTGATCTATGAGAAACGGCCAGTATCTGAAATAAACTTCTTTTGACAGCTTTAAGCCACACCATTAGACTCCTGATATCAAGGAGATGATTATGTATAAGTTTGGCGGTAACGGAAGACCAAACAAATCCTTGTCAAATTTAGTGACCCCCCCCCCCCCGCCTCTCAACCAAACGGCACCAGTGTGGCGTCTTTAAATCACAAGATTAAATTCAGTGTACCGTGGGAAAGAATGTGTATCAATTTGGTGGAAATCCCTGCAAACAATATGTTATCAGTTTTTTTGTGCCCATCCCCTTCCTTGCACCCCTGACTCAAACGGTGACACTTTTGGCATATTCAAACCACACATTAGATACATCATATCACAGAGAGTAAAGTTACCCCTGTCAGACACGTCCGGTGCCGTCTACGTGGTCCCCATGTAAAGTTATATAGAACACAGACAAACATTCGCAAATATAGATTATATATGAAATATGTATTATGCTAATCTTATTAATATTCTGATCAATCGTTATAAAGTGATAAATGGTGAAATGACATTGATGTCGGACTTTGTGGCTGATTCCTAATGGTTGCATATTACCATACTGAATCGATTGGAAAGTGAGACGGCATGTCATACTATCTTTACTATAACGGCGACAAAAGAGACCTGTTGTATATCACGCAAAATGGCGCCATGGTGGACGCCATCTTGTATGGAGTCTCGGTGGCAATTATTTTTCTCGTTAACAACTAACACAAAATTATCGGACTCATTAAGGAAGAATATTAGTGGGGTGAAGTTGAGTCCTGGAATGTGCAAAGGGCGACCAATATATGCTGGACTAATAGCTAGTTGAACCAGTTTATCGGATGTCGACCAATATATCCTGGACTAATAGCTAGTTGAACCAGTTTATCGGATGTCGACCAATATATCCTGGACTAATAGCTAGTTGAACCAGTTTATCGGATGTCGACCAATATATCCTGGACTAATAGCTAGTTGAACCAGTTTATCGGATGTCGACCAATATATCCTGGACTAATAGCTAGTTGAACCAGTTTATCGGATGTCGACCAATATATCCTGGACTAATAGCTAGTTGAACCAGTTATCGGAAGATTGAGGCTCACGCCATGCAGTCCTGGCACATTAGACGTAGACGAGAATGTGGAAATGTAAGGAAATAAATCGGGGAAAGCTGATGTTTTTTATATCATTTGGGTCATATCATCGTGGACGCGCCACGAAAAGTCCTATATAATGGTGATCTATACGCCAAATCAACTCCTAAATGCACTCACCTTATTGTACATGGAAACTATCACTTGACTGCAGAACATGAACGGTGTCTATGTAACTGTGGCATGTGGCTCGGAATGTAAAGTTGTTGGAGATTTGAAGGCGTCATGTCTATGCTGCAAGCTGTTGGGTGACAAATTGGAGATAGGATCAGATAGTATATTGTAAGTCACAAAGCTTGGTATAAAGCCATATTATCATCGTCTGATCGATCGAAGCCGGTATCACGGTACCATATGGGACAGGCTGTTGGAGCGAGAATTTGAAAATTGTTTTAATAACTATTGAATCAGTTCTACGTTTTCATTTGGTTTTAGTTACATTGATCTACGCGAAGTGCTCCAGTCGAACGACCCCAGCTCTTTAAATATATAAATGCAAGCTGAAATATGAATATCATAATATTACTAATATTATGTTAATAATATTACTAATATTATGTTAAATCGTTATTAAACGATAAGTGGTGAAATGTTGAAAATTTAGTTTTAGTGTACACCTCACATGACCACA
Organism: Siphonodentalium dalli; assembly: GCA_032622095.1. Classification (NCBI taxonomy): domain Eukaryota; kingdom Metazoa; phylum Mollusca; class Scaphopoda; order Gadilida; family Siphonodentaliidae; genus Siphonodentalium; species Siphonodentalium dalli. The sequence goes on from CP136069.1 coordinate 200,403,714, forward strand.
AAGCCATGCTTGGGTATACCCGAATACATCACAAATGACCATACATGCATGAGACACAATGCAGGCACACATAGACACATCACACACGACATTTCAGCAAATCACAGTGTACTCAAACACGCCACCCACTATCATATAGCTACTCCATGCACACACCAATAATAATATATCCACGACATATATAGATATACACCCCAACCGTTAGCAGAAGGGCACTCCCTATATACCTACACACTCGCCAATGACACCCAGCTTACTCCAGGTATGCATATAAATTTCAATCATGACCGTAAAGGTACATTCCAGTTACCCATATACACATTGCCCATCACCATAAAATAACTCCCTGTTTATACACCCCATCCATAATCCTATCGACAGCATATGTATACACACCATAAAGTTTATCACAGTCACATATGGTAAAATCCACCCAGGGCCTTACAGCCACCACATATATTACATAAACAACACACATACGACCATGTAGCTACGTTCGTTGTATCCATAGACCACACCAATGCCCATACAACCACATCGGGTATACCCGTACTGGGTACACACAGTCATACAGTCACTCTATATATACCGATTTACCTCATACGTGACCATACATCCACTCATTGTATAACCTAAACATCTCACCGTTGACACCCCACTCGTAACCATATAGTCACTCAGTGTATACATCAGTCACACCAGTCATGATAATACAATAACTCCCAGTATACCTATTCACCTCACCTTTGATCATACAGTAGCTCCATGACTGCCACTTTGGCATTCACCATGTATCCAGTTGATCATTTTTATCCTAACGGGCCAGAATAGCCACATATAATGGTTCATCTCAGTTCCGTCTCTAAGTTCTGCCCATTTCCTGTCAATAATATGGCAAGAATCACAATAAGAGGTTGTCGGCAAAATTCCATATGCACTTTTAAAATGAATTTGCCATGCCACGTACGAAACTGGGACAACCAGAATAGAACATGTAGTTGGCAGAGAATAATGTTCGGGATATATGTAAAACAAATACACTTTTTATCAAATTTGTTGCCATTATGAAAGCCATATTGGGCAATTTGGTCTATAAACACCGTAGTGTGACGGACATAAGATGGACGAGAACAATAAACAAAACTAATACCAAAGATATGTACATTTTACTTGAAAAAATTGTCCAAACCTGAAAAGTGAATTTTAGCCGATATTTATGTCAAGTTTGTGAGAGAGAAATTCAATATTTCTGGTAATGTCAGCGGTGACAATAGTAACAATTAACCACAATATATCAGACATATTAGTATTTAATGTATAGAAGGCAGAATGGCCAATTGTATACATCAACCATGACTTGTAAGCGATTACAGGACAAGCTGGGCAATATCTACAATTTTCTATATTTTGGCAGCCATTTTGAACCAAAGTAACAATTTTGATTCCAATGAGTTGGAATATTCATAGGTAATGATATTCATAGGTAATGATATTCCTCACTTTCATTACAAAGTTCTGTTCATTTCTTGTTGATATTATGACTAGAATCTCAATTGTGATTTTTTTGGTGAAATTTTATACCGCATTCTGTAAAATAGAATTTTTGAGGGATCGGAAGTGGCTATGACCCCAATAATTGCATATTTCATTGCGCCAATAATCAGTTAATACAACCAATACAAAATAAAGTCACATTTCTCAACCAGTTCTAAACAGCATAGATGATCTAGAAGATATTAGTGAAAAAACGTCATATTTTCTGGCGGCCATTTCGGAAACCATCTTGGATGGGGAGTTTCAATTTTATCTTATAAAAGTGGCATCAAACTGACTTAGGGCCTGGTCTAAAAAACGGTCGCCATTATCGACGCCATCTAATCTGGAGTCAACACTGCCACCTTTGTTCGTGTAAACTTTGCTGAGGAAGTTGAAGGACATAATAAGGAACACAATTAGTGAGGTGAAGTTAAGTCCCAGACTCCCAGGGGTTGCAAGGTTACCCTTATTAGCTCCAAGACTATGAGTTCAGAAAGTTGAAATGCGTCCGTTATTTTGTATCCGTTAACGCACACAACGGAGAGATTCTATATTCAACGCACGTAAAGCATATAGCGCATACCTTATATGGCGTTCGTCGTGTCATTTCTTTTTTTCAATCGATGTAAGATGGCGGGCGTATTAGAAGCGAAGGAAATTAATTATACTTGTATTTGTGTCATTACACATTGTTAGTTATTGGATATGGCAGGTTTGACATTGTCGTATAATTAATTTATTACAGATACACTGTTCGAAATTACTGTCGGTTCGACAGTTTCGGGCCGTCATAATCGACGGTCACATACCGTTTCATCCGTTTGACAGTTTATTACCGTTATTTTATGTGCCCCTAAAAATTGTCTAAATTAATTATTTTCGTGATTCAAAATCATGCCGTCAAAATTCAATAGTATATTTGTCGGCAGAATTGAGACACCCGTACCGTCTAAACTAAGCTCAATTGTAAATATTTACTTCTCGATTCGAGACGCAACTATCTACGATAAGCTAACGAAACCGCTTTCACATTCGAGAATCTCTGCATTTAATTAATATATAAGAGTGACGGTATGTGTCGTAAATTTGGATGTGATATTTTCAAAAATAACTACTTTGAGCAAGATGAAATCGACAGTGCGGAGTGATTGTAAAACAGTTTCATCAATCCACCAAGAAGAACTGACTTCGATTAGAACCAATGAAACAGTCCCGATATTGATCAGCAAAGTTTCAAATATTTTATAGTTTTAAATCGTCGTTATACCGTTCTCGTGCCGACACAAGACGCAACACACATGCACGAGATTCGTCGGTCTTCTGAAAAATCTGCAGAATTGAGCTTCAAACTTTCACCGACACATGACTACGAAACTGCTGCTGAGAATGTCATATGATTTACTTTCTTGACAGCCATCATGAAGGGTGCTTCTTCTACAATGGCCATAGTGTGATGAAATATGCGGTGAATACATGAAGGATGAAGAAATATGACGGCAACGTCGCAATTGTGAAACCATTAACCAGAAGAGCCATCGTGTTGCCATTTCTACCGGTTGACAATATCAGCGATGCTTGGTTTATCACACTCGAAGAGCAGGAAATATCTCTCACCAACGACCAGCAAGTCGACCATACACTGTTAGAAATTACCGTCTGTTCGATGGTATCGGGCCGTCATAATCGACGGCCCCATGCCCATCAGTTTGACGGTCCCATACCGTTATTTTATGTGCCCACGAAAATGTTCTAAATTAAATATTTTCGTGATTCAAAGTCATGCCGTCAAAATTCAATAGTATATTTATCGGCGACCATATTATATACGGCAATGACTCCATACAGTATGACTGAATCTTACTCTGCTGATATTTAATATGTATATAACGACGACGACGCTAACGCCCGTAGAGATCATATTCCACCAGTACAAAACCTTGGAACTTTTTGAAGTTTTGACAGGGAAGCTTATAAAGTCGAAAAACCGCGGGGAATATATATCTTAGTTATTATCTGTTACTTAATAATATCAATTCGAAATTTCACGATTTAAGTGAATCTGTAAGTGATTTTGATTTGCGTCGCTTACAATTATGGAATTTCTTCTGGGTATTTAGATATTTATTGCAATATCGGCTGACAAAAGTCAGAGAGAAGCATGCAATTTTGAGTTAGGTTATTTACCTACAACAAGTACATTATTAAGGAACAAATATAAAATAAGAACTATATTATCTGCGCTATTTTTTCGACGACCTATAATGTGCAATGAGTACATAATGTGAAAATTTGATTCTGAAATAAGAATAAAATGGACACAAATCCGTCATTTTTTGTGGCGCGGCTACAGTAAAAACACATGTCAAAGAGCGTATAGCTAAACAGTCGTAAATTGGCTTTTTTGTGTAATTTTCCGCACATAATCTGCTTAGAATCGCCTCATTATGAGATGATAATATGACTAAATATGATAAAATGGCCTGGTTTTCAGCACATTATCGACTCAAAATGAGGCATTGCTAATCAGGATTATCTACCTAAAACAACTTAGTTTATACGCAGATAATGTGCCTGTTTTCACGAGAATAAACTGCTTTGTCGTTCGGGATAAGGATGAAACGACATCCGGCCATTCCTCTTCAAAAAAATCTAATCAGAATTATTTTACCACGAATTTGAACGTTTATGCAAATTGAAAAATACGACATTTAGAATTGACGACAACATTTCGCTGGAAACTTTGACACGACATTTTAGAACAAGATTTTTCTTGCGAAAAAGATGACAAATTATCTGAGTAACTTATATAATCGAAACGCTTTTAAATATGCAATAAGTTCTTCTCGCCAAAAACGCCATGTACGAAAACCAAGGACGACAGACAACATTCGATTGTGCACGCCGATGTGCAATGTATTTGTTTCTTAAATCATTATCCATGAACATACAATCATTATCCATGAACATACAATCATTATCCATGAACATACAATCATTATCCATGAACATACAATCATCTGACTTAAATCATTATCCATGAACATACAATCATTATCCATGAACATACAATCATTATCCATGAACATACAATCATTATCCATGAACATACAATCATTATCCATAAACATACAATCATTATCCATGAACATACAATCATCTGACTTAAATCATTATCCATGAACATACAATCATTATCCATGAACATACAATCATTATCCATGAACATACAATCATTATCCATGAACATACAATCATTATCCATGAACATACAATCATTATCCGTGAACATACAATCATTATCCGTGAACATACAATCATCTGACTTGAATCATTATCCATGATCATACAATCATCTGACTTTTTTAGACGAGAAAACCTTCTAAAACTGCTAGACCTTCAAGTTAGAATGAAATGGGAAAAGTGTGCTCAATTATGCCGCTTATATATGTGTGTCACATTTGGAACAAGCTGCCTGGCGAGATGCGCCTTTCTGAGTATCATCAGCAGTGTAAGCGCAGTGTAAGCGCTGCCCTTACAATATATTGTGGGCAATGTTTTGGCAACTTCTAATATTATTTGGTCATGTATCAGACAAATTTTACAAATTCAAAAAACAAAACATTGAGAAAACTGAAACTAAAAAAGTTATGATATAACACAAACGTTAAAGCAAAACAGAATAAAACATACTCACAACTTAACAAAACAATGATTAGATGAATTTATATGAGCAAACTAAAACTGCAAGTATGCACCGAGGTGAGGCCAAAATTTATAGCACAAGTCTAACTGATGTGCTATACCAATATAAATGTCTAACTGATGTGCTATACCAATATAAATGTCTAACTGATGTGCTATACCAATATATATGTCTAACTGATGTGCTATACCAATATAAATGAAATAAGAGTTGACTGTTGTTGATGATGATGCCTATTGTTGAAACCATAAAATCAATAAAGTATTTTCTATTGATTAAGCAGGGACAAAGTGCAGTTTAGTACTGTCGGGTAATCATTGTTTTTATAAGTAAGAATATAAGAAGGTGTCAGTTCTGATAAATTGTTATCCAGAAATATTACTGATTAACGATTTACGATTGTACGGGTTTCAGTGAGATCTGGTGATATTCTGATAGATAATTGCTGACAACATATAGGTTGATATCCGACCATACAATTTAAAGACTGCAAACTCTTTCTCTTGATTTTCCCTTTTTCTCTCCTCGCACAATCCACAATTCGTGGTTTTTGAATTATTGCATAAAGTCGTGTTTGTATTCAAGAAACTGTTGTTTAGACCCCCCTTATGTCGCTATCAAGTAATCACAAAACACAAAAAATCTGAAACTGAAAGGGGATTGAACGGACCGGCGAATCAATCACAACGTTTAATAACTACTCATTGACAAGTAAATCTATTGGGAAGTGTTCATAACACCATAGCCGTGTGTTGAACTTAGTATCAACAATGAATAAAATGAGGCTTCCTCTACTTTGGATAATGTATTCTTCTGCACCTCGTCTGCGCTTATCTCCTGCCACTCCCATACAGACTAATAAACCATTCCAAGTTATACTTGAATCACTAATGAGAGAATCATTTTAATAAAGGAAGGAATAAAACACACGGACACAAATTCGTCGCCTCTTGACTTTTATTTATTTGTTATCTTACAGATGCATGCGCCCCTCGATCAGCTTCATGCTATTGACGTCAGCAAGTTAAACGAGAAGGAGATCCAAGAGGTAAGACTGACAATGTATTGGGTCCATGCTGACCAGAATGATAGGTAAGACTGACAATGTATTGGGTCCATGCTGACCAGAACGATAGGTAAGACTGACAATGTATTGGGTCCATGCTGGCCAGAACGATAGGTAAGACTGACAATGTATTGGGTCCATGCTGGCCAGAACGATAGGTAAGACTGACAATGTATTGGGTCCATGCTGACCAGAACGATAGGTAAGACTGACAATGTATTGGGTCCATGCTGGCTAGAACGATAGGTAAGACTGACAATGTATTGGGTCCATGCTGGCCGGAACGATTTTTTTATATGTTACCCATTATACCCAGAAACTTTGGCGAAATCGAAAGAAAAAAAAGCAGAATAGAGGACCATTGGCAAAACTGAAATTAATACAAAATACAGAGTAATTGATGGCCTAAAGTTGGGCCAATTAATATTTTCTTTTATCATTTTATAAAAAAAATCTGGGCGTTGGCACATTTAGCCGCATTTAATTTAGTGGGGTAAATATAAATTGATTCCGTTTATAACATAACAAGTCGTTCCAAATAAATAAGAAACTATTTAGCAGCATTCAGCAATATTATGTTTGGACTAAGGGTATCAGTTACTTACTTTTTCTAGCTCACAATTAAGGAATCCATGTTGTTTTAGCGTATGTTCTACTCAATTCAGTAATTGACTGACTCCCATATATGGACATACTCCCCATTCAACTATACCATCGCTGTAAGAACACTGACAATTGCAAGATGAAACATGAACAGGTCGTCAATATTCACAAAATAACACTACTTGTTGAACAATCATGTCAGTTGAGAAGAAACGAAAATCCATACATCTCCAACACTTCCGACAAGAAAATCAACATGATTGTACTGTGTTACATCTTACACAATCCCAGACAATGTCCCTTATCATAAATGGAAATGGTGCAAATGTGTTTACCCGTCGTCCTAAAGATGCCCTGTACAATTAGACACTAAATGAGTTAACCCTTTAATTATAAATTGATTGATGCACTTGCATGCTTAGATTCGAGAAAATTGATACCTGGAATTTGAAATTAGACACCCCCGCCGCGAATAAAGAGGCTCTAGGTGTACGTTCCTTAGGCTATACTTCCAGTTGTCAGTCAGAGCGCCATTATATTTGAAAATCGTTGTATTATCTGAGATTTGTGGAGGCATGGATTCAGTATGGTAGTTCATTTCTTTTTCAAATGTGCTTGCTTCACAGTGATATAACCGTCGATTAACCCTTTACCCAACAGAACGGCCCTGTGCCAATGCATTCTCTTATATATGCGAGTCGACCATAGGTCGCCTCGCATATATAAGAGAATGCATTGGCTTAACACATTAAACATTATAAAATTGTTAAAGAATGTAAGAAAAAATGGTAAAAAGTGTCAAAAAAAGAATTTTTTTAGGCCAATGCATTCTCTTATATATGCGAGGCGATCTATGGTTTACTCGCATATATAAGATAATGCATTGGCACAGGGCATAACTGTAACCATCACAATGTGGTCATTGAACCGGTTCCAATGATATCCATATTTGTATGGTGTTATTGAGACAGACCGAAGATATTTTAGGCTGTTGAAGATTTATTTGGGCGTTTTTGGCCGGTTTGTTGGGTAAAGGGTTAAAACGAGTTAATTTTCAACTTATTTTGCCAAAAAATGGTAAATTTGTGAAATATCCATTATCCGTATGGTACAGGCATCGCGCAACACATGCAATAATGCATCATTTTACGTCCTCTTTTGAAAGCTGATATCATGTGTCCGATCTATTTATTTTCCGGTGAAATATCCATTATCCGTATGGTACAGGCATCGCGCAACACATGAAATAATGCATCATTTTACGTCCTCTTTTGAAAGCTGATATCATGTGTCCGATCTATTTATTTTCCGGTGATTAGAATGAACCGAAACTGAAATGCGATGCCCAGCATGTTTTATGTAACCAGTGGTCAATCTCTGATCTCAGTCAATCCCCTTGATTGGATAATCCTATACCGCGGCGATATCTCCCCACCGACGACCACATATATCTTGGCATTGAGCCCCGCCCACTTTAAACCACCCAGACTAAATATAAATCCAGTTGGTGGATACGAGCCCTCGTGTTAGACAGGTAGCGTCGCGTTGAGCTCCGCCCACTATAAACCACCTAGACTAAATATATATCCAGTTGGTGAATACGAGCCAAACAGTCATCATATTTCATTTTCGATCCGGTCGTCCGCCGGAAAGGACGTCCGCACCAGCGCGTCCAGGGACTTTTCTGTCGAAGGCTCGGTGGACTGCTTTAATCCCACCGAACTATTGCACGCACCGAATGGCTTTCAGTCGCCGCGACCTCCGATGGAAGCTTTACCACCACTGCCACCATCTCCCAATCAGGATGCAGCGCTGACTTCAACCCGCCGACAGCGCGACCTCCAATGAAAGCTTTACCACCGCTGCCACCATTTCCACATCAGGTGCAGTGGACTTCAACCCGCCGATACCACAACTCCGATGGAGCTTTACCACTGCTGCCACCATCTCCACATCAGGATGCAGCGGACTTTAACCAGCCGACAACGCGACCTCCGATGGAAGCTTTACCACCGCTGCCACCATCTCCACATCACGATGAAGCGGACTTCAACCCGCCGACAGCGCGACCTCCGATGGAAGCTTTACCACCGCTGCCATCATCTCCACATCAGGATGCAGCCGACTTCAACACGCCGACACCGCGTCCTCCGATGGAAGCGTTACCACCGCTGCCACCATCTCCACATCAGGATGAAGCGGACTTCAACCCGCCGATACCGCGACCCCCGATGGAAGCTTTACCACCGCTGCCGCCATCTCCACATCAGGATGGAGCGGACTTCAACCCGCCGACACCGCGACCTCCGATGGAAGATTTACCACCGCTGCCACCATCTCCACATCAGAGTGAAGCCGACTTCAACACGTCGACACCGCGACCTCCGATGGAAGTGTTACCACCGCTGCCACCATCTCCACAGAGTTCAGCCGACTTCAACCAGCCGACAGCGTGAACTCCGATGGAAGTGTTACCACCGCTGCCACCATCTCCACACCAGGATGAAGCGGACTTCAACCCGCCGACAACGCGACCTCCGGTGGACGCTTTACCACCACTGCCACCAGCTCCACATCAGGATGCAGCGGACTTCAACCCACAGACAGCGCGACCTCCGATTGAAGAGTTACCACCGCTGCCACCATCTCCACTTGGATGCAGCGGACTTCAACCCGCCGACAGCGCGACCTACGATGGAAACTTACCACCGCTGCCACCATCTCCACATCAGAGTGAATCCGACTTCAACACGCCGACACCGCGACCTCCGATGGAAGCTTTACCACCGGTACCACCATCTCCACATCAGAGTGCAGCCGACTTCCACACGCCGACACCGCGACCTCCGATGAAAGCTTTGGCGCCGCTGCCACCATCTCCACATCAGGATGCAGCGGACTTCAACCCAACGACAGCGCGACCTCCAATGAAAGCTTTACCACCGCTGCCACCATCTCCACATCAGAGTGAAGCCGACTTCAACCCGCCGGCAGCGCGACCTCCGATGAAAGTTTTACCACCGCATCAGAGTGCAGCCGACTTCAACCAGGCGATACCACGACCTCCGATGGAAACTTTCCTACCGCTGCCACCATTTCCACATCAGGATGCAGAGTACTTCAATCCGCCGACAGCGTGAACTCACATGTCCCCCGATTACACCATCTGCACGAACAACTCCAACTCCTACTCAGTGGATGCCGATCCAGTTGTTAGAAGTGTGCTGGAGTCGATGGCAAGGACAAACACGATCATGGCAGAATGCCAAGCACGAGCTGAAAAAGACGAAGCTATGAAACAACAACTAGCAGAACACGGCATTCCCTTCGACTGCCCTTCGGCAACAACAACAACAAGAACAACAACAATAGCACAATCAAAGACTGAACAACACAGGAAAGAACATCCACCGAAAAAGAGGAAGATTTAGTTATAGAATTTGTTTTCTTTTGATTAGTTAATTGTATATCCATTTTTAATCCCCCGTAAAACTTCAAAGTGGCTTGTATGGACCACCCTCAATTTCCTAATAAACGAGTCCGATAGTTTAAGCTGCGACACTAGTTACTTATCTTATATCTATATTTGCGAATGTCTATCTGTCTGTCTGTCTGTCTGTGTTCTATAGAAATTCACAGTGGACCCCCTAGATGGCAAAAAAGGGGTCTAATAGGGGTAACTTTTTACGGGAAAGATAATGGCGAGGGTTAGAATTTTCTAAGGTGACGCCGTTGTTGTCAGGGGCAGAAATGGGGGAGGGGCAGAACAAAAATTGTCGCCGATTGCCACCAAACTTATAAATAATCATCCCCATAATATGACGAATATAATGGTGTAGTTTAAATATGTCAAAAGTCGCGCCGTTCGCGTCAGGGATGCCCGGAAGGGGAGAGGGGCACCAACATTGATCAAAAATAATTTTAGCGCCGAATTCCACCAGATTGATGGACATTCTTCTGAGATCTTCTCCGTGATACAAGGAATCTTATTGTGTGATTTAAAGACGCCAAATTGGTGTCGTTGGGATGAGAGATTTCAGGGGCGGAGGGTGGGTACTAAATCTGACAAGAATTTGTTTAGTCGCCGATAGCCACGAAACTTATACAAATTCATCCCCATGGTATGAGGTGTCTAATTGCGTGGCTTAAAACTGTCAAAAGTGGCATCATTCGAGTCAGGGGTGCACTGAAAGGGAGAGGGGCGCCAAAATTGATACACAATATTTTTAGCGCCAATTTCCACCAAATTGATACACATTCTTATCCATGATACGATGAATCTAATCGTGTGATTTTAAAGACGTCATATTGGAGGTGCTTTTGTGAGAGATGGGGTGGGGTGGGTACTAAATTTGATAAAACATTATTTAGTCGCGGATTAGCACCAAACTTACAAATAATAATCTCCATGATATCAGGAGACTAATTTTGTGGCTTAAAGGTGTTAAAGGTGGGGACATTCGAGTCAGGATGCCTAGAGTGTGAGAGGGACACAAACATTGATCAACAATATGTTTAGCGCCGATTTCCACCTGAGTGATACATATTCTTCTCCTTGATACGAATAATCTAATCGTGTGGTTTAAATGCGCCAAATTGGTGACTTTTGTGTGATAGATATGCAATGATGGCCCTTAATTTGATATGAATTTGTATACATGTACATATATTCATTTCAAACTGAGGGACCTTGTATCGTCAGAGGATTGCATATTATAATGGCTCATATATATAGTATAACACGATTGAGTCTGTCCCATCCAATATAGTTTCCACAAAAAAAGTTACAATTGCCGAGAGATATGGAAATGTAGAGCAGGCCTGTTCAAAAATAGTGGTCACAGTGTACAGTCAAATATGGTTACTTCTGATATCAAGGAAAACGCAGTCCGTAGCACATGACTTTTCAGGATCCTCCAATATTAACATCTGACATGGGTACATCTGCCAGTTACAGAGGATTTCTTTCATTTTTTAGAACAGACTCATCGCCTAACATAAACAACTCAAAATATCGCCGTGTCGGTCACATGTAGCTGCTATGCATGCATACATAACATCAATTATTTTAAACTGAAAATGATCAGCCAGTACATAACACCAGAACAGAGGAGCACATGGACATATCTTTACAACATCTGTATCTTTTATCTCTATGTCGTCTTTTATTTTTTCGAACTAATGTGTCTATGATGTTCATGTTTCATGGTATAACGTCTGAAGTATACGCAGCTGTAAATAAATAAATACCTCTTTATTGTTGGACGGATTAAACGCGATAAACAAAATGATAATCGCTCCGACCTGACAAGGTGAGCCACTACTTATATTCCATGTGTAAGAATAATGTTTTGTGATGGAATTTGGATATACAATTTATGAGAATATGTGTACCACTTTGAGAGCAAGAGTATTCTCTATTCCCACCAAATATCTACAGAGGGTTTCACATCACTTTAACCTGGGCAACGCCGGGTAACCCTTCTAGTGTTATATAAAATTATACGTAATGGATTTACAATCTAGAAACAGATACAGAAATGTGAACGAGCGATACTTTTCCTACGATCATTTTATTTCATATAACTGCTTCAGGTATCACTATTAGTACCTCGTCTGTTCGGTCATGTATTATTTCGTATATCTGTTTCAGGTATCACTATTTGTATCTCGTCTGTCGGGTCAGTCACTCGGCATCAGCGTGTATGGTATGTTTGTTATCGACAGATCATCTGTTCTCATGGTACGTATATAACGGCGACCTACGTTATGTAACCCTTCTATGGCTGGAGACATTTTGCGAAAACCCTATATCAATGCATTCTATCACATGGAGCTTCGCATATATAAGAGAATACATTGTCCTAACAATATTTACGCTGTCCTTGTAGGCCAGGGTATTCTATTATATTTGCGAAGCTCTCTGTGGGAGACTCGCAAATATAAGATAATGCACTGTTACTGGATATTTAATGCTGCACCAGCGCAGCTCCAATCAGGAAAGGGTCAAAGTGAAGTGGTACCCTGTGGCGTTCAGAAGAGAATGACATTTATTTACAGGGACCTACATCATTTAAACCTTCCATGACAGGAGCTACGCTAGTTCAGCATTAAAGATCCTGTACCAGCGCAAATAACCGGCCAAATAAAGCTTCAACAGCCTAAAATATCTTCGGTCTGTCTCAATAGAACCATACAAATATGGATATCATTGGAACCGGCTCATTGGCCACATTGTGATGGTTACAGTTATGCCCTGTGCCAATGCATTCTCTTATATATGCGAGTCGACCATAGGTCGCCTCGCATATATAAGAGAATGCATTGGCCTAAACAAAATCTTTTTTAAACACTTTTTACCATTTTTTCTTACATTCTTTAACATTTTTATAATTTTTAATGTGTTAAGCCAATGCATTCTCTTATATATGCGAGGCGACTTCATTCCCCGTCCCCCGAGTCTGAATCATGTTTGCGCAACAATAATACATTTGTGTACATATGGCACTATTTCCTGTTATGCACCGACCGTTGCATATCATTATCATAGAATGGGTTTAATGAATGGAATAAGGGTTGGATCCTGTAGTAAATACTATCACAGCTTTAGTTCAACTTGTCTGTTTCAGCTTGTGGGAACGATCCTCACATATGGTGTTATTGTGCTTCAACTAAACCCGGGATCTGGACTAGAAGAGATAAAAGACATGATCGAAAGCTTGAACAATACTCGTATGAGCTGCTGACATGACGATGACGAATCTCGACACGCCGCCTATTTACGGACATGTTAACACGTCCTTTACTAAATGTTATAAAAGTATATATTGGAACAGTCTAATATTTATTTTGAGGGGTGTTCTGGTACTAATAGCAGACGGCAGACATACGAAAAGATGATACAAGTGCAGACGTATTCATATTCTTTGGTGGGAAATGTTAAGATATTAAGTTAAACAAACAACATTATTATATGAACATGTCATAAGGGAACTACTTTTCAATGAGTATTTAGTAAATACAGTGTTAAACAATGGGTCTTCGTGGTAACCATTGGTCAAGTGTCAACGGGCTCTGCAGCAGTGCTACAATGATGGTGACTTCTGTTGATCTGGCATTGATTATAATAATTTTTTGCAAAACTAGAAAACCTTTATTGTTTTTCAATTAGCGCGTCGGAGTTTTGCTGTCTTTGGCACGTTCGAGTCAGTTGTAGATCAATGTTATATGTGCTAAGCTGAGACTATCCAGTGTAACATATATTGAAAATAACATCGATCCGTTTTGGTTACCACCAAACTGCTGTTTACGTGCTCTCATTTTCGTTCGTTTTTACCTAACATATCGAATTACAATGTATATTATGTATATCGCGATTCTGAAATAGCAGAATAGCCAGTCTTATTAAAACCAGACCTAATTTTCATTACTTTCAACTTAGGTCTTGCGACATTGATGGCATAAATTATTTCAAACGGGAGAAATCCAACCAATACGCACCAGGCAATGCGTTGCTCGACCAATCAAGAACTGTATGCAAATCGTATTACCTATTCAAATTCTTCACTCAATAGTAATTATTCATACAAGCCCCGCCCAATAGTTCTAAAAATAAGTATTACCGAAGCGGAAATTCTAGATGAAAGCGAGGCTACGCTAAACCAATTGAAAACTTTAGCGAAATAGAAATTCTCGAAATTGCAATTAAGAACGTTTTAAAGAAACTTTGTATTGATTCGCTGAAACAAGAACAGGAGTTTATTCTGAGGAGTTTGTTGATAACCAGAAGAGATGTGTTAGCCATTCTCCCTACCGGTTACGGCAAAAGTTTGCCGCATCAAATAACTCCAATTGATGATTGTTGCCGATTTGAAAAGTAAACATTCAGTTGCTATATTTGGAAACGTGAATATTAATGAGCTATCGCCAGATGGGAATTCCCCGTTCATCGCGGAAATGAAATTTGGTACCGGTGTCTCTAGACTGAGAGTTGACTGTAAGGAAACCTTGGTCTAGTTATTACTAGACTGCAGAATAGCTACCCGTGTTGTTGTTCATAGAGGAATTGGATAGATAGAACAATGTTGATGCCCCTCTCCCTTTCAATGCACCCCTGACTCGAATTACGCCAATTTTGACAGCTTTAAGCCATGCCATTAGACACCTCATACCATGGGATGAATTTGTATAAGTTTGGTGGCAATCGGCGACTAAACCAATTATTATCAGATTTAGTACCCACCCACCGCCCCCCCCCCAAATCTCTCATCCCAACGACACCAATTTGGCGTCTTTAAATCACACAATAAGATTCCTTGTATAATGGAGAAGATCTCAGAAGAATGTGCATCAATTTGGCGGAATTCGGCGCTAAAATTGTTTTTATCAATTTTGGTGCCCCTCTCCCCTTCCGGGCATCTCTGACGCAAACGGCGCGACTTTTGACATATTTAAACCACACCATTATATTCCTCATATTATGGGGATGATTATATATAAGTTTGGTGACAATCGGCGACAAATTTATTTTCTGCCCCTCCCCCATTTCTGCCCCTGCAACAACGGCGTCGCTTTAGAAAATTCTAACCCTCACCATTATCTTTCTCGTAAAAATAACGCATGCGCGAGTGGCTGGTAGCCGATTTGAGAAATATGTTTATGGAATGATGTTATATGTATTAAATTTAATTTTCGTATCGAGTTTTGTCACTCTATTTATGAAATAATTGTTATACGTAGTATGTAATTGAAGATGTTTTGCTGCAGGCTACACAGGCACAGTGCTAGGGCGGATTACAGGAAAGGAGAATATTAGTCAAGAGGTATATCAAATTATTATATCATCACACCACATTTAGTTGAAGTCGGTTCCAGGATCTGGGAGACAAATCGCGAACAGACAGACAGACGGACTTAGTGGCCGGATTCGTCATCTCCGGTTTAAACCTCCGAGTTTAAACCTGGTTTAAACTTACATTTGCGGTCCAGCCAAACCGGGTCTAAAGGGGCGTGTTTGTCGTTCGGTTACCATCTAATTGACAACTCGACTTGATGATATGGGCATACAGTCAAACTACCCTCTTACCTATCGGACCAAAAGACAAGCCGATATAATGGTTATTGACATGTCATAAATTAACGCGAACGCGTGCTCGATTTATTCATTGACAAATGCTTTTAATAAAGAAATATATTACATGCGTTGTTTTTTTTCAATGTAATAAAATTTCCGTCATGCAGAAAATCAAAACGTACCCAGGTTTTAAACTGATGGAATATTTTGGGAATTTATGGGCGTAGCCAGAGTAGAGCTTTGTGGCACGATCTACATCAAATTTGACTCATAAAGCAATATAAGTTTAGGATTGCAAACTATGTGTATAGCATATCTGGTCACGCAGTAGCATCGTTTTGGTGTCAAAATTAAAACGTTGAACCATTCAAATGAATTCGTAGAAAACGCCAGTATTTGTGATTGCCACAAGCCAAAAAAAAACAACAACAAACCACAAGATAGTTGTAAAAATCATATCGAAGGAATATGTCCATATCTGAGCAAAGCTCGCGTGCGAATAAATCAACTGTACTATGTGACATGATAACACCAGTCGGCAGCCGCCACTTAGACACGCCCTCACTCGAGATAATTTACAGCTCCACCCTTTGATTGATTGTTTGACAATTCTAAACCGCGATGAAGAAAAGACGGATTCGTCATCTCAAGTTTAGCCTCGGTAAAGCTGGTATAGCTGCATGGACCACCGAATGAGATGGTTTAGTTGCCGGTTTAAGCTTATAAAACGCAAACAAATTATCTAAATTGACAAACATTTATCCCCACACGCTTTATAGGTGTAAGTGCTTCTCGCTTATAAATTTCAAATCAAAATATGGTCGCTGTCGTAATTATTGATTTTCGCAATCAATATAACGAGGCGGTCCGCATTAGGAAAGTACGATTAATTATCTCGACGATACAGAGACACTACTGCTAAATCACTGGTCTGGCTGGACCAGGTTAAAACCAGCGATGACGAATGCGTCACTTAGACCTGCGGTCGCGGGTTTAAACCACGGTTTTTGCTGACTCACGGCGGTTTAAACCTAGAGGTTTACGTAGACCAGATTTAAACCTGAGATGACGAATCGGGTCAGTATGTCCGACTCTTTCGTGCACATGTATATAACTGATATAGCCTTTTATTACATATCTATCAACGTAATTCGCATGATCGCACGACGTTCCAGGCGTGTGATAATTCTCAGAATCGCACTAGTGCAATCTGTCGACGGAACTATTTCATTCAGTGTTGTTAGACTGGCTCTCGCCGTTACTATTTTTACTTTTTCAACTTTTCAACGCAAGCGCGACAACCCACTTGCCGAAATCGCAGCGCGCTGATTGGGTTATATTTTTGGAAAAACTGGGAAAACCCAATTAACACCTTTGAGAGAGTCAAGATGGGTCAAGTTCACTCGCGGATAGACGGGCTCCCTGTCTGATTGTTGCGTTAACCCTAAAATGCCGTTAAAACTCAATTAAATTCACATTTTCTGTACCGGAGATGTACGATTGTGAGTCAACTTACTGTAATACGGAGATATGTAATAAAAATAGAACCACATGAAGGTCTGGATTTTGACGAATTATCGCACTCGATTTGTTGGCGGAACGCGATACCTCCCGCACTCGAGGTATCGCTCCGCCAACAAATCTCGTGCGATAATTTCGTCAAAATCCAGACACTCATGCGGTTCTATCTATTTAGTAAACTGTCAGCGATTATGAGCCTGGGGTCAATACTTGAGAATGTATCAGGTCTGAGTTAAGTCTATCGTGAGTAAAATAATAGATGCTCTTGCGCTTTCGATTTCTCTGCATGAGCATTTATCAGAATGGTAGTGGTGGTTTGAATTAAGATTGGCACAGCCCAGTCTAGAACAGAAGTTCAGCGGCAGCTCGCTGTAATAATATCATTCAAGAGATGATACAATGGAGCTTGAAAACATTTGAGCATTACAAAGAGTACGGAGCAACCAGGACAATGAACATCGACGAGTACAGAATGGATGTAAACTCCCCAGTAGTAAGAACCCTGATGATCCGATAGGACTCAAGAACTCAACGAAGAGAAGAATCACTATGTTTCGAGTGGAAGGAGACAAAGTGGTAAAAATTTAAAACAATATTCGATTGTGACCATAACATTGAAACATGTAATATGCAACAGGTTACTAAGTGAGTAAGTGACACATTCATAGAATAAAGATGCTGCATCAACAAAATCCAAACAAGCCAGTCACACCAGCTGCTATTTTCATTTCGGTTACTATAGAAACGATTGTCAGTACATGCCTATTATCCCTGAAGACTTGTTATGTCAGTGTTATCCATAAAACCATCCAAACTTCTAGTTACGGTTACTGTAGAAACCGTTATTAAAAACCGTCAAATGAATCGGGTTGCAGTACTGTCTCAGCTTCAACCACGGAGCCATTCACATCGACGAGTTTCGTGTACGGTTACTATAGCAACCAGTGTTAGAACCCGTCTAGTATCGGGTTACAGTACTGTCTCAGCTTCCTGAATAACATCAGTCACAGTCGCAGCTGAAGAAACCTGCCCATCATCCATCCTCTGTTGTGACCCAACATTTTACGCTTAGCGCCCTGGTGAGCCCGATCCCTCACCCCTCACCGTTTGTTGTTCAAAGCGTACGTCATCCTGTCACGGAAAAGAAATATCCGCTTGAATATATGTTTATAAATGGAAACACTTTTGAATGTCATAGTCCATGTGGTCATCTGCTATTTCCTCCATCATAGTGAATATCATTTGTCGTTTTCGCTCGTGGAGGCTTTGATAGAATGTTGTAAGTTGTTTTAACTCACATATTCTAGGACGGATGGCGTGTGATAAACACAGAACGACGCGCACTCTAAATAATGGGGATGCAATATTGCTCCTCGGAGGGGCAATATTTGCATCTCTTGAGGTGCACTATTTCACCTACTCTCCAAACGGCTAACTTGCTTCTCCATTGGGGTGATAGGAGCCGAGGAACAATTTGTCCCTCATGTGACCCAAGTTCATCCCCGTTGAAGCACAATTTGTCACTCAGTGGGAGATATACGTAATCGCTCAGGAGGGGCAAAGACGACCCCCCATGGAGAGGTTATAATCTACCCCTTTTGGGGAGATGGTGAAATAGTGCCCCTCCGGGAGGTAGTTTAGGCACCCCCCCCCCCCCCCCCCCGAAGGAGGGTTCATATTTTACTTCCCGGAGAGGCAACCTTGCAGTTTTTGGAGAGCCACTCCGGGATGCACTTTAGCCAACCCCCCAAGGAGAGTTCATATTTTACCTCCCAGGAGAGGCACCCTTGCAGTTTTTGGAGAGCCACTCTGACACTCTTGGTGTGCAAATTTACGCACCCAGAGAGTCTGAGTAGCATCAGTTGAGCATTAGGATGTTCCCTCTCCGTGGGGGCAACCTATCACTCAAGAGAGGTAACATGAACAATCTCGGGTGGTGGCACTCTGACACTCTTGGTGCACAAAGTACCCCCCAAGAGTGACAGAGCACAAAGATGTTACCTCCATGGAGAAGAAAGGATGGTTGAGCCCATTCTAAGCCAAAAAGAACCTTTAAATTGATTTGCACATGTGGATCAAATAACAATGGAGAAAACAATTTAATTATTTATTTAAAAAATCCAAAAATAATAAAAACATAGTTCAGAGCATTTATGGTTTCAGCTTGATTTAATTACAACACCATGTTTCTTACCATGAATAATAAGAGAAATGAAGGTCTTTAATGTTCTCAGAAATGTTCACTAGATTTTGCAATAAAATTATTTATGCATCTATGTATGTTCATTGCATGGAATTTGTCCGCAATCCAGAACTGTGGTTATGAAATGGGATATTTGAGGTAATTTAACTCAATAAATTGATAACCATGTAACACTGGATATAACTACACAACATTGGCGATGAAAATCTTTGAAAAAAAAATGAAAAAAAAAGAAGTCCATTTTGGGGGGGTTTTCTCCATTTTAAAGATATTCGTAAATAAATAGAAGAAAATCAATGAGTGGTTTGATACCTTTGGTACTAATGGGAGCTTGCACTAATGGGTCTATCGTTCATATGCAATTTGTCCCACGCCTTCTGTTAGAACTATACTAATAATATATTTGTTTGTGTGTTTTATCTTGTGGACTACACAGCGCTCTATAAATAATTCCAAAGAATATAGACATGTCCGAAATATTATTAAGTTTTAACCAATAAAAAACAGATGGAAGCACCCTTCAGACATTTCTGTCTTCAACCCAGTAAACATTGCGGGCATGGTAATATTAGTATCCCTCGTCACAACTGGGCGGAGCCACTCTCCCATATTACTTATTAAGAGCCTCGAGACACCAAGTGCATGGCATCAGAAATAGTATTATTGTCTCTGTCATACCATTTCAATCGAGCAGAATTGCCTCGGCTCATGCACCTGGCTAAGCCAAAAATCAATTTTTAATATAATTTTGACAATATGTAGTCCACTTGAAGACAAACACACCCCTGATGTCGTTATATGCATCAAAGAAAATATCCATCATCTAATTAGTCAAAATTGCTAATAGAAAGTGAAAACAATTTTGAAAGTCAATATCCGGCCATCAAATAGGCCCATAAGCTCGGCTCGACAAGTACATGTACATTTTGTTAACAATATTGAGGCGTGTTACAAATTACAAACATAGTAGTTACACTTAAAACAAAATTTATTGTTGCAATAAATCGTCAAATGCATCAAAACAATTTTCAGTCAAATAAACCGAAACATATTCACCTTTTTGCAATCAAATTATTACTTTATGCATCTATGTATGTTCATTGCATGGAATTTGTCTGCAATCCAGAACTTTGGTTATGAAATGGGATATTTAAGGTAATTTAACTCAATAAATTGATAACCATGTAACACTGGACATAACTACACAACATTGGCGATGAAAATAGGGCCCTATGAATCTTTGTTCTTGACTCTTTGAAAAAAAAATGAAAAAAAAAAGAGTCCAGTTTGGGGGTTTTTTCTCCATTTTAAAGATATTCGTAAATAAATAAAAGAAAATCAATGAGTGGTTTGATACCTTTGGTACTAATGGGAGCTTGCACTAATGGGTCTATCGTTCAAATGCAATTTGTCCCACACCCTTCTGTTAGAACTATAATAATAATATATTTGTTTGTGTGTTTTATCTTGTGGACTACACAGCACTCTATAAATAATTCCAAAGAATATAGACATGTCCGAAATATTATAAAGTTTTAACCAATAAAAAAACAGATGGAAGCACCCTTCAACTCAGTAAACATTGCGGGCATGGTAATATTAGTATCCCTCGTCACAACTGGGCGGAGCCACTCTCCCATATTACTTATTAAGAGCCTCAAGACACCAAGTGCATGGCATCAGAAATAGTATTGTCTCTTTCATACCATTTCAATCGAGCAGAATTGCCTCGGCTCATGCCAAAAATCATTTTTTAATATAATTTTGACAATATGTAGTCCACTTGAAGCCAAACACACCCCTGATGTCGTAATATGCATCAAAGAAAATATCCATCACCTAATTAGTCAAAATTGCTAACAGAAAGTGAACAAACTTTTGAAAGTCAATATCCGGCCATCAAATAGGCTCATAAGCTCGGCTCGACAAGTACATGTACATTTTGTTAACAATACTGAGGCGTGTTACAAATTACAAACATAGTAGTTACACTTAAAACAAAATTTATTGTTGCAACAAATGCATCAAAACATTTTTCAGTCAAATAAACCGAAACATATTCACCTTTCCCATGTTCTCACTAGATTTTGCACACAAAAAAATTTACTTTGTGCATAATGTATGTTTCATTCCAAGGAATTTGACGGTGAAAATAGGGTGTAATGAATCATGAATCCTTGTTCTTGACTTGTGTAATAAATTTTATTTGTTTAAACATGCCATTTTGGGCCGTTTTTCTCCATTTTGCAGATATTTCGCGGATAAATATAACAAAATCGAATGAGTGTTTGTCCCACGCCCCTTTTGTTATAATATTAATAATATAATTAAAGATGCTTGCAAATTACTATTTCCTTGGCTTCGGGGGTCAAAAATACTTATTAGAGTCGAGGAACCCACCCAACAAAGTTCCGAATGATCAGATATCGATTTTTGAAATCTATTATTTTTCACCACCGATAATTTTTAGTGCCCCAGTAAAAGGTTGACGAGAAGTCTCTGACAAAATTGCGAATGAAGATGAATAACTCTAAAAACACCCCTCACCTGGCGTTATATGCAGCCAATATCAATCCCCTAATTAGTCAAAATTGCTGACAGAAAGTTAGTACGTGTAAATACGTGTATAAACCGTACAAACATTAAATCGGAAGTTTCTTTCGAAAAGACGAAAAATGCAATTTCGCTCTATCCACAACGTTGTTCAATGTAAATTACATCATGAAAAAGGAGGCAAACGAGAGACGATGAAATGGTTGTCTTGGATTGGGTGATGATCATCGTTGTCACCATGTTAGATAATTTCCAGCTAGACACCCACTTTGATACAACTTTGACGTAAATATGCTGGTGATCTGGTTAACCTGTTGCTCAGAGCCCGGAATCGCAATATTAGGTGTTCCTGTTGAACTCATTCTCTGTAGTTCCAATGTAATTCCAAACATGTTCCTACCTGCAAATAATGGACAGAAGCGATAATATACAATTATACATTAATAAAAGAATTAGTGACACTGTAGCTCAGCTTGCGCATGAGGCACAATTCTTACAGAAGGAAATGGAATGATAAAGGGGGGTGAAAATTTCCAGTATATATGTACCACCCTCTATTAACCAGATTCATATATCACACACAGATCTAGGCCATTTCCCGACCTGTTACAATAGGTTTGGGTGCCCAAAATTAATTATAACCAAACAGTAATAATCAAGGTTTGTCATGTTTTTGTACATATATATCTATATTTGGTAAACCAAGCAAAAATACCATTGGAAGTCATAATCAGTGCCATCGTATTATCGCTGGAATAATTGATGATTATATTGATATATGTTTGATTTATAAACCACAATGTTTTGTGCTTTCAGATAATGTCATGTAAATTGAAGCCAACAAATAACTTCCAAATACTGGAAATAATGGCTGAACATACATGTATTCATGATGTATGTAAAATAATCAAGAACTTTTGACATAAGACAAAGTAAATAACTCATTAAACATTGCCATTATCAATTATATTTGTCTTCCAGTTCTGCCAGCATGAAACAATTTTCGTCTACGTGAATTTATCGATTAAACATGGTATGTGGGTTCCATATAGTCATCATTGGTAGTATGATACATGTAGTGACGTACGCATACAATGTTATTAATATACCAATGTGTGTGCAAGGTGTGTGTGTGAGCTGTGTACGAATGTCGATCCCCCACCATTTCCGTCTATTCAATCGTTGTCAGATATTGTTCTGTATATAAATGTACTAATAAAATAAAAAAAAATTAAAAAAACATTACTGATGGTCTATTCTTCCTGAATAAGTTGTATTATAGATTCCAGGGCATAAAATAATAAACATGTCAAAGACACCTGTCAAGAAACGCTTCCATCAATAAATTTTGATTTCATATCAATATTTTCTTATATTAAATGGGACAATATTTCATTACTATTTTTAGAACAGACGTTCACAAAGTGTTCATGTGATGAACGTGGGGATTGAGTTCCCCTGCTTATTAAATCAATAAATATCAATTGTTAAAAGCGTTTCCGAACAGTGGTCGTCGAGGAAGAGATAGTCCATCTTAAAACTCCAAATTGTTGAAATTGTTTTGAAACATTACATGAGGAACTACTAGTCAGTCAGTATTTAGTACAGAAAGGGCTAAATTTAAATGCTTTCATAAGTTTCATCAAGTATGACTATGAGGAGAATAATTATGTGTTTTGTAGTTGATAAATATATTCCTGAAAGTCTCGATCATTATTCGAACTTAAAACCCACTTGCGCGTCTGCCTATTGTTGTCGCTTGAGTATTATCCAGACGAATGTCCTCCACCGAGGATGCCGAGGTGTTAGCTCACCGAGGTGGTAATTAATTTGCGAGTCATTATAAGCTCAACTGTGCATAATCTGAATAATGACCACCTCGAAATAGGAATAAACACTCCTGGTTAAGTGGATGAATAACAGTTGACATGATAATCCTCCAGCGACATAAAAAGGGAAGAATTGACATTTATCCAATGTTAAAATTAAAATCGTTCTTATATTTGATGAATATTTGTACTAAAAGTGTCATAATTTGGAAAAATTACCACCATAGCGGATGTTTGGCGAGACATGTAATGTATACAACAATTGGAAAACTTGGGGTATACCAGTTGTATACTAGTATATACTTGCAGCCCAAATATAATTTTCCAGATTTGGTTTGGTTACAAGTGCAATTAGAAATTCCTAGTTGGACATACCCAAACGGAATCTACATTTCCATGTCAATATTTAAATATAACACGTTGATTACCAAGCAAAATAAAGTTTGTATACATTGAAATCTTATATTAGACCGATCATCGTGTATGATAAGAATTGCCAAACAACGTGGCCCCCACCTCCAGTCATACTATAGAAATAATTCATCGGTCTATTTCTAAATTAAACAAAAGATGGACTGTCGTCTGGTGCATACCCCCTCGTGGCATACCGTCTAGTGTGGGCACATCTATAACTTATGATAGCTATACTCAGACATATGGACCCAGAAATCAGCATTTTCATATCAACAAAGTCAATAGAACAAAAAACCAAAACAAACAGTTGAATGTGCCATTAAACGTCCTCATAGTGGTGAATAATATGAATATCCATACAAAATTTCATTGAGATCCGAGTAATACTGTTATAACATGAACAGACATCGGACGGACGTACAGACGGATGCACCAACGGACAGGTGCAAAACAGTATACCCACCTTTTTTTTAAACAAGACAGTCAATGACTGTGGGTCGCTCACCAGACTGTAAAGACTGAAAAGACTGGGACTCTGAAGACTACAAGAGTCAGTATGTGACTATCACTTAAGACAATTAGTTCTAAACATAGACATAGCTGGAGGTTCTCCGTTGAGCAGGGTTCTTCAACTTGATATTTCTAATTGCACACCACTGACAAATCTCCAAACTCTTACCTTTTAAAGAAGACAACCATACCACAGTACTAAGTTCATAAAAATCATTTTGCACCCCTCTTAGGTTGAATTTCACAACTGTTACCAGTACTTCAAGCTCTCTCTCTCTCAAACGTTTGAAAATTACTATTTAAAATTTGTGGCCAATTTGGTCCATCAGTTTAACCTGAAGTAGGAACATATGGACTGTTGGTATAAAAACATACATGTTGAAAATAAAACCAAACTATGAGAACAATTCTAACCTATTTATTATGTGAACATCTAATCTACAACAAATGTTATACCAGGCATGAAATTTTCAACTGTTTAAATTTTGATCAAAGTAGGCGTCAAAACCCCACCCCTCTACATTTCTTCCACATTGCCTCAAACATTGCCCCCATCCAGGCTGCCTAGAAATCAATATTATCATACCAGTACCAAACAGGATAGAGGAGAGTTAATTTTCTTAGCTCTGCCCCTTAGAACAAATGTGAATCTCCATCTACTAGTTTGAGATCCATTCATCTAGTATTATCAATATACCCCCCCCCCCCCAAATATTCAATAGGATATGATTTCACCTGGATAAGTGGCGGTTAAGAAAATAATATTGGAACAGCCAAGTCTGTATTTGGTATGTTTGATCTTTGCAGAATGAGGTCCCCAAAAGGTGAATTTAATGACACTATTCCCCAAGGTGGAATATCATCAACGAATTCACCCTCTGGGGACCTCATTTCCTAAAAATAACCCCATTTGAACAAATCTGAAGTTCTGAAAAGTAGAATTGTGTTAAATATGAAAATGTGTAGAAGGGGGCAGGTGTAAAATGGGGTAAAACGACCCACGATCGCTCCCTACCCCCACCCCTAAAAACCGGGGATAGGGGGGCCTGCGGGTGTTTTAATTTGTTTTAACTCAGCCGCGTGCCCGCGAAAAGAACAATAAATCTGTTCGTGAGAGTATAACATACCGCTACATCATATAAGAGCGCTTCTTTCAGCTTGTGCGAGTGGTGAAAATGCGTCAACAAAACTATACATGATGAGTCAAACTTATTATGTAGTTTAAATACCGTTTGTATATTAGTTTTTTTTTCAAACTCGCGTTTTAAAAAGTAGTCATTTCGCTTTGTTATACTTCGTCAAATAGCGCATATTATGCCAAACACTGCATTTTTATACATTTTGGTGGCATCACATTAAAGGATACACCTATATTTTCCAGAATCTGGGCGTTTGAACTGTTTAGTTTATACTGACTGTCACCAAATTGCTGTACATCTCTCATCCAGCTGTAATTTCGGTTCCTGTGAAATAAAAGGACTCAATCGTGTTATGAGCACCCGGCCCATAGTACAACATAGACCCATATTGTTAAATTCTTTCAATTGACTATAATTATGCATTTTGCCATTCCCTGTAGCACCAAACGACTTTGTACCGAGCAGGTTGAACAAGTCATCTTTGTATTCAATAAATTTTAAAACAAGTTATGTTTTTCCACAACCACACGGTCCTGATATGAAAATATTATATGGATATTTGAAGAAAAATGACTCTTCCATCTTCAGTCTTCCATCTTGAGACAGACCATGTAAGACTGAATATTTTCTGCGAAGAATCACCATAACTTCACATTATTCCGAATGTCCAAATGAGTTCACTATCTAAGTCTGAAATAGGTTTAGTGACATCTACAATGTAATCCAAAACCCTAGTTCAATAAGCAAATTTTCAATTGTGAAAATTGTACACGGTTCTCGGAGAATGATGTATCCATATATTGCCGTTACCTTATCAAACTGAAAATTCTTTCATAGAAAATTCTGCCTCGATGTTCAACAAATCGGACAAAATTATCTCCAATATGTTCACCAATTTTGTGTATTTTGTTTTTAGGAATACCACGAAATATCCAGAAATCTGAAAACAGTTGATCCAATATGTCCAGTAAGAAATCAGTTTAAAATTCTGATCTCTCAATCAAAGATTTCAATCGCTTCCTCCCCTCATGAAATTTCCGTCATTATTATTCTACTTTCTCTCTTAAAACCAAGTTCGTTGTAGTTCTCTTGTAATTCCCTGATTTATTGTTGATATTTCAACTAAGTCTTTGTACATTTTCTGAAGCATTTGTGCTGGTAGTACATCAATTCCATCCATAAGAAACAGTGTTGAATTTGTTCAAAGGAAGTCGTTTGGCGTACACTGATCGGAAAGTTGTTTTTTGTTCTTCATTGATTATGTAACTGGTTAATTCTTCATGGATAGTTTATGACACATGGAAAGTTTGACCGATCGTTAACGCACTCAACCATTGAACCAAAGTTTACTTGCTGTTTAGTATTGCAATCTAGAGTGATGCCCTTGACCTTACATTCTTTTATAATATACATAATGTTTTGTCCCTCGTCCTATAATATTTTTATTTTAGTATCCGGATGTCCATCGGTCCATTTACTACCTATAGGGAGCTGTCTTCGGTTTTTATGTTTTCTTTTTCTGTATCAAAGATATAGAGGATCTACAATGAGTCGCCAGTTTATAGCGGAATTTACAAAACGAGTCCAATAAATTAGGTCTGGATCGAGCCTTTTGGTGAGTTTCAGACCTAATTTACTGGAAAAGTTTTCAACTGAGTCAGTTCTATGGTTCTTGTGATATTCCCGTTCTATTTTTCCACTAACGCCATGCAGCGCCCTTTCCGTTACCACTGCGATAGATCACTGTCACAATGATGGTACTTTGCAGACCAATACATGAGGCCCCCACCCCCCCCTTCGTACACCGTATGCCATGCCCTGCTATGAGGTACGCCGTATTCCGGCCCCTCTGTTAGGAGGTATTCGGTATTCCAAAAATACCGGAATTCGTACGCCGACCTTCGACACCTTTCAAAAAATGATCATAATAATAATATAAATGCGATTTTGTCACAATAAATTCACAGTTTGACATACAGATCGTCGATCATCTTCATTTTAGATCATTTTAGACGTGGACACTGCGGGATGACCGGCGTTCTTACGGCAGTAGAAAATTTATCCGGAAAATTCCATATGCCATGGCTGTTAACTGGTATTCCGTATTCCACCCTCTGTGTTAAGTGGTATTTCGTATACCGGGGGGTAGGATGGGGGCCTCATACATCAATTTTACGTATCTTTGGAACTATATTTAGTCACCTATTATCTTATTTTGACCACCACAAGTTTGCAATAATGGTAATTCTTTCGGTATTGATATGAACAATATGAACTGAGCCAGAGATAGACAATTTAAATCATAAAACCAAGAACCAAGATCATGTCATAAATCCTTACCAAATAAGTGGTACCAAAGCGGAGCGATGGGAGATAACTCTGCCTGGAGTTTGATTTTTCCAGTAGAAAACGACAATAACGTTAACAGCCCAGCACACGACGTTATAACGTCATTTGGCAGGGAAGAAGTTAAAACATTTAAACAAATTAAGGGTACTCAATTGTCACAATATGGGCGCGTTTGTTACACGTTATATGGGCCGATGTGACTTTACCCACCACAACGTGATTTCCATAATACATGTAGCAACACAATGCAGAGTAACACGTACCTTTGTCTAAACCCGCATGGCTCTTTAAGAAATGAATGTAATGGGTGTGTGTTATTGTGTGATACGGCGCTGCGGTCGTTAGATATACACTGTGAACCGCGAACCAGTTCTCACTGCATGTGCCCCAAACGACCACAGCAGCGTATCACCCACACAATGTACCACAACGATCACTGCGCCGTATCCCCCAATAACATATATATACACACCCACTCATTTCTTATAATGATATAGCTTTTTGGTGATTTATTCCCATAAAATATCTGAGTGTATTCTCATTTATTTTCACAAAATCTGCCGATAATTTGAGACTATCCCACGCAGCACATTCAATCCAATATTATATGTCCAAGCACTTAGCAACGATAACTTACGTGATCGATATAAATAACTGGCTGCAGATGCAATTCTGCAGCTCTTCGAAAAACACGCCCAATTATTCTTCTGACCGCTTTTAGTGATTAGGTCAAATTATGTAAACAATTTGTGACGTCGTGTTCGTGTTACTGTCTGTGTGTTAGTGGGGCTCTGTGTTACTGGGATATGAAACGGGTGACCCAAATAGCAGTTGACCGAACATGACACAGACAATCTATGTATAAATAGTATGCCGTAAATGCCCATAATATCATATACAGTGTGCTCGGCACTCCGTTCTCATTTCCGCCCATTATTGATATAAATGATCAATATACAAATTCTAAAGCCGCATTATACACCACACTACTCGATCGTAAAAGACTAAATCATTCTGATACTAACTGTAATATCTATTGATATTGAGTCAATAGCTACCGGACCACTTTACATAGGTATAATGGCCTTAATCGCCTTTCACAATGCGAGCCAATATTACCGGTGTTTACCCCGCGCGACTCTTCAATAGGCGGTTAGGTCGAACGTAGCAAGTGTTCCAATAAAAGCATGGACAATTTCAATGTTTACATGCATTTCACGAGTTTCGTTTCACACACCATGTGTATGTTTTTTTAGTGAGGTGTGCATCAGTAATTTGGAATAATCCTTGTGATGTATGGAATGATTATTTCTCTGTTGGCTGTGCACAGCCATTGTATATCGATCTAAAGGTAAGTGGACGCAATTTACATGGCGATATAAAAGGTTATATTTGTTTGTCATGTCAAGGGTGGGGTGAAGGAGAAGATCACTCGATCTTTTCGACCATCCCGGGCGCTTCGCGCCCACCTACCACTCTCTCAGTCATGTCAAGGTACCCAGGGCATATAACGTGTCGTTATCCACACAGGGACATATATAGGGTCATGGCTATATGGTATCTGTGTGGGGTGTCCGCCAGGAAATTGTCCAATTGCACCCCCACCCATTGAACCACACCAAGCTCACACGTTTGCGTAAATCCATTTGCAACCGCAAAATGTTCTCTCATAAGCCTGGATGGTAGCCGATTCTAAATGGAGCATTAGTTTGTTACCACTAGACAGGGGAGGAATGAAATTCATGAGAAATTGAAAAAAAAACAGAAAGTCAGTCGTCTAACGCCAGACAAATTCGCACCCACACTGATTTGTTAGCCCGCCACCCCCACTGATGTGTTAGCCCGCCACCCACACTG
The DNA here is from genome assembly GCA_032622095.1 of Siphonodentalium dalli. NCBI lineage: Eukaryota > Metazoa > Mollusca > Scaphopoda > Gadilida > Siphonodentaliidae > Siphonodentalium > Siphonodentalium dalli. Next base: position 200,434,070 of record CP136069.1, read on the forward strand.
ATTTGTTAGCCCGCCACCCACAATGATTTGTTGCTCTCAAATTAATATTAGCAGTTTTGACCGGCGAGGGACACACCGGGTCGACCACATTGTTTTAATCTGAACATGAAAACTACAAGATCCTATCATATATTGATGAACTGGCTTCAAGCTTTCCAATTGTTGGAAATTTCCAACCGGATCGACACCCCCATATGGTTGGAAATTTACTGGTATAGCCATTACAGTCCCAATGTTTTACCAAAAAACTTTGACATGGGAGTGTCATGGGATAGATACTCTTGACATCAGATGATTTAACCCTTTACCCAACAGAACGGCCCTGTGCCAATGCATTCTCTTATATATGCGAGTCGACCATAGGTCGCCTCGCATATATAAGAGAATGCATTAGCACAGGGCATAACTGTAACCATCACAATGTGGTCAATGAACCGGTTCCAATGATATCCATATCTGTATGGTGTTATTGAGACAGACCGATTATATTTTAGGCTGTTGAAGCTTTATTTGGGCGTTTTTGGCCGTTTTGTTGGGTAAAGGGTTAAAGGGGCACAAATAATTAACGATAAAGATCGTGTATTATTGTTAACTTAAACGATAGAGATAACTTTATAGGGAGAGTGTCATGTAATATCACGACGGGGGGGGGGGGGGGGGGCCGGGGGTCACGTGGTTTCGATGTTGGTGAGTACCACGCATTCAAAATGTGCAACATTCTGACCAAAGTTGCCAGTCGGGGGTTCGTGAAATACACAAGTCCGGGATTCATACATCTAGGAGAATCATTCGATTGACAACTTTGTTCAGAATGTTATAAAGAAAACAACTGTGAGGTTGGACACAATGCGGTATCAGCTTATTTGAAAAATAGTATCATATGCTCGTAGCTGCCAAACTACTATGTAATATATCATTATCATAGTTTATCACCATTTTCCTTGTTTCTGGTTGCGTTTGCGATCGTCTCGGCCATTTTGAATGCATGATACTCATCAACTCTAAATCACGTGATTCCCCACCGTGCATATGTGATGTTTACCTCAGGTGAGGTAATTAAAAGACTCGAAGGGGCACTACTAATTTACTCATTACTTACCCGAGCAACGTCAGGTACCCCAGTTGTGCACAATAAATACATTCCGGTTTTACATGACATCAAACAAGCACATCACATGTGTTAAACTTATATATTTACATACTAAGTGTAATTATCACTAAATCCAGCATTCCGATTGGTCGGCGCCCACGTGACTAGTTGCAATTATGTCTGGGTGAACGCGCAACAGGTCATAACTGCAGCCCCATAATTACATCGACGCGTCGTCGGTATCGGAAAGAAGAACGCGTAATGTTTTGGGCGCATTTGGACTCGATCGCGCAGGATTGACTTAATAAATCATCATGTTTCAATATAAAGAGCCTCGTTGTTCCTGTTAACTTGGCCAAGGGCGCTATGGGATATTTGGGCTGGTTTTGTCACGATACACTTTTCGATTTAAATACATTTACAAAAGTGGCTTTTTCGCTAAATGTATATAAATATAAGGATTAACTGTCATGTGGACTGTTTTTATGGAGATGTAACCGTGAGGTAAGTGGTCATAACTTGTATGTAAAACCCTTCGGGTTTTACACAAGTTATAACCACTTACCTCACGGTTACATCTCCATAAAAACAGTCCACATGACAGTTAATCCTTATATAATAATATTAATAAATAAAACAAATATGTAATCACATGCTTGTGTCTCAAAGTCTTGTCAATTTCACTTAATTAGTTGTATGTGCATGGCTGGGTAACGTACACTAATAGCAATAACAACAACAACTGTCGATAGCTCTGCATGATATACTTCATATGTTGTGGAAAGGACAAACATTCATGTAGCCTCTATATATATGATATACTGCATGCGCTACACAACCACCAACAATGACAACACCACGAAATAACAACATCAAAGACGTTAATATGTTGCGAATATTGTCTACTTCACTGATTATAGTACTGGTTAAAGAAACATAACTTGCATATAGGAATGGTGGAGGGTCTATATGTTCAGTGCGTAGGAATGGTGGGTCGTCTCAGTTCAGAACTTGACTCATGATTTCTGCAATATAGCCATTAAAAAAAATCAAGAAAATCTACTTTGAATTAGATGAGATCTTTGAGTCTTGAATCTTCAGAATTTTTCGCATTCTAAAAGGGAATGAAATTCATATCCAATTTGAATTTTGCTACTCAAAATACATTTTCTGTCCTGATGGTCAGTACCATCCCATCTTCCGATTTCGACTGGCAGTTAGATGTTCGAAATTTACACATATGGTTCGATTTTTGTAATTATGCAGGCCGAGAATCGATATATTTCTCAAAGTAAATATCGTGTTTGAATTTCACCAAAAAGCCGATTTAACCAATATGTGCTCACAAGATTACCAATCACGATATCATATTTGCCGAAAACGTCATATAATAAAGAGTCATATAATAAAGAGTCATATAATAAAGAGTCATATAATAAAGAGTCATATAATAAAGAGTCATATAATAAAGAGTCATATAATAAAGAGTCCTATAATAAAAGGGTCATATAATAAAGAGTCATATAATAAAGAGTCCTATATATAGAGTCCTATAATAAAGAGTCATATAATAAAGGGTCATATAATAAAGAGTCATATAATAAAGAGTCATATAATAAAGAGTCCTATAATAAAGAGTCCTATAATAAAGAGTCATATAATAAAGAGTCATATAATAAAGAGTCATATAATAAAGGGTCATATAATAAAGAGTCCTATAATAAAGGGTCATATAATAAAGGGTCATATAATAAAGAGTCCTATAATAAAGAGTCCTATAATAAAGAGTCCTATAATAAAGAGTCATATAATAAAGGGTCATATAATAAAGAGTCCTATAATAAAGAGTCATATAATAAAGGGTCATATAATAAAGAGTCCTATAATAAAGAGTCCTATAATAAAGAGTCCTATAATAAAGAGTCATATAATAAAGGGTCATATAATAAAGAGTCATATAATAAAGGGTCATATAATAAAGTGTCATATAATAAAGGGTCATATAATAAAGAGTCATATAATAAAGGGTCATATAATGAAGAGGTCATATAATAAAGGGTCATATAATAAAGAGTCATATAATAAAGGGTCATATAATAAAGAGTCATATAATAAAGAGTCATATAATAAAGAGTCCTATAATAAAGAGTCATATAATAAAGGGTCATATAATAAAGAGTCATATAATAAAGAGTCATATAATAAAGGGGTCATATAATAAAGGGTCATATAATAAAGAGTCATATAATAAAGGGTCATATAATAAAGAGTCATATAATAAAGGGTCATATAATAAAGAGTCATATAATAAAGAGTCATATAATAAAGGGTCATATAATAAAGAGTCATATAATAAAGGGTCATATAATAAAGAGTCATATAATAAAGGGTCATATAATAAAGGGTCATATAATAAAGAGTCATATAATAAAGGGTCATATAATAAAGGGTCATATAATAAAGAGTCCTATAATAAAGAGTCCTATAATAAAGAGTCATATAATAAAGAGTCATATAATAAAGAGTCATATAATAAAGGGTCATATAATAAAGAGTCCTATAATAAAAGAGTCATATAATAAAGAGTCATATAATAAAGGGTCATATAATAAAGAGTCATATAATAAAAGAGTCATATAATAAAGAGTCATATAATAAAGAGTCCTATAATAAAGGAGTCATATAATAAAGAGTAGGGTCATATAATAAAGGGTCATATAATAAAGGGTCATATAATAAAGAGTCATATAATAAAGAGTCATATAATAAAGGGTCATATAATAAAGAGTCATATAATAAAGAGTCCTATAATAAAGGGTCATATAATAAAGGGTCATATAATAAAGAGTCCTATAATAAAGGGTCATATAATAAAGAGTCATATAATAAAGAGTCATATAATAAAGAGTCCTATAATAAAGGGTCATATAATAAAGAGTCATATAATAAAGAGCCCTATAATAAAGGGTCATATAATAAAGAGTCATATAATAAAGAGTCATATAATAAAGGGTCATATAATAAAGGGTCATATAATAAAGAGTCATATAATAAAGGGTCATATAATAAAGAGTCATATAATAAAGAGTCATATAATAAAGGGTCATATAATAAAGGGTCATATAATAAAGAGTCATATAATAAAGGGTCATATAATAAAGAGTCATATAATAAAGAGTCATATAATAAAGGGTCATATAATAAAGAGTCATATAATAAAGGGTCATATAATAAAGGGTCATATAATAAAGAGTCATATAATAAAGGGTCATATAATAAAGAGTCATATAATAAAGGGTCATATAATAAAGAGTCATATAATAAAGGGTCATATAATAAAGAGTCATATAATAAAGGGTCATATAATAAAGAGTCATATAATAAAGGGTCATATAATAAAGGGTCATATAATAAAGAGTCATTAATAAAGGGTCATATAATAAAGGGTCATATAATAAAGGGTCATATAATAAAGAGTCATATAATAAAGAGTCCTATAATAAAGGGTCATATAATAAAGGGTCATATAATAAAGGGTCATATAATAAAGGGTCATATAATAAAGAGTCCTATAATAAAGAGTCATATAATAAAGAGTCCTATAATAAAGAGTCATATAATAAAGAGTCCTATAATAAAGGGTCATATAATAAAGGGTCATATAATAAAGGGTCATATAATAAAGAGTCCTATAATAAAGGGTCATATAATAAAGAGTCATATAATAAAGGGTCATATAATAAAGAGTCCTATAATAAAGGGTCATATAATAAAGAGTCATATAATAAAGGGTCATATAATAAAGAGTCATATAATAAAGGGTCATATAATAAAGAGTCATATAATAAAGGGTCATATAATAAAGAGTCATATAATAAAGGGTCATATAATAAAGAGTCCTATAATAAAGGGTCATATAATAAAGAGTCCTATAATAAAGGGTCATATAATAAAGAGTCATATAATAAAGAGTCATATAATAAAGAGTCATATAATAAAGAGCCCTATAATAAAGAGTCATATAATAAAGAGTCATATAATAAAGAGTCATATAATAAGAGTCATATAATAAAGAGTCATATAATAAAGAGTCATATAATAAAGAGTCATATAATAAAGAGTCATATAATAAAGAGTCATATAATAAAGAGTCCTATAATAAAGAGTCATATAATAAAGAGTCATATAATAAAGAGTCATATAATAAAGAGTCATATAATATAGGGTCATATAATAAAGAGTCATATAATAAAGAGTCATATAATAAAGAGTCATATAATAAAGAGTCATATAATAAAGGGTCATATAATAAAGAGTCCTATAATAAAGAGTCATATAATAAAGAGTCATATAATAAAGAGTCATATAATAAAGGGTCATATAATAAAGAGTCATATAATAAAGAGTCATATAATAAAGAGTCATATAATAAAGAGCCCTATAATAAAGAGTCATATAATAAAGAGTCATATAATATAGAGTCATATAATAAGAGTCATATAATAAAGAGTCATATAATAAAGAGTCATATAATAAAGAGTCATATAATAAAGAGTCATATAATAAAGAGCCCTATAATAAAGAGTCATATAATAAAGAGTCCTATAATAAAGAGTCATATAATAAAGAGTCATATAATAAAGAGTCATATAATAAAGGGTCATATAATAAAGAGTCATATAATAAAGGGTCATATAATAAAGAGTCATATAATAAAGAGTCATATAATAAAGAGTCATATAATAAAGGGTCATATAATAAAGAGTCCTATAATAAAGAGTAATATAATAAAGGGTCATATAATAAAGAGTCCTATAATAAAGAGTCATATAATAAAGGGTCATATAATAAAGAGTCATATAATAAAGGGTCATATAATAAAGAGTCATATAATAAAGAGTCATATAATAAAGAGTCATATAATAAAGAGTCCTATAATAAAGAGTCCTATAATAAAGAGTCATATAATAAGAGTCATATAATAAAGAGTCATATAATAAAGAGTCATATAATAAAGGGTCATATAATAAAGAGTCCTATAATAAAGAGTCATATAATAAAGAGTCATATAATAAAGAGTCCTATAATAAAGGGTCATATAATAAAGAGTCATATAATAAAGAGTCATATAATAAAGGGTCATATAATAAAGAGTCCTATAATAAAGAGTCATATAATAAAGAGTCATATAATAAAGAGTCCTATAATAAAGGGTCATATAATAAAGAGTCATATAATAAAGAGTCATATAATAAAGAGTCATATAATAAAGAGTCATATAATAAAGAGTCATATAATAAAGAGTCATATAATAAAGAGTCATATAATAAAGAGTCATATAATAAAGAGTCCTATAATAAAGAGTCATATAATAAAGAGTCATATAATAAAGGGTCATATAATAAAGAGTCATATAATAAAGAGTCATATAATAAAGAGTCATATAATAAGAGTCATATAATAAAGAGTCATATAATAAAGGGTCATATAATAAAGAGTCCTATAATAAAGAGTCATATAATAAAGGGTCATATAATAAAGAGTCATATAATAAAGGGTCATATAATAAAGAGTCATATAATAAAGAGTCATATAATAAAGAGTCCTATAATAAAGAGTCCTATAATAAAGAGTCATATAATAAGAGTCATATAATAAAGAGTCATATAATAAAGAGTCATATAATAAAGGGTCATATAATAAAGAGTCCTATAATAAAGAGTCATATAATAAAGAGTCATATAATAAAGAGTCCTATAATAAAGGGTCATATAATAAAGAGTCATATAATAAAGAGTCATATAATAAAGGGTCATATAATAAAGAGTCCTATAATAAAGAGTCATATAATAAAGAGTCATATAATAAAGAGTCCTATAATAAAGGGTCATATAATAAAGAGTCATATAATAAAGAGTCATATAATAAAGAGTCATATAATAAAGAGTCATATAATAAAGAGTCATATAATAAAGAGTCATATAATAAAGAGTCATATAATAAAGAGTCCTATAATAAAGAGTCATATAATAAAGAGTCATATAATAAAGGGTCATATAATAAAGAGTCATATAATAAAGAGTCATATAATAAAGAGTCATATAATAAGAGTCATATAATAAAGAGTCATATAATAAAGGGTCATATAATAAAGAGTCATATAATAAAGAGTCATATAATAAAGGGTCATATAATAAAGGGTCATATAATAAAGAGTCATATAATAAAGAGTCCTATAATAAAGAGTCATATAATAAAGGGTCATATAATAAAGAGTCATATAATAAAGAGTCATATAATAAAGGGTCATATAATAAAGAGTCATATAATAAAGGGTCATATAATAAAGAGTCATATAATAAAGAGTCATATAATAAAGAGTCATATAATAAAGAGTCATATAATAAAGGGTCATATAATAAAGGGTCATATAATAAAGGGTCATATAATAAAGAGTCCTATAATAAAGAGTCCTATAATAAAGGGTCATATAATAAAGAGTCATATAATAAAGAGTCATATAATAAAGAGTCATATAATAAAGAGTCATATAATAAAGGGTCATATAATAAAGGGTCATATAATAAAGGGTCATATAATAAAGAGTCCTATAATAAAGGGTCATATAATAAAGAGTCATATAATAAAGAGTCCTATAATAAAGAGTCATATAATAAAGGGTCATATAATAAAGAGTCATATAATAAAGAGTCATATAATAAAGGGTCATATAATAAAGAGTCATATAATAAAGGGTCATATAATAAAGAGTCATATAATAAAGAGTCATATAATAAAGAGTCATATAATAAAGAGCCCTATAATAAAGAGTCATATAATAAAGGGTCATATAATAAAGAGTCATATAATAAAGAGTCCTATAATAAAGAGTCATATAATAAAGAGTCCTATAATAAAGAGTCATATAATAAAGAGTCATATAATAAAGAGTCATATAATAAAGGGTCATATAATAAAGGGTCATATAATAAAGAGTCCTATAATAAAGGGTCATATAATAAAGAGTCATATAATAAAGAGTCATATAATAAAGAGTCATATAATAAAGAGCCCTATAATAAAGAGTCATATAATAAAGAGTCATATAATAAAGAGTCATATAATAAGAGTCATATAATAAAGAGTCATATAATAAAGAGTCATATAATAAAGAGTCATATAATAAAGAGTCATATAATAAAGAGCCCTATAATAAAGAGTCATATAATAAAGAGTCCTATAATAAAGAGTCATATAATAAAGAGTCATATAATAAAGAGTCATATAATAAAGAGTCATATAATAAAGGGTCATATAATAAAGAGTCATATAATAAAGAGTCATATAATAAAGAGTCATATAATAAAGAGTCATATAATAAAGGGTCATATAATAAAGAGTCCTATAATAAAGAGTCATATAATAAAGAGTCATATAATAAAGAGTCATATAATAAAGGGTCATATAATAAAGAGTCATATAATAAAGAGTCATATAATAAAGAGTCATATAATAAAGAGCCCTATAATAAAGAGTCATATAATAAAGAGTCATATAATATAGAGTCATATAATAAGAGTCATATAATAAAGAGTCATATAATAAAGAGTCATATAATAAAGAGTCATATAATAAAGAGTCATATAATAAAGAGCCCTATAATAAAGAGTCATATAATAAAGAGTCCTATAATAAAGAGTCATATAATAAAGAGTCATATAATAAAGAGTCATATAATAAAGGGTCATATAATAAAGAGTCATATAATAAAGGGTCATATAATAAAGAGTCATATAATAAAGAGTCATATAATAAAGAGTCATATAATAAAGGGTCATATAATAAAGAGTCCTATAATAAAGAGTCATATAATAAAGGGTCATATAACAAAGAGTCCTATAATAAAGAGTCATATAATAAAGGGTCATATAATAAAGAGTCATATAATAAAGGGTCATATAATAAAGAGTCATATAATAAAGAGTCATATAATAAAGAGTCATATAATAAAGAGTCCTATAATAAAGAGTCCTATAATAAAGAGTCATATAATAAGAGTCATATAATAAAGAGTCATATAATAAAGAGTCATATAATAAAGGGTCATATAATAAAGAGTCCTATAATAAAGAGTCATATAATAAAGAGTCATATAATAAAGAGTCCTATAATAAAGGGTCATATAATAAAGAGTCATATAATAAAGAGTCATATAATAAAGGGTCATATAATAAAGAGTCCTATAATAAAGAGTCATATAATAAAGAGTCATATAATAAAGAGTCCTATAATAAAGGGTCATATAATAAAGAGTCATATAATAAAGGGTCATATAATAAAGAGTCATATAATAAAGGGTCATATAATAAAGAGTCATATAATAAAGGGTCATATAATAAAGAGTCATATAATAAAGGGTCATATAATAAAGGGTCATATAATAAAGAGTCATTAATAAAGGGTCATATAATAAAGGGTCATATAATAAAGGGTCATATAATAAAGAGTCATATAATAAAGAGTCCTATAATAAAGGGTCATATAATAAAGGGTCATATAATAAAGGGTCATATAATAAAGGGTCATATAATAAAGAGTCCTATAATAAAGAGTCATATAATAAAGAGTCCTATAATAAAGAGTCATATAATAAAGAGTCCTATAATAAAGGGTCATATAATAAAAAGTCATATAATAAAGGGTCATATAATAAAGAGTCCTATAATAAAGGGTCATATAATAAAGAGTCATATAATAAAGGGTCATATAATAAAGAGTCCTATAATAAAGGGTCATATAATAAAGAGTCATATAATAAAGGGTCATATAATAAAGAGTCATATAATAAAGGGTCATATAATAAAGAGTCATATAATAAAGGGTCATATAATAAAGAGTCATATAATAAAGGGTCATATAATAAAGAGTCCTATAATAAAGGGTCATATAATAAAGAGTCCTATAATAAAGGGTCATATAATAAAGAGTCATATAATAAAGAGTCATATAATAAAGAGCCCTATAATAAAGAGTCATATAATAAAGAGTCATATAATAAAGAGTCATATAATAAGAGTCATATAATAAAGAGTCATATAATAAAGAGTCATATAATAAAGAGTCATATAATAAAGAGTCATATAATAAAGAGTCATATAATAAAGAGTCCTATAATAAAGAGTCATATAATAAAGAGTCATATAATAAAGAGTCATATAATAAAGAGTCATATAATATAGGGTCATATAATAAAGAGTCATATAATAAAGAGTCATATAATAAAGAGTCATATAATAAAGAGTCATATAATAAAGGGTTATATAATAAAGAGTCCTATAATAAAGAGTCATATAATAAAGAGTCATATAATAAAGAGTCATATAATAAAGGGTCATATAATAAAGAGTCATATAATAAAGAGTCATATAATAAAGAGTCATATAATAAAGAGCCCTATAATAAAGAGTCATATAATAAAGAGTCATATAATATAGAGTCATATAATAAGAGTCATATAATAAAGAGTCATATAATAAAGAGTCATATAATAAAGAGTCATATAATAAAGAGTCATATAATAAAGAGCCCTATAATAAAGAGTCATATAATAAAGAGTCCTATAATAAAGGGTCATATAATAAAGAGTCATATAATAAAGAGTCATATAATAAAGGGTCATATAATAAAGAGTCATATAATAAAGGGTCATATAATAAAGAGTCATATAATAAAGAGTCATATAATAAAGAGTCATATAATAAAGGGTCATATAATAAAGAGTCCTATAATAAAGAGTCATATAATAAAGGGTCATATAATAAAGAGTCCTATAATAAAGAGTCATATAATAAAGGGTCATATAATAAAGAGTCATATAATAAAGGGTCATATAATAAAGAGTCATATAATAAAGAGTCATATAATAAAGAGTCATATAATAAAGAGTCCTATAATAAAGAGTCCTATAATAAAGAGTCATATAATAAGAGTCATATAATAAAGAGTCATATAATAAAGAGTCATATAATAAAGGGTCATATAATAAAGAGTCCTATAATAAAGAGTCATATAATAAAGAGTCATATAATAAAGAGTCCTATAATAAAGGGTCATATAATAAAGAGTCATATAATAAAGAGTCATATAATAAAGGGTCATATAATAAAGAGTCCTATAATAAAGAGTCATATAATAAAGAGTCATATAATAAAGAGTCCTATAATAAAGGGTCATATAATAAAGAGTCATATAATAAAGAGTCATATAATAAAGAGTCATATAATAAAGAGTCATATAATAAAGAGTCATATAATAAAGAGTCATATAATAAAGAGTCATATAATAAAGAGTCATATAATAAAGAGTCCTATAATAAAGAGTCATATAATAAAGAGTCATATAATAAAGGGTCATATAATAAAGAGTCATATAATAAAGAGTCATATAATAAAGAGTCATATAATAAGAGTCATATAATAAAGAGTCATATAATAAAGGGTCATATAATAAAGAGTCATATAATAAAGAGTCATATAATAAAGGGTCATATAATAAAGGGTCATATAATAAAGAGTCATATAATAAAGAGTCCTATAATAAAGAGTCATATAATAAAGGGTCATATAATAAAGAGTCATATAATAAAGAGTCATATAATAAAGGGTCATATAATAAAGAGTCATATAATAAAGGGTCATATAATAAAGAGTCATATAATAAAGAGTCATATAATAAAGAGTCATATAATAAAGAGTCATATAATAAAGGGTCATATAATAAAGGGTCATATAATAAAGGGTCATATAATAAAGAGTCCTATAATAAAGAGTCCTATAATAAAGGGTCATATAATAAAGAGTCATATAATAAAGAGTCATATAATAAAGAGTCATATAATAAAGAGTCATATAATAAAGGGTCATATAATAAAGGGTCATATAATAAAGGGTCATATAATAAAGAGTCCTATAATAAAGGGTCATATAATAAAGAGTCATATAATAAAGAGTCCTATAATAAAGAGTCATATAATAAAGGGTCATATAATAAAGAGTCATATAATAAAGAGTCATATAATAAAGGGTCATATAATAAAGAGTCATATAATAAAGGGTCATATAATAAAGAGTCATATAATAAAGAGTCATATAATAAAGAGCCCTATAATAAAGAGTCATATAATAAAGGGTCATATAATAAAGAGTCATATAATAAAGAGTCCTATAATAAAGAGTCATATAATAAAGAGTCCTATAATAAAGAGTCATATAATAAAGAGTCATATAATAAAGAGTCATATAATAAAGGGTCATATAATAAAGGGTCATATAATAAAGAGTCCTATAATAAAGGGTCATATAATAAAGAGTCATATAATAAAGAGTCATATAATAAAGAGTCATATAATAAAGAGCCCTATAATAAAGAGTCATATAATAAAGAGTCATATAATAAAGAGTCATATAATAAGAGTCATATAATAAAGAGTCATATAATAAAGAGTCATATAATAAAGAGTCATATAATAAAGAGTCATATAATAAAGAGCCCTATAATAAAGAGTCATATAATAAAGAGTCCTATAATAAAGAGTCATATAATAAAGAGTCATATAATAAAGAGTCATATAATAAAGAGTCATATAATAAAGGGTCATATAATAAAGAGTCATATAATAAAGAGTCATATAATAAAGAGTCATATAATAAAGAGTCATATAATAAAGGGTCATATAATAAAGAGTCCTATAATAAAGAGTCATATAATAAAGAGTCATATAATAAAGAGTCATATAATAAAGGGTCATATAATAAAGAGTCATATAATAAAGAGTCATATAATAAAGAGCCCTATAATAAAGAGCCCTATAATAAAGAGTCATATAATAAAGAGTCATATAATATAGAGTCATATAATAAGAGTCATATAATAAAGAGTCATATAATAAAGAGTCATATAATAAAGAGTCATATAATAAAGAGTCATATAATAAAGAGCCCTATAATAAAGAGTCATATAATAAAGAGTCCTATAATAAAGAGTCATATAATAAAGAGTCATATAATAAAGAGTCATATAATAAAGGGTCATATAATAAAGAGTCATATAATAAAGGGTCATATAATAAAGAGTCATATAATAAAGAGTCATATAATAAAGAGTCATATAATAAAGGGTCATATAATAAAGAGTCCTATAATAAAGAGTCATATAATAAAGGGTCATATAATAAAGAGTCCTATAATAAAGAGTCATATAATAAAGAGTCATATAATAAAGAGTCATATAATAAAGGGTCATATAATAAAGGGTCATATAATAAAGGGTCCTATAATAAAGAGTCATATAATAAAGAGTCCTATAATAAAGAGTCATATAATAAAGGGTCATATAATAAAGAGTCATATAATAAAGGGTCATATAATAAAGAGTCATATAATAAAGGGTCATATAATAAAGAGTCATATAATAAAGGGTCATATAATAAAGAGTCATATAATAAAGAGTCATATAATAAAGAGTCATATAATAAAGAGTCCTATAATAAAGAGTCCTATAATAAAGAGTCATATAATAAGAGTCATATAATAAAGAGTCATATAATAAAGAGTCATATAATAAAGGGTCATATAATAAAGAGTCCTATAATAAAGAGTCATATAATAAAGAGTCATATAATAAAGAGTCCTATAATAAAGGGTCATATAATAAAGAGTCATATAATAAAGAGTCATATAATAAAGGGTCATATAATAAAGAGTCCTATAATAAAGAGTCATATAATAAAGAGTCATATAATAAAGAGTCCTATAATAAAGGGTCATATAATAAAGAGTCATATAATAAAGAGTCATATAATAAAGAGTCATATAATAAAGAGTCATATAATAAAGAGTCATATAATAAAGAGTCATATAATAAAGAGTCATATAATAAAGAGTCATATAATAAAGAGTCATATAATAAAGAGTCCTATAATAAAGAGTCATATAATAAAGAGTCATATAATAAAGGGTCATATAATAAAGAGTCATATAATAAAGAGTCATATAATAAAGAGTCATATAATAAGAGTCATATAATAAAGAGTCATATAATAAAGGGTCATATAATAAAGAGTCATATAATAAAGAGTCATATAATAAAGGGTCATATAATAAAGGGTCATATAATAAAGAGTCATATAATAAAGAGTCCTATAATAAAGAGTCATATAATAAAGGGTCATATAATAAAGAGTCATATAATAAAGAGTCATATAATAAAGGGTCATATAATAAAGAGTCATATAATAAAGGGTCATATAATAAAGAGTCATATAATAAAGAGTCATATAATAAAGAGTCATATAATAAAGAGTCATATAATAAAGGGTCATATAATAAAGGGTCATATAATAAAGGTTCATATAATAAAGAGTCCTATAATAAAGAGTCCTATAATAAAGGGTCATATAATAAAGGGTCATATAATAAAGAGTCATATAATAAAGAGTCATATAATAAAGAGTCATATAATAAAGAGTCATATAATAAAGGGTCATATAATAAAGGGTCATATAATAAAGGGTCATATAATAAAGAGTCCTATAATAAAGGGTCATATAATAAAGAGTCATATAATAAAGAGTCCTATAATAAATAGTCATATAATAAAGGGTCATATAATAAAGAGTCATATAATAAAGAGTCATATAATAAAGGGTCATATAATAAAGAGTCATATAATAAAGGGTCATATAATAAAGAGTCATATAATAAAGAGTCATATAATAAAGAGTCATATAATAAAGAGTCATATAATAAAGGGTCATATAATAAAGAGTCCTATAATAAAGAGTCATATAATAAAGAGTCATATAATAAAGGGTCATATAATAAAGGGTCATATAATAAAGAGTCCTATAATAAAGAGTCATATAATAAAGAGTCATATAATAAAGAGTCATATAATAAAGAGTCCTATAATAAAGGGTCATATAATAAAGGGTCATATAATAAAGAGTCATATAATAAAGAGTCATATAATAAAGAGTCATATAATAAAGGGTCATATAATAAAGAGTCCTATAATAAAGAGTCATATAATAAAGGGTCATATAATAAAGAGTCATATAATAAAGAGTCCTATAATAAAGGGTCATATAATAAAGGGTCATATAATAAAGAGTCATATAATAAAGAGTCATATAATAAAGAGTCCTATAATAAAGGGTCATATAATAAAGAGTCCTATAATAAAGAGTCATATAATAAAGAGTCCTATAATAAAGGGTCATATAATAAAGAGTCATATAATAAAGGGTCATATAATAAAGAGTCATATAATAAAGAGTCATATAATAAAGAGTCATATAATAAAGAGTCATATAATAAAGAGTCATATAATAAAGAGTCCTATAATAAAGAGTCATATAATAAAGGGTCATATAATAAAGAGTCATATAATAAAGAGTCATATAATAAAGGGTCATATAATAAAGAGTCATATAATAAAGGGTCATATAATAAAGAGTCATATAATAAAGAGTCATATAATAAAGAGTCATATAATAAAGAGTCCTATAATAAAGAGTCCTATAATAAAGAGTCATATAATAAAGAGTCATATAATAAAGAGTCATATAATAAAGAGTCATATAATAAAGAGTCATATAATAAAGAGTCATATAATAAAGAGTCATATAATAAAGAGTCATATAATAAAGAGTCATATAATAAAGAGTCCTATAATAAAGAGTCATATAATAAAGAGTCATATAATAAAGAGTCATATAATAAAGAGTCATATAATAAAGGGTCATATAATAAAGAGTCCTATAATAAAGAGTCATATAATAAAGAGTCCTATAATAAAGGGTCATATAATAAAGGGTCATATAATAAAGAGTCCTATAATAAAGAGTCATATAATAAAGGGTCATATAATAAAGAGTCATATAATAAAGGGTCATATAATAAAGGGTCATATAATAAAGGGTCATATAATAAAGAGTCATATAATAAAGAGTCATATAATAAAGGGTCATATAATAAAGAGCCCTATAATAAAGAGTCATATAATAAAGAGTCATATAATATAGAGTCATATAATAAGAGTCATATAATAAGAGTCTTATAATAAGAGTCTTATAATAAGAGTCCTATAATAAAGGGTCATATAATAAAGGGTCATATAATAAAGAGTCATATAATAAAGGGTCATATAATAAAGAGTCATATAATAAAGGGTCATATAATAAAGAGCCCTATAATAAAGAGTCATATAATAAAGAGTCATATAATATAGAGTCATATAATAAGAGTCATATAATAAGAGTCATATAATAAGAGTCTTATAATAAGAGTCCTATAATAAAGGGTCATATAATAAAGGGTCATATAATAAAGAGTCATATAATAAAGGGTCATATAATAAAGGGTCATATAATAAAGAGTCCTATAATAAAGGGTCATATATTAAAGGGTCATATAAGAAAGAGTCATATAATAAAGGGTCATATAATAAAGGGTCATATAATAAAGAGTCATATAATAAAGGGTCATATAATAAAG
Organism: Siphonodentalium dalli; assembly: GCA_032622095.1. Lineage (NCBI taxonomy): Eukaryota > Metazoa > Mollusca > Scaphopoda > Gadilida > Siphonodentaliidae > Siphonodentalium > Siphonodentalium dalli. The sequence goes on from CP136069.1 coordinate 200,450,714, forward strand.
AGTCCTATAATAAAGGGTCATATAATAAAGGGTCATATAATAAAGAGTCATATAATAAAGAGTCATATAATAAAGGGTCATATAATAAAGAGTCATATAATAAAGGGTCATATAATAAAGAGTCCTATAATAAAGGGTCATATAATAAAGGGTCATATAATAAAGAGTCATATAATAAAGGGTCATATAATAAAGGGTCATATAATAAAGAGTCATATAATAAAGGGTCATATAATAAAGAGTCCTATAATAAAGGGTCATATAATAAAGGGTCATATAATAAAGAGTCATATAATAAAGGGTCATATAATAAAGGGTCATATAATAAAGGGTCATATAATAAAGAGTCATATAATAAAGAGTCATATAATAAAGAGTCCTATAATAAAGGGTCATATAATAAAGAGTCATATAATAAAGAGTCCTATAATAAAGAGTCATATAATAAAGGGTCATATAATAAAGGGTCATATAATAAAGGGTCATATAATAAAGAGTCATATAATAAAGAGTCCTATAATAAAGGGTCATATAATAAAGAGTCATATAATAAAGAGTCCTATAATAAAGGGTCATATAATAAAGGGTCATATAATAAAGAGTCCTATAATAAAGAGTCATATAATAAAGGGTCATATAATAAAGAGTCCTATAATAAAGAGTCATATAATAAAGAGTCATATAATAAAGAGTCATATAATAAAGAGTCATATAATAAAGAGTCATATAATAAAGGGTCATATAATAAAGAGTCATATAATAAAGGGTCATATAATAAAGAGTCATATAATAAAGAGTCCTATAATAAAGAGTCATATAATAAAGAGTCCTATAATAAAGAGCCCTATAATAAAGAGCCCTATAATAAAGAGTCATATAATAAAGAGTCATATAATAAAGAGTCATATAATAAAGAGTCATATAATAAAGGGTCATATAATAAAGAGTCATATAATAAAGGGTCATATAATAAAGAGTCATATAATAAAGAGTCCTATAATAAAGAGTCATATAATAAAGAGTCCTATAATAAAGAGTCCTATAATAAAGAGCCCTATAATAAAGAGCCCTATAATAAAGGGTTTTCTTGGCAGTTTGGAGGATGAGCCAGTGTGGTTTACAACTTCCATATATGGTGATTCCTATAGTTCAGATTGGAATTCCCCCAACACGTGTTATCACAAATGTAAACACATAGTATTTCCACGTGTAACCAGCATGGTGCCATATAACTTGTCAGATCCTCGTCTAACCAGCATGGTGCCATATAACTTGTCAGATCCTCGTGTAACCAGCATGGTGCCATATAACTTGTCAGATACAGATAGTGTATTGTTCATCAAAATCATGGTTGACACGTGAGCGCGTACACTAAATTGTTCATACGTATACTATTAAATTATGATGCGCATTACATTTTGAAATTACAAATTCATGGTGCTTTGTTTTGTGCATAATATCTATTTTGGTTGGACGTTTAATTTTGTCAAAGTAGGGGTTAGGTGGGGTGGGTTAGTGGCTGGTGGGGAGGGGTAGTCACGATGGACACACATATTCGGTGTGTATTATTTTGTGTATAATATATATGTGACATGGAGCCCAATACAAATATATAATGGGCATGGTGGGCGGGTGGTGTAGGGTTACGGTGGGGACACGGATTTAGGTTGCCTTAAAGGTACGAGAGGCCTTGGCCGTGGGTATCCGTGAAAATATTTCCACCCGTCAAAAACCGTCACAAACAGAAAGAACATCAAAATGTAGACAGACTTTGTCCGTATACAAATAAGAAATATCGCATAAACAGTATGTTATTGTCAAATGTTTTACCATTGTTATGTAAACAAAATCATAAAAAGTTACTTTTCTGGTGTTTGTTTATATTATGATGATAAACATAAAGAGCGTTCTTTGTTGGTGAATTCCTGATATGGAACTAATAAAGAGCGTTTATGCCATTTGTGTGTGATTAGCCAGTAGCATTGTGCTGTCTTCTTTAACACAATCAGGCTCTTGCTTAGGTAAAATATAGTAGGTATTTATGATAACATGCTGTTTACGTGATGGTCATGGTATATATGAACGAAACTGTATGCGTTTTAATGTTTTTCTGTTTACGGTGAATAGAACAAATATGAATATTTTCGACAACTAAGGCCTCACGTGCCTTTAATTATGTGCATAATATATATCTAACATGGATGTTACTTGGTTTCACATTGATGTTAGGATGGGGTGGGTTCATGGTTGGGTTGTTTGATTTGTTTCTGCCTCAGGGTGCTCTGGCGATATTTGGGGCTTCTTTTATGAATATTGATAGATTTGTTAGGGTTTTCCTGTTTGTAGAATATTTAGTTTCAAAATATTTGGTCGGAAATAAAAATATGGTTTTATATATTTGTGACAAAGATCGTCTAGTTTGCTACATTTCAGAACAATGTGGTATATATATTCATCGCCCAATTTGCCCAAATCATTTTCGCACAGTTTGCATATTTCTATTTTTCGTATTGCATTGTCAATTTGCATGAATAAAACACGATTACCTATTCATAAATACGTATTCCCGCATCAACTATAACAACATACCGTATTCTTGTTGATTGCGATACGTTTGATCGTTTTATATTCCGAAATTAATTTTCGATCGCGTTAAATCGTATTATGCATTTTAATAATTGTGTTTGATCCTAGACAGGACTGGTAGGTCAAACTAAAGATGAACGGATTGGAGATTCACGAGGCGGCCGCTGCGGGAGATTACGATTTACTCGAGGAGTATTTGAAGAGCGGCAAATGTGACGTCAATCTTAAAGATGTCGAATGGAATGACAGAACGGCAATACACTGGGCGTGTTCAAAAGGTGAGGGAGGAGGCTGAAAACAACCAATATAACATAATGGGCATGTTCAAATGGTGATGGAGGAGGCTGAAAACAATCAATATAACATAATGGGCGTGTTCAAAATGTGAGGGAGGAGGTCAAAAGGTGAGGGAGGGGTTCAAAGGGTGAGGGAGAAGTCTGATAACTAATATAACATAATGACAATGCATTGGAGGGAGATGGAGGAGGCTGATAACAATCAATATAGCATAATGACAATGCATTGGAAGGTGGCCGGGGGAGGAGGCTGATAACAACCAATATAACATAATGGCAATGCATTGGAAGAACGTGTATTCAAAATGCGAGGGATGCAGGGACGTGGCGACAGGGGGTTTGGGTGTGTCTCACCCCCCAACTTTGGTCAAAATTTTCAACAGTTGGAAATTTCATACCTGACCAGGAGGGGGGGGGGTGGGTCTGCAATTTGTTTTCCGAACACTAGGCGGGGGTGGTGGATGGTTCAGCAACCCGGCTAACACAATTTTCCTGGCTCCGTAAAGAATGCTTCTATTATGTAATATTTGTGAACTTAACTCTTGACGGGGGGGGGGGTTGAGTTCGACTATCAGTTAATAATGAGGGATGACACAAATGGGTAATACAAAAGGTGAGTTTGCTAAATGTTTTCATCAAGGATCTATTAATGCACATTGAAATAAAAAGGCTTAGGTTTAAATAGTTCTATTAAAAATCATTTATTCAACCTGATATAAACGAAAACATAACACAATAAACGATTCTTTAAACGCTACAAATAAAAATAGACTATTCAAAAGGCCATAAAAAAATAAAACAAAAAAGTGTTAAAACACACTTTAACCGATTTCAACGTTATTCCGTACATGGGTCTGGGATCACCTCTAGATGGGAGCTGTCAAAGAACGATTTTCGATGAAAAACATGGCCACTGGCAGCCATCTTGGATTTTACTCTTTGCACCACTAAATCCTTTAACACATCCAACAGAGCTTATCCCTCAACCGATCATCACCAAACTTCATATGAATTCTCGGTGTGACCTCTCGATGGGTGCCTACCATTTCCCCACGAATTATGTAAACAACATGGCTGCCAGTGGCCATCTTGGATTTTACTCTTTGTATGACTAAATTCTTTAGCACATCTTACAGGTCACATTTCTCATCCAATTGTAACCAAACTTCATATGGATATTCGGGGTGACCTCAAGATGGGAGCCTCCTTTCCCCCCCGAAATTTGTTCAAAACAAACATGGCCGCCAGCAGCCATCTTGGATTTCAAATGTGAATCCATCAGCACAACCTACAGCCCACATTTATTGGAGAATTACTTTGAAACTTTACAGCCTTAATGGTAAATCAAAAGTAGGAATGCTTCTATAATCATGATACGGAACATAGATCGGATTAGATCAGGACAACTAAGTAAAACAGTCATTTGAAGCAGTTTGAAGGGGGTGGGTCCCTATCCCAGAATCAGAAAAAAATAAAAATTAGGGGTGGTGGGTACCGTAGGCCGGAATAAATAAACAAGACAGTCAAAGACTGTGGGGTCGCTCACCAGACTGCAAAGACTGATAAGACTGGGACTCTGGAGACCATAACAGTCAGAACTTTTCATAATCACTTTAAAAGAAGTAGATCTAAACAGGATATGTGGATAGAGAGGCTTCATATATGTAGATCGGTGAATACCTACTTTTAAATTACCAACTGTACACTTCTGGTCACGCCCTCCCTCCTCCAGCTCATGTCCCTTCCTGACTGGGCTCCAGACTCTCAAGTCTTAGGTTGGAATTTCACAACCGACATCTCACAAACTTTCTCAATTGTTGGAAATTTCCAATCTCACAAGCGCCTTTTTATAAAACTATTTAGACATGTTTGAAGCACAATTATCCATGGACCCAAAAACACCATATAGGTATGTCAGATTAATCAGTCAGGTAGTTCCAAGGTAGATGTTTTAATGCATTTTGTATTTTAATGATTTTATTAGACACAAAAGTGTTAAGTCCCCATAGCCCCGTCATTTCTTAACAGGTTGAATCATGTTAACAAATCTGAATCTCAGTCATTAAGGATCCTCCATACTATATGTAAGCTAAATAGTCCAACCTCTCTTGAGAAGACATTTTAAGTATTACCATAGAGACATACAGTTATGTCCCTGGTCCCACCCTAATTAATCTGGTGACCCCATCTGAATAAATTTGAAACCCCATTTAAAACAAGTGACCCATTTGAACAAATCTGAACTCCAGTCACCCAATGACCCTTCATACCAAATATGAACCAATTCAACCTGATGGTACATGAGAAGTCGTTTTTAAGAATTACTATGGAGGGCAAGAGTTATGGCCCTGGCTTCACAACCATTTGACAGAGTGACCTCATTTAAACAAATCTGAATCTGAGTCACCAAGGGAACATCCAAACCAAATATGAACCCATTCAGTCTTATGATCTAGAGAAGATGTTCAAATAATTGTTGACAGATGGATGGATGGACAGACAGATGAACAGGAGACAGATGAGAAGTGATGACTATAGCTTCGTCTCAGGCGAGCTTAAAAATTACATTTCATTGAACAAATCTGTAAATCACCACCCCCCCCCCCAACACTGGGGACATCCCTGCAAGAATATGACATTATCTTATTATACCAGTAGCGTGCATCATAGATACAGGTTAAGTGGGTGGGGCAGAGCTAATTCTCTTATACCTCTGCCCCTATTTGAACAAACATGAATCCCCATCTCTGATATCTATTCATCTAATAATTTTAAACATTCACTTTTAAGAGTTGAAGTTAATTGATTTTCCAAAAAGGACCAAATTGGAACAGATCTAAACATGCCACCAAGGAAAATAATATTGGAACAGCCAAGCGTGAATTTAGTGTGTCTGAGCTCCCAAAAGGGTGAATGTAGTGATGATATTCTGTAAGGTGGGCTAGCATCACCAAATTCACCATCTGGGAACCCAATCTTACTTAGTCATCAACTGCTATGGGAGACCTGGTGACAGACAGCTGAAGTTGGTGGCATATGGCAGTATGCACACCCATTTCACACCTCAATTATGCATTTTAGAATCTCAACAAAAGGAAAAAAAGCTGCTAAAAATGTCAATTTGAGACTCTAGATACTTCCCAGAAGATGAGGCCTAAGCAGAATGAGGCCATCAAAGGGTGTATTTAGCAATGCTAGCCTGCTGTGCAGGGTAGCATAATTAAATTCACCATCCCGGAACCTCATTCTACAAATGCCAGACACACTTCATTACAGCTTTGAGAAAAATAATTTAAATTGATATTAATGACCAGGGTATTGTAAACAATCATGGTGCTAGATTGACAGCTTTAGTAAACAAATGCTCAACACTATTAATCTCATTTAAATTATGAATGTCATGAATACACTCCCAGGGGACTCTGCCTATAGCCACAGAAGTTCTGTTATCTATAAATCTCCCACTCTTTTATAAACAACATGTGTCTATCATGCTTGGTGGTACAGAGATGGCGTGGGAATGCAAGGATATGGAACTTACTGAACATTTCTGTACATCTGTCTGTTTTCTCACAAACCCCTGATTTCAACCAAATTTAGTGGGTGACTAGAGGTACCTACCCCCCCCCGACGATGTAATGTCCTAAGTTCTTCCAAATTTTAATTAAATATTGTTTATTTTATTTTATAAATAAAAAAAAAAATATTTAATAAAATAAAAAATATTTATTAAAAAAAAAAGAGACATTTTTTTGGGTTAAATTGAGCAAAAAGTTAAATCTAAAAAAAAAAAATCTTCAGATTTATGTCCATAGCCCCACCAACATTTGACCCAGTGACCTCATTTGAACAAATCTGAACCACAGTCACCCAAGGTACCCTCATACCAAATGTTAACCCATTCGGCCCGACAACTTCAGAAAAGAAGTCGTTTTAAGATTTACTATGTGGAAAAATAGTTATGGTCCTGACATTAAAACTATTCGACTTGGTGACCTCATTTGAACAAATCTGAATAAGAGTCACCTAGGGAACATCCACACCAAATATAAATCCAATCGGTCTGATGGTTTCAGAGGAGAAGATGTTCAAAGAATTGTTGACGGACGGACGGACGACGGAGTGATGACTATAGCTCCACCGGAGACTTCGTCTCAGGTGAGCTAAAAACAATTGATAGACGGATAGAGACATAATGACAGATGGATGGATGGGAGAACAGTCTGACACAGAGACTGACAAATTCAATCCAATATACCCCCCAAGTTTTCTTTGCAAAATCAGGGTATAATGAGTTCAACTGGATACTGGTGGTTAAGAACATAATATTCGAACAGACAAGCCTGAACATAGTGTCTGACATTTGCAGAATGAGGTCCCCAAAGGGTGAATTTAATGACACAATCCTGCAATGCGGGCTAGCATCACCAAATTCACCCTCTGGGGTCCTCATTCTGTGTAGGCCTCAACTGTTATGGGAGACATAGCATTAGATTGAAGTTCTCCAGTTAGAGTTGGTGATGTGCACCCATTGGGCACCTCAATTATGCATTTTATATTCACAAATTAGGGGATATAGAAACTAAACAGAAGGGAAAAAGTAAGTAAAAATGTCAATTTAAGTGCCTATATACTTCCCAGAAGATGAGGCCTAAGCAGAATGAGGACCCTGGCTTATATTAACTCTCTCTCTCTGTCTGTATCTAATACAATTGACTTAATCTGCTGGTGTGAGAGATCCTGTGAGTTAGGAGATGAGATAGGGTGGAATGCTGTTGGTTGGGGGCAGGGTGGGGTTCTGGGTCATGTGGGGGGGAGGGTGATATATATTTTTTGTTTGTTAAATTGATCAAGGAGTTCCTAAATTTTTAATTTTTTTTTTGAATTATGGCCCTGGCTCCACCCCTATTTGACCCAGTGACCCCATTTGAACAAATCTGAACCCCAGCCATTCAATGACCCCCATACCAAATATAAAGTAAATCGGCATAATGGTTCTAGACAAGAAGTCGTTATAAGAATTACCAAGGAGGAATATAGTTATGGCCCTGGTTTCGCAACTATTTGACACAGTGACCTCATTTGAACAAATCTGAATGACAGTCACCTAGGGAACATCCACACCAAATATGACAAAAATGCAAAAATGTTATTTTTTTGTTTTTAGAGTTATGTCCCTGGCTCTGCCCCTATTTGACCCAGTAACCCAATTTGAACAAATCTGATTCCCAGTCACCCAAGGTCCCTCAGTACCAAATATAAGCTAAATCGGCCCAATATATTTTTAGAAGAAGTCATTGTAAGAATTACTATGAGTTATGGCCCTGGTTTCTCAACTAATTGACCGGGTGACCTCATTTGAACAAATCTGAACACCAGTCACCCAAGGACCCTCCATACCGAATATTAGCTATATCGGCAGAATGGTTATGGACAAGAAGTTGTTGTAAGAATTACTATGGAGGAATAGAGTTATGGCCCTGGTTTCGCAACTATTTGACCCAGTGACCTCATTTGAACAAATCTGAATGAGAGTCACCAAGGGAACATCCACACCAAATATGAACCAATTCGGTATGATGGTTTCAGAGGAGAAGATGTTTTAAAAAAGTTGACGGACGGACGGCACGACAGACGGACGGACGAACGACGGACGAGGAGTGATGAATATAGCTCCACCGGAGACTTCGTCTCAGGTGAGCTAAAAAGCGCCTATTGTCCGGAAATTTTTTCCTGAGCACCCCTTGACCTGACGCAACATTAGTTGTAAATTTCACACCAACAATAGGTTGAAAATGTTCTTGTAGTTTGATTTTCAAACAATTTATTGGGGGGGAATTTATTGTTTTGGACCAATATTTGCATATTTTACTAATATTGGTCAAAATTGTTGACTGAAATGGCCATCAGTTGGAAATTGTCCAATTTTCCAACCTTATGGTGGCAGGTTGGAAATTTCCAACACTTGGAAAGCTTGTGTCCTGGTCCCTCCCCCGCGTCCAGTCAAAAACTGCTAGTTAATTTAAGAAAACTATATTGTCATACATTTGGTTAACATTGTCATTGGAATTGTCAAAATGTTGGAAAATTTCCAACCTAAGTGGGGGTATCAGGTTTGAAATTTCCAACTCTAGGAAGGCATGAGGCTAGTCTAGATGCTAAGATTTTGCGATTTTTCTTGTTCAGATTTCAAAATTTTCTCACACCGGGCCAAGTAACCATGGTCGGCCCAGTGTGTCCTGGTCTCTTGTCTGGAGTTGGACCAATAGATGTTAGGATTTATGCAGGTACAAATATCTGAATGTTCTCATAACGGGTATATATAAACATGGTTTTGAATATATAGGCTATTATCCTGAGCACCGAGGTGGAAGGGGTTGCAAACATTTATGCACTTGTGTTTGGTTGGTTTCAAGGGAATCAAGGGGGGGGGGGGGTGCAGTTGGAATTCCCCAAAGTGGAACCCCCCCCCCCACAAACGGAGACCCTCAATTAATCGTCTATTTCACTGTAGATGTGAGGGGGTCCAGCTCGATATTGCATGTTTTTCTTGACTTTTTTGAGCCGATATCGCAACAACAACAAAAAAAAAAAAAAAAAAAACATGGAATTGACTGCCCGGGGAAAATTCCATGATTGCAAGCGACGCAACGCAAATTCTGCATATCAAAGTGGCTTAAACGGTGTACTGCATAGGACCTTCACATACACTGTTAGAACAAATGTGTATAATTTCTACATAATATGTGTTACATTTTATCTTAAACAAAACTGTGTAGAAATGACACATAACATATGTCGGTGGAATTTTCTCAACATTGAATTTGAGTGAATATGTGAGTATATTATAGTTAGTAGATGAAATATGTTATATTTGAGACACAAACCTCGTAAAAGCTACCATATTAAAAATCTGGCAGCAGCTTTAAAACCTTGTGCTACACAATTATGTGCTGCTCAGTTTTGACACAAACACAGTATAACAAATTTTAAAGCTGCAGCCAACTTTTTGTTCTGTGGTAACCTTTATGAGTTTTGTGTCTCCAATCAAACACATCTCATCTAATAACTATGATACACATATTCACTCATATATTCAAAGTTGAGGAAATTCCACCAACACATATATGTCATTTCTACACAATTTCATTTAAGATCAAATGTAGCACATACATGTAGTGTAGAATGTATACACATATCTTCTAAGAATGACTGTATAATACATTAATAAGAGAACGGGTATTACCTAAGTAATATATTACATGAACGTCCCTGTATAAAAAAACATTAAAAGTTTCCCAGGTTTTGCTAGCATAAGGTCGAATAATGAATAGGGTTGCATGCTTTGGCAGTTATATTATCATTCTGCTGGCCGGCTGTCGTCGGGTTATATTTTCAGAACATCCCTACAAATAAACAATGGACCATTCCAATGTATATTTTTATAACTGCTCGGAGAATGGATTTATTACAGAAAGGATTACTTACAGGTTACGTGGAATGTATCCGCCTGTTACTGGATCACGGAGCTACTGGATTAGCCAGGATGGATTCTGGATGGACACCAGCACACTGTGCCGCGGAGACTGGTCGAATCCACGCACTCAGAGCTCTACATGGTCACAACGTATCGGTCTCAAAGAAGGATAAGTTCGGAGACAAACCAACACGGATAGCATCGATGTATGGACATCAAGAATGTGTTCAATATCTTACACAGTGAGTGTATAATACTGCATGTATGGACACCAAGAATGTGTTCAATACCTTACACAGTGAGTGTATAATACTGCATGTATGGGCACCAAGAATGTGTTCAATATCTTACACATTCATAGACTGCAGCATAGTACGAAATTATCTCACACAGCGAGTGTCTAATAATGCATGTATATACCCAGTCGCATGCATAGTATAGCATTCGCCCTCTCGTAGCCCAATGTTTGTTTTTTTTGAAAATGAGAGATAACTCTATCATGCCCGTTATTTAGTTAATTATCACTTTTACTAAAATAGCAGACAAGTCTAAAGATTAATACCAGAGTGACAAGGTCACACAGTCAGAGTCAGAGATCACGTTTCTGCGTATAAAACATTTCACTACACCTGGCGCTATTTCCTGTTATACAACGGTCGTTGATTACCGGTATTATATAATGGGTTTATACATTGAAAGAATGTTCGAATGATGTAATAAAGAATGGTCGGATCATGTAATAAATATTTTTTTTGGGGTTTGGATCTGATCGAATAAAGTATTCTGTTTCCAGACTTGAGTATTAGGTCGAAGTTAATAGAAATTTGTAATTTACAATATATGAGGACTATTGGTCAGTTGGAGACCACCTGGTGCACTGTACACCGTAATGAATGAGTAATCAGGATCCAGAAGTCAATTGGTAACTCAAATTTAATGAACCCAAGTCTATCATGTTAACACTTCCATGACTGGAGCTTTCTGAAATTTTGCAAATACTCTTTGCGACAGCATTCTCTTACATATGCGAATCTCCCCTCACACATATAAAATAATAAATTGTCCTAACAATATTAACTTGACCTTGTAAACCAGTGCATTCCCTTATATCTATGAGGGTCCCCATACTCGCAAATATAAGAGAATGCCTGGCACACGATCTTTAATGCTGCACCAGCGCGACTCCTGCCGTGTTCACCATGAAAGGGTTACATTCTTTCTTTATTCTCTTACAGAGTGGAAGAAGAGATGAGGGAAAAGAAAAGGCAACAAGATTTACCCGATATTAGTTCTGGAGAGGAATGGTCGGACAGTGATAAATAAACATGATTATAAGCGAGGAATGGTCGGACAGTGATAAATAAACATGATTATAAGCGAGGAATGGATAAATAAACATGATTGTAAGCGAGGAATGGTCGGACAGTGATAAATAAACATGATTGTAAGCGAGGAATGGTCGGACAGCGATAAATAAACATGATTGTAAGCGAGGAATGGTCGGACATGATTGTATAACCAGCTTGAGAATAAGTTCGATCTGAGGTGGTGTGACCTGACCACTTGAGATATGCAAATTATAAAGTTACGATGTGACAGGGTCCAGTGTCAGTAAGATACAGTACAAATTATAATTTTTGGGCTGATGGAGGGTGTGATTAGTATGTTAGAGGAGAATTTAAATGTGATATGCCCACCAAGGTTTATTGTGAAACTACAAAGCTTTTCTGTGATATTTCTGCTCTGTTATATGATTTTAAGCCAATGTTTAAGCCAGATATTTCTGCTATGTCATATAAGGTTAAGCTAGATTTTATTAAACATCTGATATACATGTATATAAATATGGTAGAGACTAACAAGAGTCTCACTTATATATTAATTGATTAAAAAAAGTAATTTCCTATAACATATTTTATTTCATTTTCATGAAAAATATAATGAACCAGTATGCTATACACGTTTATATATATAGCTAGTACTAAGCATAATAAGTTAGAGATACACTTAGCACTCTATATATCAAGTCATCTGATAAAACCTATAGTTGTTTTGTCTAACAGCACAGACTTGCTAAAAGAACCCCAGAATTATGTATATATAGTTTGGTAAGAGGTATCTCAAAACATACATATACGCAGAAGATTTCCAAATAAATTCATCAATATAGCACTGAAAATAGTTTTGTTTCTAACATTTTTTCGATAAATGATTTTTTCAAATTTTTTAATCAGCAGTCATGTAAAGTTGCACATGTAGATCATGGGAATAACATCTACAGCTGTCTTCACTCTCAAACTTTTATGGTTCTACCTATACATAATTTTGATGATTAAAACAATGAGAAAGTAGTGCTTGAAGTTTTTTAATGGTTTCATATCAAGAAAACACAATATAATATACCTTTTCCAGATGTTGTATGTTATTCTGTTCCTATTCTGGAATTGCAATGCATACAAATGGCATTTATTTTTTATTGGGACCCAATCATCTTGTTCGAAGTTTTCTTTTTTGTGACTTCAATGCATCTTTTTGGGACATATAATGCTCACAGCGATGTATTTATCAACCTATTTTGATATGGGAAATGTGTATTTTGAAGTGTAAACAGCCATGTTGGTTGCATTGAATTTTTTTGTATATTCGGCTTGATGAGTAGCAGACAATAACAATTCTAGAATTAATTCTGAAATAAATGAATGGACACCTAAACAAACGTATTCTGAAACAGCGGTGTTGGGGCATTGTCACTCTTATTTTCAAGAAAATTAATTTCGAAACAAATTGAGACAACTACGATGTAGTAGCTACATTTATTATCCAAAACTCAAAACAAATATGATGAAAAGGATAATTATTTTGAAAAAATTTATCAGACCAACCCAGATTCTAACTTGATATGCATATCCACATCTGAAAGCAATTTGGGTAAACAATGTTAGTTATCATTTAGGAACAAATTCAGTGTAATTTTCATTCAAATACAAGATTTTAATGAACAATAACAAAGTTTTCATTCCTGTTATGTAACTCTGGAACACTGAATACATCTCTAAACAGTTAACATGTTCACTAACAGGTCAGGCACATCCTGCATTCCACTATTATAGTGGTATTCCACTATTATAGTGGTATATGCCCATTACCGTTTTGTTAATTTGATAAAAGAGGGATAATCCAAAATCATATTTCACACAAATATTACTCAAAATCAGTGTCGCACTAATTTGATATCATACATATAGTTTGTTCAGGAGAATGATTAATCATGACGGCACACCATAACCAACTCAATTAGCATTCAATTAGTTGAATTGTCGTTATGAAGGAGCGATTGAGTCATCATAATATTGTCATTTAGATAGGCATATATTAGTAATATTATAATATTATTGAATAACAAAGCTGGCGCAAAAGATCGCACAACGAATTTTGTTGGAAGACTGTTCATTCGCTGCAATATTGTCAAGAGTGACATTTGGCTGTGCACTGGTATGCGCCGTCTTCTATTCCCGACACAAATAAAGTAAATATGAATATGCTATAGTTATATACCACTATAATAGTGGAATTCAGGATGTGCCTGACCTGACTAATGGGTAATTCCCCAAGTCTGGATATAGTGTTCTGAAATTTGCAGAAAGGTCCCCAGAGGGTGCAACTAGTGATGCTGTCCAGCATGGCAGGCTAGCATCACCAAATTCACCCTCTGCGAACCTCATTCTGCTTCGGCCTCAACTGCAATGGAAGACCTAGGATCAGATTGAAGTTTCCCAGTTTGAGTCTCCATTATTCACCTTGACTATGCATTTTATCTTCTGCAAATTAGGGGATATAGAACTTGAACAGCAGGGAACAAGTAACTAAAAACAATGTTAAAATGAGATTATAGATACTTCCCAGAAGATGAGGCCTAAGCAGAATGATGTCCCTAGAAGGTGAATTTGTTGCGCAGAGTAGCATCACTAAATTCTCCCGCTGGGGACCTCATTCTGCAAATGTCAGACACATTATTTCCAGGCTTGTTAATTCAAATGGGATTGCATGTTTTGCCGATAGTAGTTGATATTTTACGTATGAAGGAGTGATGGTTCCACCAATATCAGGTTATTTGAGGCGGAAACATGTCATAAGGTTATTATGAGATAACTCGTAGTCAGCCACTGGGACGGAATTTACCAATGTTTCATGTTGGTGCCATCTACGAGTTATCATGTTGGAAATAAATATTACATTTTGGACGACTTAGTTGATGTAGAGTGCTATAAAGGTTCAAGCATATCATGTACAAGATGCCGTAAATGAATTTGTATATAAACTCTGGTGGACTCTACATCATCTAAGACGTCATAAATGTATATTCATTTACCTACGAGATACATGTAACTCGTAGCTGGCAAAAGCGATGAACACTATCCCAGGTGCTGACTACGAGCTATCTCGTAGCTATCTCGTATATCAGCATCGTATAACCTGAATTTGGTTGACTAAAATTGTATGAGACATGATAAATGAATTACACACACACTTGTAAACTCATTACCAGGGAACTGAACTTGCAAACATGGGTAAACATGCCACATTTTTAATACTTGCTTGTGAATACACTAATTCGGGCTTGCTCGAGTTTCCATCAGAGCCTCTGGCATTATATCTGAATTCTTCCACTGTGAGAATTTAACCAGTTATAAAGCCAGTGAGGTAAGTACGAGATGTGTAACAAATATAGAACTACAGCTGATAATAAGATTAGTTAGAAATCAGCACACTCAAGCATTTTGTTGATTTTCTAACTAATTTCAACATACTAGTGTTGTTCTATTACATATTACATAGCCAAACTTTGACCTAACTTGAACCTGTCACACAAACAATGAGGTGTTTTATCAGTTTTGCCTATAGCTTCTGATGAGACCAGAAAAATCTGGAGCTAACCGATTACTGATTTATGCAATGAAAGCCCTCTATTGTCCAGGAAAGGTCTATTTGCACACGTCTACCATGGGTCAGTGATGCACGGAAGAGGTCCTGGTGAATTGGAGTGTCCTGGTAAGATATCAAACTCCACCCCTGGCCTTTGATTGGGAAGTGTTCTAAGTGATGCCACTCTAAATAAACATACAATGGGATTGTCGGGTACAGTAATGATCTAAGTAATCGACCCCTTAACCACAGCAGAATTATGGGTAACTTTTCAGGATTTAGTCGGAAATATGGCTTGTTGCCATTCATCAGAAAGCTCTCAGGGAGAGCTTTCCGATGAATGTCAACAAGCCATATTTCCGATTAAATCCTGAAAAGCTACAGATAATTATGCTGTGGTTAAGGGGTCGATTACTTAGAGCATTACTGTATGTATTGGCACGAAAACTTATGTTGTTAACTGGTAGCGGTAGCCAATGTGTTAAAGATGGTCTCTCTCTTCCATTTATATTTTATTATGACAATCGTGGGACAGTTTTATGGGCTATTATAAGAACAGAAATCTTATGCAAACATTGGGAGGATCACGGGCCAATCACGGAGCATACCAAGATGAAGAACTCAATCTTGTTAACCCTCTCTAGGCCAATAACATATTAAATCGCTCGACTGCATTAAAAGTAAACCACTTTTAATATGGCTTCAGAAACAAATAAAATACACAATCTTCAGTTTTATCTGTATTTTATTCACAAATAACGCTGTTTGTGTTTGAAATAAGGTTTTATAAAAATTATGTTGTTGTTGGAATTGTGGTCTGGAAAAAATGCATTATTTTTAACACTTTATACACTAGTAATGATCAAATAATAAGTTCATAGATCGTTTCTTGAACTAATTATCTCCCGCGGCACGAGAACGGCTTTAACCCTTTACCCAACAGAACGACCCTGTGCCAATGCATTCTCTTATATATGCGAGTCGACCATAGGCCAATGCATTCTCTTATATATGCGAGGCGACCTATGGTCGACTCGCATATATAAGAGAATGCATTGGCACAGGGCATAACTGTAACCATCACAATGTGGTCAATGAGCCGGTTCCAATGATATCCATATTTGTATGGTTTTATTGAGACAGACCCAAGATAATTTAGGCTGTTGAAGCTTTATTTGGCCGTTTTTGGCCGGTTTGTTGGGTAAAGGGTTAATACTATTGTCAGCTGTCTGCTTATATTTCCTGAACATCCCTCCAGATGAATAATAGATCATTCCAATGTATACTTTTATAACTGGTGGTAGAATCCATTTAGTACAGAAATGGTTAACCCTATGATAACTGGATACTCAGTCAGGTAGTTACTTGCTTCCCATTCATTCATTTGCAGGGATATGCAGCGATAACAACCAATTTTGTTTTCTGCTGGACCTTCAGAA
The DNA here is from genome assembly GCA_032622095.1 of Siphonodentalium dalli. Taxonomy (NCBI): domain Eukaryota; kingdom Metazoa; phylum Mollusca; class Scaphopoda; order Gadilida; family Siphonodentaliidae; genus Siphonodentalium; species Siphonodentalium dalli. Next base: position 200,467,435 of record CP136069.1, read on the forward strand.
TGCACTACTTTGATGAACAAATGAACACTTGCATTGGAGTAAAACAATAACAAGCGGTAATGAATTATAATTCATTCAGTCACTCTGACCATCACCAGAGCGATTCTGTTTTTTGTGTTTCTTATGCTTTTTGTGCTTGTGTTTTGAATGATTTTTGTGTTTCTTGTGTTTTGTTTTCTTATTGTCACTATCTTCAGAATCCGATTCAGAATCACTGCTTGAGTGCTTGCGTCGCTTTATCTTAGAATCTGAGTCATCATCATCACTGCTTGTGTGTTTGTGTCGCTTTCTTTTATCTTTCTTTTGTTTTACTGTAGACCTTGAGTGAGAGCTGTGACTCCTATAAGAGAACACGAGGAGAGTCGTTAACACACACACTGATTAGAAAATATTAAGTATATTACAACTCTATGATCTGGAAATAAAAAATATTGGAAAACTCTTAAGCCCAAATAAAAAGTATAATTTGAGTCTCAGACACCGCCGCATTGAAATAAATGGCCCGCATCGGACATTTTATTTAGATTTTTGATATTATGACAAAAAAACGTATTGCGCATTAATTGAACTCTTAACATACATGTATCTCTGTGATTGACAGATTGACCATCATGTATACACATGATGTTTATGACTGTGTGATGACACTTGATATGCTAAGGAGAAAGTTTGTGTTTGGTTTCTGGGAACGTGTGAATGAATCCAACAATTATATACTCTCTGCAATTGCTAATTCAGATATTATATACACATCTAATTTATATAACCACTAGCAGGTGGACCCGACTTCGTCTGGGCTGTTTCCCCTCTGCTTTTCGGCGAATTGCGCGATTTGACCTTGAATTGTCCATTTTGAAGGTCAAGGTCAGGTGGGGTCACTATTTGACCCGTCCAAAACACTGCCCGTCCAAAACACCCAGTGGACAAAAGTAACCCTATGTATCAAATTTCGTCGAAATCCCATAAAAATTCGAGATTTGACCTTGAATTGACTCGATTTCAAGGCCAAGGTCACGTCGCACGGGCAAACGAATAGGCTTACAACACTTACAATACAAAAGTATCCCTAGACACTAATTTTCATCGAAATCCCGTGATACTCGGGCTTTCGACCTTGAAATGACCCGATTTCAAGGTCAAGTTCACGTCGCACGGGCAAATTAATAGGCCTATGCCACTCCCCGGCCGAAAGTACCCCCACATACCAAATTTCATCGAAATCGGCTTGGCCGTTTTCGAGTCCATCGCGAACACACACAGATTTCCCAAAATATATAATAAACTAGCAGGTGGACCCGACTTTGTCCGGGCTGTTTCCCCTCTGCTTTCAGGCGAATTGCGCGATTTGACCTTGATTTGTCCATTTTGAAGGTCAAGGTCAGGTGGTCCAAAACACTACCCTGACAAAAGTACCCGACAAAAGTACCCGTCGAAATCCATCCGGTTTTACCCGATTTGATCTTGAATTGATCATTTTGAAGGTCAAGGTCAGGTCGGGGTCACGATTTGAACCGTCGAAAACACTCAGTGGACACAAAAGTAACACTACGTATCAAATTTCGTCGAAATCCCATAAAAATTCGCGATTTGACCTTGAATTGACCCGATTTCAAGGTCAAGGTCACGTCGCACGGGCAAACGAATAGGCTTACGACACTCCCCATAGGAAAGTATCCACAGACACTAATTTTCATGTGATACTCAGGCGTTCGACCTTGAAATTACCCGATTTCAAGGTCAAGGTCACGTCGCACAGGCAAATTAATATGCCTATGCCACTCCCTGGCCGAAAGTACCTCCACATACCAAGTTTCATCGAAATCGGGTCGGCCATTTTCGAGTTCATCGCGATCACACACACACACACCCTCACACACACAGATCTTCCAAAATATATAATAGACTAGCCGATGAGCCCGACGTTGTCCGGGCTATTCAAAACCCAAATTTCAAGTCGATAGCTCCACCCGTTTCCGAGATCTGGTCTGCGCATGCGTGAAGCTGGCGTCGCGCGGGCTCGGCAACCCGCGAAGCTGGCGTCGCACGGGCTCGGCGACCCGATAAAATTCGTATCTGGGGCAAGATACATTCACATAGCAAATTTCAAGTCGATAGCTCCACCCGTTTCCGAGATCTGGTCTGCGCATGCGCGAAGCTGGCGTCGCACGGGCTCGACAACCCGATAAAATTCGTATCCGGGGCAAGATACATTCACATAGCAAATTTCAAGTCGATAGCTCCACCCATCTCCGAAATCTCGTCTGCGCATGCGCTGCACTGGCGTCGCACGGGCTCGCCAATACGACAACGACGACCGCCTGGTCAAACTACACACACGCACCAAGTTTCGTCCAGATCGGTCGAGAATCGTAGATTTGTATCAATGACAGACAAACATACAGACAGACAGACAGACAGAGGTCTTCAAAATATATATGAGACTAGCCGATGAGCCCGACGTTGTCCGGGCTATTCAAAAACCAAATTTCAAGTCGATAGCTCAACCCGTTTCCGAGATCTGGTCTGCGCATGCCCGAAGCTGGCGTCACACGGGCTCGGCGACCCGATAAAATTCGTATCCGGGGCAAGATACATTCACATAGCAAATTTCAAGTCGATAGCTCCACCCATCTCCGAGATCTCGTCTGCGCATGCGCTGCACGGGCGTCGCACGGGCTCGCCAATACGACAACGACCACCGCCTGGTCAAACTACACACACGCACCAAGTTTCGTCCAGATCGGTCGAGAATCGTAGATTTGTATCAATGACAGACAAACATACATACAGACAGACAGACAGAGGTCTTCAAAATATATATGAGACTAGCCGATGAGCCCGACGTTGTCCGGGCTATTCAAAAACAAAATTTCAAGTCGATAGCTCTACCCGTTTCCGAGATCTGGTCTGCGCATGCCCGAAGCTGGCGTCGCACGGGCTCGGCGACCCGATAAAATTCGTATCCGGGGCAAGATACATTCACATAGCAAATTTCAAGTCGATAGCTCCACCGTTTCCGAGATCTCGTCTGCGCATGCGCGAAGCTGACGTCGCACGGGCTCGGCGACCCGATAAAATTCGTATCCGGGGCAAGATACATTCACATACCAAATTTCAAGTCGATAGCTCCACCCGTTTCCGAGATCTCGTATGCGCATGCGCGAAGCTGGCGTCGCACGGGCTCGGCCGACCCGATAAAATTCGTATCCGGGGCAAGATACATTCACATACCAAATTTCAAGTCGATAGCTCCACCCGTTTCCGAGATCTCGTCTGCGCATGCGCGAAGCGGGCGCCGCACGGGCTCGCCAATACGACAACGACGACCGCCTGGTCAAACTACACACACGTACCAAGTTTCGTCCCAATCGGTCGAGAATCGTAGATTTGTATAAATGACAGACATACAGACAGACAGACAGACAAACAGAGGTCTTCAAAATATATATGAGACTAGCCGATGAGCCCGACGTTGTCCGGGCTATTCAAAAACCAAATTTCAAGTCGATAGCTCCACCCGTTTCCGAGATCTCGTCTGCGCATGCGCGAAGCGGGCGCCGCACGGGCTCGCCAATAGGACAACGTCGACCACCTGGTCAAACTACACACGCGTACCAAGTTTGGTCTCGATCGGTCAACTGACCCGATGAAAAATTCCCCTGTCCTAAGGAAAATCTGACCCGATGAAATCCCATCATGAATTAATTCATGGTACCCGTCCCTCAAAGACTGACCCGATGAAAAATTCCCCTGTTCCTAGGACATATATGACACAACAACCCATTCTGCCTTTTTAATCGAGATAATTGCATTTCGCGTTTCGTTTTGCATCCGTATTTTATGCATGGGTAACCGTTTAGCAGCTTCGATTGTAATAAAGAGCTTAACACCTCCGAATATGGTCAATATAAAGATCGTTGATGCCTTAACCCCCGAAGTGGCGTTTGCAGTGATTTTTATGATTGGGAGTGGAGAATCGGTGCTCAGAGCTTGTCCAAAATACGACGTCGACGATCCCCGTGGGTTTTTACACTTATATACGAAATTTGGTCTCGATCGGTGCAGCCGTTTTCGATTCTATAAATGACATACAGACAGACAGAGGTCTTCAAAATATATATGAGATTGGCGAAATTTATTGTATATGTAAAGTGTGTGTAGAAAATTCAGATTTATTTGAAATTTTAGCATTTACAAATATGGACATCTTAGTCTGAAATAAAGTATTATATATATATATATATATACTAGCAGGTGGACCCGACTTCGTCCGGGCTGTTTCCCCTCTGCTTTTCGGTGAATTGCGCGATTTGACCTTGAATTGTCCATTTTGAAGGTCAAGGTCAGGTGGGGTCACAATTTGACCCGTCCAAAACACTGCCCGGACAAAAGTACCCGACAAAAGTACCCGTCGAAATCCATCCGGTTTTACCCGATTTGACCTTGAATTGATCATTTTGAAGGTCAAGGTCAGGTCTGGGTCACGATTTGACCCATCCAAAACACTTAGTGGACAAAAGTATCAAATTTCGTGGAAATTCCATCAAAATTCGCGATTTGACCTTGAATTGACCCGATTTCAAGGTCAAGGTCACGTCGCACAGGCAAATGAATAGGCTTATGAGACTCTCCATACGAAAGTATCCCTAGACACTAATTTTCATCGAAATCCCGTGATACTCGGGCGTTCGACCTTGAAGTGACCCGATTTCAAGGTCAAGGTCACGTCGCACGGGCAAATTAATAGGCCTATGCCACTCCCTGGCCGACAAGACCCCCGCATACCAAGTTTCATCGAAATCCTGTGATATTTGGGCGTTTGACCTTGAAATAACCCAATTTCAAGGTCAAGGTCACACGAACAAATTAATATGCCTATGCCACTTCCCGGCCGAAAATACCCCCACATACCAAGTTTCATCGAAATCGGCTCAGCCGTTTTCGAGTTCATCGCGATCACACACACACACAGATCTTCCAAAATATATAATAGATCAGCTGAATAGATAGTAACAGAATATTATGTAGATGACTACAATGAAGAAAATGATTAGCTGATCATCATAGTCTGGTGTACAAATTGTAACTCCAGAACAATTGAAAGGCACTCGAGGAAATTTAGGATAACATATTATAATGGAGACGTGTCAAATTATAGACAATAATAACAATTGTGAATTTTCCGGGGCATTAGAATATTACAGGTAATGCCTGTCATATACCGTACTAGTAACTCACTTCAATTTTTTAGGCAACCCTTCGCTTTACTCTGTATGAGTTTTCCGACAGACTGTCAGGAGAGTGAGACTTAAGAAATCAGCCAAACAAATTACATGTGCATCACTTGTATCAAAGTACTAGTAAGTATCTAGACAAGAAACAACTATAGATTATAATTTAAAAGCAGCAAGGGGTTTAACCCTTTACCCAACAAAACGGCCAACACTGGCCAAATAAAGCTTCAACAGCCTAAAATATCTTCGGTCTGTCTCAATAGAACCATACAAATATGGATATCATTGGAACCGCCTCCTTGACCACATTGTGATAGTTACAGTTATGCCCTGTGCCAATGCATTCTCTTATATATGCGAGTCGACCCCTGGTCGCCTCGCATATATAAGAGAATGCATTGGCCTAAAAAAAACCTTTTTTTTAACACTTTTTACCATTTTTTCTTACATTCTTAAACAATTTTATAATTTTTAATGTGTTAAAGGTACTCAACCCGTAAAGAGGGTCCCCATCTCAACAGATTCCAACAACAACAATCCGATCAGAGGGTCCTATTTTACTATTTCTTTGGCTTTGGGGGTAAAAAATATTTGATTCGAGTCGATGAACCCATCAAACAAAGCTCAGAGTTATTAGATATTGATTTTTCAAATTTGTTATGTTCTCGAGATGAGTACCAATAACTGCCGTAATCTGCTCTGGATGTGTACCTCAAATCTATTCAAACAGACAAGGATGAATAACTCTAAAATCAAGTGGTAATTTTAACGCAATTTTGACTGAGTTCTGGGCCAGATAGTATTCCCGATAATGAAAAATAATAGATTTATAAAATCAATATCTAACAAATCTGAGCTTTGATGGGTGACTTCCTCGACTCGAATCAAATATTTTTGACCCCCGAAGCCATTGAAATAGTAATTGAGAGGAGTTTTATCGGGTTGAGTACCTTTAAGCCAATGCATTCTCTTATATATGCGAGGCGACCTATGGTCGACTCGCATTTATATAAGAGAATGCATTGGCACAGGGCCCTTCTGTTGGGTAAAGGGTTAAGTATACCCTGCATATGAACAGTTTCATGTGGTGCATATATATAAAGAATGCCACTGAGTCTTCTCATATTTTAGTCTGTGAATATAGGATTCATTCTATTTGAGTTCATAAGGTCGAAGATAAGAGAATCACCTCCAAGTACTGGCCAAGGGGAGATTAACGTTATTTAAATTTCTAAGTGATGAGACATTGAACTACAGTTAAATCTAGATCATTCCATTCGGTTGAATTACCACTTTTATAGCAAATATATCGAAAGCCGATAGATAATGTTGACCAGTCAATGATTTTTTTTATGGAAGTGCCAAAATTCCATATGCAGCTTTAAGCTGCATTTCTTGTTATATCAAATTAAATGAGTATATATGCAAAACAAGTTCCCTCTAGACTATATTTTCTGATTTATAAAACTAGATAAGGACAGCTTTTGCGATGTGATGTAAAATAAATAATAAAAATGAATTCCTCCCTCCCTTATTGATTGTGAAATAAAATTGTCTGCGACTCAAATAATTTTTTGTTTTGGCCTGTCTGGTTAAAATGAGTGAACTGAACCCAAATACGAACATGACCTGTATTTACATGTAAGTAATCCATATACCAAATTAGTAAACAATCAGATAACTAAACCTAATGTTATCATCCAGAAAGCTAAATAATTAGCAAATTTTAAGTCAACAAGGACCATAACTCCAGTAAAATTGGCTGACATCACCCATATTCAAACTTGACCTGTATTTTCATTTAAGCAAACCATATACTAAATTTGAAAACAATCGGCCAAATATAACTAAAGTTATCACCTGGAAACCATCATAGACAGATTTACAGACACCAGTAATTTATATGGTCCCCCGCATTTTGTTCGGGGGACAGCCAGAAGAATATGTTGTATCATATTGTTGATAAATCATCACTTATGATCGCTATGATACTAAGTCACTTTAACTGAGGCCCATGAAGTATTCATCTAAGATGTCAGTCTTAGTAAACTTAGCGTACATTTGCTCCCAGACTCGCGCACGGTACTTGCGCGACTAGCAATTGTACTTCGAAATTTATTTACGACTGCTAAGATGTATATGGAAATAATCGTGATATTTTTGTAATTTGAGCTGAAAGAAAGTAGCTTATTTAAAGATTTCTTAATATGGGGACCATCAAATCGGATTGAGTACCTTTAATAATTCACTCGTTAGAACCTTAATAAGAAAATCCAATTTCACCAGCACTTATTGCAAACACTGGGGACTCGTTCAAGTCTGATTATAGCGTGTCTGTCATTTGCAGAATGAGGTCCCCAGAGGGTGAATTTAGTGACGCTATCCCGCATAACATCACTAAATTCACGATCTGTGGACCTCATTCTGCTTAGGTCTCATCTCTGAAAAGTTTCTTTATTATAAATATTATATAGAAACTTCTTCACATAGATTCTATTTCTTTTTTAGTTTAGTTTCTATATATCCCCAAATTGGCCAATGACACATTGCATATTCAAGGTTTCCGATGGGTGCACATCACAATATTCACCATATGAGAACTTCAATCCCAAAGTCCATGATTAGGACTTATATACCGAAAAACACATGGAAATGATTGCCCATTGAAGAAGATTGTATCATCAGAGGACGAACAGTCTGAGAGTCAACAACGGAACGTCCTCCACATATGCTTAGTTTCACCTTTACCTTTTTTCTTTTTTTTTCTTCTTCTCCTTGTGTCTTTTTGTGTTACTTGACTCGGATGTTTTAGCCTCGTCTGAAACAAATAATAGCTCATAATGACAGTACTGTACTGCCCAAAGTAACGTGTACTGTACTGCCCAAAGTAATTGACCAGTTACTGGGGATATTATGTGTTTATAACTGCAGTAAAACACGGGGTCCGTGTACCATCTGTTCAAATTCTATAGCGAGCCACCCTCTTATCATTAATGGCTAAATCATTGGTAAACACATGAAGAACAAAATTTGATACCAGGAAAAATTCAAAAGCGATTAATATTATGTGGATGAGATGTATATACTCTCAACTATACCAGAAATTGATGATGCGCACTATGTGTTTAAAATGATTATTTATTACAAGACCCTATCTTTCTTTCATTGTATAAACCCATTCTATAATAACTGTAATCAAATCCGCTGTATAACAGGAAATAGTACCAGGTGTACTGAAATGTACTGTTAAGCGGAAACGTGACTCGTTAATTGATGTTTGTGCACTATTGTTGATTTAGTTTAGAAGTCGGGATTGTTTTACCCCGTGCCAATGCATTCTCTTATATATGCGAGTCGACCATAGGTCGCCTCGCATATATAAGAGAATGCATTGGCTTAACAATTTTTTATCATGTTTTTTACAATTTTTAGGACATAAAATAAAAAAACACGCATTATCCTGCAGGGAGCCCCACACATATATAGAAGCACATAGAAGAGTGTCGTCTGCTCATGTTTGTCTGGGGCTCTGTATGGGTGAAATTATAAAATTGTTAAAGAATACAAGAAAAAATTATTAAAATTGTAAAAAATTGTTAGGCCAATGCATTCTCTTATATATGCGAGGCGACCTATGGTCGACTCGCATATATAAGAGAATGCATTGGCACAGGGTAAACAAATTTACGACTGGATTTGATATGGCAGGTCACATATGTTTCATTAAATTTAAGTCACTAAATACCTCAAAGCATGTTACTAGTATTTATCTGGCACTATTCTGGATGGCAAGTTAACATGACAGATTTCCAGCTTGCCTTATAGAAGCCGCTTTTAGTTTCTCATCCTATTTGAGTACGTTTATGGATTTTATGGAGCTTTTGGACCAAGTAAGGAATAGAATCTTTAGCGAGTCCCCAGTTTACAGCAGAATTTACAAAATTCCTCCAGTAAATTAGGTCTGTACCATGCCAGAGGCTCGGTCCAGACCTAATTTATTGGAGGAATTTTGTAAATTTCGCAAAAACTGGGGACTCGTTGGGAGATCCTCGAGGATCGAGTGATAATCATGTAACCCCCACACACAGGTGGGATTTTTCACAGAAATTGTCAGACTCAAAACTAATTCTTTAGCAGGGGCCAGCCAAGATGACGACTTGGGAGACAGTTTCTCCCTAAATTATGTCACTTCTGACTTCTTCCTATTTTTGTCCTAGGGAGAAGTGACTTCTATCTTATATACCAGTGTGCATATTTCACAGCAGCATATTTGAAGTGTATATACTGATTATAATGGTGCACTTGCTCATTACAATGGCATTATAAATGGGATCTTGTATTGTACAATACTTATCAGATCATAGAAGCGTGATGTTGGGGTGTAAATTGAACTGAAACCATATGACTTCTCCCTGATAACTTCCATTTCTCTCTAATAATCTAATGACTTCTCCCTGATAACTTCCATTTCTCTCTAATAATCTAATAAGAAGTGACTTCTCCCAATTTAAAAACTCTAGGCTGGTCCCTATTGTTATGATGAAAGAAACTGCAATTATCATGTCAAAAGTAGAATAAATTATATACGGTACATGTAGACCCCGTGTATAAATCAATCACCCCAGTCATAGTTCTGATAAAAAAACAACAATTAATTAACTGTCTAAGTGAGAATGGCTTGATAAATAGGGGACGAACTTGAGAATACGGCACTGATGATGTCACAGTCAATACAATAATACCACTAACTTTACAACAGGAAAATGCCAACACTGACGAATCATGGATAGGTCCATTACTGACGATCATGGATAGGTTCATTACTTTCAATACTTTGCAAAGTAATGCATTACCATTACATGCCATTTTCTGCATTACCATTACTTTCAACATGTTAGGTTTAACCCTTTACCCAACAAACCGGCCAAAACCGGCCAAATAAAGCTTCAACATCCTAAAATATCTTCGGTCTGTCTCAATAGAACCATACAAATATGGATATCATTGGAACCGGCTCCTTGACCACATTGTGATAGTTACAGTTATGCCCTGTGCCAAAGCATTCTCTTATATATGCGAGTCGACCATAGGTCCCCTCGCATATATAAGAGAATGCATTGGCCTAAAAAAAATCTTTTTTTAACACTTTTTACCATTTTTTCTTACATTCTTTAACAATTTTATAATTTTTAATGTGTTAAGCCAATGCATTCTCTTATATATGCGAGGCGACCTATGGTCGACTCGCATATATAAGAGAATGCATTGGCACAGGGCCCTTCTGTTGGGTAAAGGGTTAAAGGCCCACTTTCCGAATCCGCAGATCACATTATATACAACATATAGTTCATGCCTGTCCCGCGGCTTACTCGTATTGTCATGGATTAATTCTAACGTGTTCCTAGAATGGCTAAATCTGATCAACAGCAAAATGTGCGCCCAGGACAGAAAAATACTTCTATTGGACAACTTCAGCGGACATCCTGACGTCGAGCTTAGTCACATAAAACTTTCATTCTTGCCAGCAATAAAATTGTTTAAAATGAGATTATATGTTTGTGCTTTTTGAATAGCTGATCCATGTTCTATATAATCAACAATCTTACGGTACATAATTTAAGCTTTTTTGGTATACCACTCTATTGGAAGACCACCTGTCTTGAAAGACTCTGAAAAAAATGGGTGGTCTCTCAAGACAGGTTTTACTGTATATACCATTTGAAAGAGGTAGCTCAAAAACAACATATCTGGTCTGGTTATCTGGTCAAGTTAAATATTGTTAGGCCAATGCATTCTCTTATATATGCGAGAATCCATACGGTAGACAATGCATTGGCACAGGGTTTTCGCAAAAAATCAGGAAGCTGCAGTCATGAAAGGTTTAACAATTAACCAACCTTGATTGAGTTTATTCAATGGAGAGACAAATTCATCATCACTGCTTTCAGAACTTGTGCTATCCACATCTAAAATAATATCCTTGTTGGGGTCAGCCTTCACAAAGTTACGGCATTGAAATGTCAAGTGTCCAGCTGAAAAAAACAATTATTTTATTTTAAGACCAACTTTATATATATAAATATATTTTTTAAATTGCTAGATTTACATCGTCTCGCAATTCTAATTTAGTCCTCTCCTCAATTTTGTTTTATTTGGATAATTTTGATGTAAACTTTTTCTCATTCCTTTAAGGGATACTGTACTCAAAGGTTGTTGTTGGTTTCTATAGTCTCCGAGTCGTAGAATAAGGTAACCAGATTTCCATTATTTGAAAGTCTGTTGAGTACGAAGTAATGTTACAGATGGCAGATTAGCCAGAATGCGAAAATACCAATAATCGTTGTCGAGTAATTTTTGGACAGTTTTCAAGAAAATGTATCAACTAAATGTTATATTATATGCACACTAGTCCCATATACTCATTTAAGTCATTGTATAATCACTAGTCAGTGATTGGCTTGAGTTTACGCCCCGTATCAACATATTTTTTTACACGATCGTGTGTGCCATGCGTTCCCCAATCCAATATCTGTGAATTATTTTTAATTACGTCTTGTACACGGAAATTCGTAATTTATTTTATGGCTCCAGCCACAAATTATATTTATATCAAATTATTAGCTTTGAATTTAAGAAAACCTATTAACCGGAACATTTACAGAATACATCTTCGACTCAAATTACTTAGTTTTCTATATATTATCAATATAAGATTGTTGTTATCACCGGGAACTTATTGAAAATGTCATACAGTACCCCTTTAACAGTCACACTAAGTTACAATGACCCATTAATCAGTCTATTTTGATCAAATGAGACAATCTAAACCATCTTGTATTATAGACGATAGAATAATGTTTTCAATATCTACAACTGACCATGACCATTTATGCAGGGTTTCCTCTACTACGGCAGGCCGGCCATCCAGCGGCCTCATTCCCCTTCCCAACCTTGACTTAATATTGGCCACAAAATAGCCACAGACCTAGCTCAGCCCCCTTTTTACACAGGATGAGCGATCACCAACACTGATGATTAACAGATAGCAAGGAATCCTGTCTGAATAAGACATTATCAGTAGCGCGGATCACGTCAGCACCATCATGTGTAACACTTTGTCTGCGAATATTCAGTATTAATCAGCCTCTCACATTTTAATTTACCTTAGATTTCTGTCTACAAGTCCCAACTTTCTGACCTACAATTTCCCTCAAAATGCACATTATTTATTGGTAATTCATACTGACTTCTGAGCTGAAACCATGAACACAGGTGAGTTCTGGCAGTCACTGCGACGAACAGTGCAGACTTTTACCTCAAAACAAGGTGTGTCAAAGAAATGTTTAATTCTAAATAAAACAATATAAAATATTAATAGTTATTATCAATGTATTTGTTGCCTGTCCTATTGATACAAAATTATCAATTATACAAATCCAGCATGAGGTCATCTCCATCTGAGGAAATTATTATTTTCAACAAATTTTCTCCCATTAGATCGCCGGGTATGTGCTTCCCAAATACGACCAGATTCCCCCAACCCCTAGCGGAAACCCTGATTTATGTTCGGAAGAATAAAATATAAAAAATTTAATTTGCCCTCCCGTCCCATTTTTTTCAGAATGTAAATCTAGCAATGTATATATATTGGCCTAAAGGCAGAAGTACTGTGATGAAACTCAATGTAGGAGCACACATATATTTATGTAGCAAGAGAATGTAGCAAGAATGTAGCAATGTAGCAAGAATAACTATCTCGGAAACACATAAAGTAGCGATAACCAGTTTATCTCACAATCCACACACAGACTATTGTCAAAAAGGTAGAATTATTGTTTTTAAAAAAAATTAATTGCTTTCAGAACCCCCCCCCCCCCCCCCCCCCCCCCCAATTTTTTTCTTGTGGGAAACATCACTATTTTTTGTGCTAGAGTATGGTCATATTACTCACTGTATCCACATTTCCGGCATGCCGCCCGATATCCATCTGTTTGTGTGTGACTTAGCTTTGCAATTATACCTGGAAAAATGTCAAGATAGGTTAGTCACACTGGTATTAAAGGCCAACGAAAATCAAATGTCAAGAGAGATTAGGTTAGTCACACAGGTTAGTCACACTGGTATTAAAGAGAGGTTAGGTTAGTCACACTGGTATTAAAGAGAGGTTAGGTTAGTCACACTGGTATTAAAGGTTAGTCAAACTGGTATTAAAGGCCAACGAAAACCAAATGTCAAGAGGGTTACGTTAGTCACACTGGTATTAAAGAGAGGTTAGGTTAGTCACACTGGTATTAAAGGCCAACGAAAACCAAATGTCAAAAGAGGTTGGGTTAGTCACACAGACTCACACTGGTATTAAAGAGAGGTTAGGTTTGTCACACTGGTATTAAAGAGAGGTTAGGTTAATCACACTGGTATTTAAGGCCAACATAAATCAAATGTCTGCTTTGGGTAACAACAAAAAAAGGTAGGTACGCAGGTTTAAAATTTTATTTTATCACATACCGGTATGTGTAATAAGCCCCTAAACCCAGCCTTAAATTGTTTAGTATGACACACGTCTATTAACATCATGAGCAGTGACGTAAGAACTTAGTGCAATGATGTCGATGTCAATGCCAGAACTTCATAATTATATTAATTAGAATATAATTATGATATTTGATTTGTGTTGGGTTATTTAGTGTTCACTGTGAGATAACCATGGCTGATAAGGGTGGTCGAAAACAAATTTCAAATAAAAAGTCACATTTAATATGGAACTGTCTTTACTTCCTCTTTGGTTGTGATAAGGAAATCAATATTAATCATTTTTAACCTCAGCCATTTTGATAAAGATTTTCCTTGCTAAAGCACTGGCTAAAATGGGATTATGTGATAAAATGGATCTCAAATTCATCGCAATAATATATGAAATTTATTAACCTCGTCCACTAAATTCAATTTCAATTTAGTGCACTCCTTTCAAAATTTTGTATAGAATTGCGACTCATTAGAGACCCTCTATTTTTTTTTTTTATTCTTTTCATATCTTCTTCAAGATTGAGCTGAGATTGAGTTGGACTTTCTTTGTATACAGTAATGCCAAAAGTAATTGACCACTGAACCACAGCAGAATTATGGATAACTTTTCAGGATTTAGTCGGAAATATGGCTTGTTGCCATTCATCGGAAAGCTCTCTTTTCAGGATTTAGTCGGAATTATGGCTTGTTGCCATTCATCGGAAAGCTCTCGGGGAGAGCTTTCCGATGAATGGCAACAAGCCATATTTCCGACTAAATCCTGAAAAGTTACCCATAATTCTGCTGTGGTTAAAGGAGTCGATTAATTAGGGCATTACTGTAATAGTTTCTCATCCAACATTTTGAAAAATGTGTACTCTTGGCTGGGAACTGTAATGGGAGGGACATTGTAATATTTTAAGCTACAGTAATGCCCTAAATAATCAACTCCTTAACCACAGCAGAATTATGGGAAATTTTTTCAGGATTTAGTCAGAAATATGGCTTGTTGCCATTCATCAGAAAGCTTTGGGAGACTCGCATATACTCTCGGGCTCCAAATAAAAGTGCAGGCCCAAATAATAGTGCAGGGGGGAAATTCCATTGAAAGGTAATAAAAGTGCAGACACAAATAATAGTGCAGGGGGAACTCTGAGCAAAACACCAACTGTGAAACAAATTATTTGTATAGTACAAGTAGGTTAAGTATAGGAATCAACATACATGTAGTATGTGTTCATGTGGTGTTTAATTCAATATTTAAATGTTCACATGCATGTCATATACTTGAATATGTACATCATAAATTTATAAGCTCATCATTTTGGTATCAGAATTATATACATGTAGAAATCTTGAGTTTGTGCTGATTTAAATTTTCATAACCTCAAAAGTAATAAACGTGCAGATAGTCTAGTGCATTTACGGTTTTACCCAGAACTAATTGCAACAGAATTTTTTTTTGCTGGAATAGGTACATATACCCTCCATAAACAACATACTAAAAATCAGCAAAAATCGGAAAATTGGTGATTTTCGTGAAACAAATTTGGGAAAATTTGGTCAAATCATCCATTTATGGATTTTCTTTAGCGTATATAAAAAAATCAAATACACACGTCCAACAAGTATCATGCCTGTTTTATTGTCCTCACTTTCCTGAATCCAGAACTGAGAACCATTGCCAGATTTTTGGAGTATTTTTCGAGTTGTGTGACTTCAAAAACGCGAATTTACCTTATTTCGGAGCCTAAATTTAGCAGAATGAGACAAATGTCATATTTTATGGTTAATTATCTAAAAAACGAGCGTAAAATACAGGGCCTTTTAACCGTTTTTGCAATTCCCTCACTAGATAAAACACAAACAAATATTATTTTGTGCATCTATGGTTAAGAAGAATAAAATATTATCGAACAAAATGTGTGTTCCATTGTATGGACTTAGCCAAATTTGCCACTGACACAGAACTCGTGTGATGAAATGCAATATTTGGGGTCATGTAACTCAATAAATTACAATCTATATGCTCTGATTTTCTTGTTACCTTTTAAGAATACAAGATGGAACAAATTGTGATGGAATTTCTAAATACATTGGTGAAGAAAATTATATTATGGATCCATGAACTCTTAGTCTAGCCTCTTTTCCGAAAATGCTATTTTGGGGCGTTTTTGTAAAATTTTTAAAGGTTTTTGTGCATATTCAGAAAAATTAACGAAAGTTATTGTGTAAAAGTATTTTATCTTTCTTCTTATATTAGTTTTTTGTTGAGCAAATAACATTCAATGGTTATACCAATGAATGTCACTGGATTTCACTCATCACTTCTGATAATTTACTCCAAATTTGAATGGTAGAAACATGGGGTAGGGGAAGCATATCAACAAAAACTTCAAAATCAGGCATCTTGAAACATACAACTTCATATTAACAGCTTCTGCATGTATTGTTCTTTCATACGTAATTTAACACTTTCTTTGTTTATATACATTGACAGAGCTATAATCCTTTTTGTCGTAATTTGGCAGTGAAATGTCAAATTGTCGTTTTGGATTTATTTTTTAACAACATGGCAATAACATTCTAAATAAACGTCCAGTAACGCATTAAGCTGGTTAATAAAGCAACAGGAATATACACAAACTGGAAGAAAACAACTTTGTGTCTGAAATGGCGTAAATTGGTGATAATATTGCATTTTATGATTTCCCCTACCCCTATACCAACTTTCAAAATATTGGAGTCAGTTTACTGAAAAATGAGAGAAATCAAGTGATATACGAGGGCGTAACCAATGTAAGGCTTATTTTTCAAAACTAAAGTTTTGTAGGAGGAAAGTTCAAATAATTGTACGCACTAAAACACCATTTGTTTTTTCTATTTATGCCTAAAAACTTGTTTGAATGAAAAAAAATGTCTCAACATGGCATTTTTGGAAACAAGTTAAGACCAAGGATTCAAACGGCCATAAGTTGATTTTCTTAAACAATGGTTTGTTAATATCTTTGCAATTTGTTCAATCTAGTATACTTAAAAAGGTTATAAGAAAAGCATGGCATTTGGATATAAATTTATTGATTTACATGACCTCAAATATTGCATTTCATCACACGAGTTCTGTGCCAGTGGCAAATTTGGCTAAGTCCATACAATGGAACACACATTTTGTTTGAGAATATTTTATTCTTCTTAACCATAGATGCACATATTAATACTTTTTTGTGTTTTATCTAGTGAGGGAATTGCAAAAACGGTTAAAAAGCCCTGTATTTTACGCTCGTTTTTTAGATAATTAACCATAAAATATGACATTTGTCTGATTCTGCGAAATTTAGGCTCCGAAATAAGGTAAATTCGCGTGTTTGAAGTCACACCACTCGAAAAATACTCCAAAAATCTTGAAATGGTTTTCAGTTCTGGATTCAGGAAAGTGAGGACAACAAAATATGTATGATATTTGTAGGATTTGTGAATTTGATTTTGTTATATACATCCATGAAAATCCATAAATGGATGATTTGACCAAATTTTCCCAAATTTATTTCACGAAATTCACCAATTTCCCCTTTTCCGATTTTTTGCCGATTTTTAGTATGTTGTTTATAGAGGGTTTATGTACTTGTTCGAGCAAAAAAAAATTCTGTTGCAATTAGTTCCAAGTTTGGCATTTTTTCTCATAAATGCACTGGACTAAGACCCAAATAAGCTCTGTGCAGAGGGGAAATTTCCCAAGAAAATAATAAACGTGCATGCAAGTTTATTTGGAGCCCAAGAGTATACCAGTGCTGAAATGGTCATTGTCACCCTGTTTTGTTCAGTTGGGTACCCAGCTTTTTAAAACTTTCAGTTGGGTACCCAGCTTTTAGAAAATTTACATTTGGGTACCCAGCTTCATGAGTAAGTCAATCTGCAGCACATATGTCATATGCATACAATTCTTCTCCGCTATTATTTTCAAGCATCATAATGAATAGACATCATAATTCATATATAAACACATTTAACAGGTTCATTTCGCAATCAACAGATGGCAATCACTAATTAAATCACGCTCTGTTTGAGATTTCATAAAGCTGGGTACCCAAATGTAAATTTTACAAAAGCTGGGTACCCAACTGAAAATTAAAAAAAGCTGGGTACCCAACTGAACGAAAGGAGGTGACAGTGACCATTTCAGCTATACTAGTAAGAGAATGCATTGGGACAGGGTTTTCACATAATTTCATGAAGTTCCAGTCGGAGGCGTTAAGCTAGGTTACGGTGTTTCTCTTTTAGGTTGAATTCAGATGTTATTTTAGTAAATAGTTTGGCCGAGTAAGATTCGGCTAGCAACTTCCTTCTTTGAAGAAGTCCAAACGGCTTGAATTTGTTACCAAAGACATGCCACGATTTCCTTGTAAGAATCAAACATTTCTTGATCGCTATGTCAAGCTGCAGTCTTGTCGTGAGCATGTCTATGCATGGTCTACATATTACTCAGACGCCTTCAATTTATTGAAGATTATGCGGAGGTCCAGGTGCTACCAAAGACAAGTAACTTTATAACCCTGTGGTGATTCCAGTAGCTTTCTTTAACATGCACATACCGAGGCGTGTACACAGGTCAGCCATTAATGTCTGCGCCCGATCGGACAGCGTACCGGTACTGTACCCACTACAACATACTACATGCACATGTACCTGGACAAATGTTGTAATGGCGGGAAGTCGGCATTTTTCATTCGGATCTTAGTTCAGTGATCTCGAATGAGACTTTTCAGCTTGACAAACTTGGTATCTGGCCGAGTTATGATTTTTATCAGAATACCCGGATCAGGTTGCGATCCACTGTCTGCTAGCTCAAGAGACCATTACAGTATGGTACCTCTAGCTCAGCTAGCCACTTCCCTTCTCAGCTACAGACTTCCCGGCATGCGCAGTTTGTGCTCCACCCATAATTTCCCCCACCGGCATTTAAAATTGTAGCATCTGCAGTCAGAGTAATGCACACAATCTTCATGGGGAACAGGACTACCCGCCCCCGAGACAACCCGCCCCTCTGCTATTTTGGGGGCGGGTTGTCCCGATAAATGAGGGCGGGTTGTCCCGAAATTGTTAATAGTGATTATGTTCTTTTATGTTCTTTGATGATATATTATTAAAGATTTTGATCAACAAAACATGTGTTTATTCATTAATTATGTCAATGCGTGGACAGGGGTAAAGAATGACACGATGTTTTGACAACTGAACGGCACTTGAGGTAAGTGAAGACTAATTAAAAGGGGTGCTTTCAAAACAAACATTTGATGCAAATGGTTCATTATCACAGTGTATTATCACAACACTTAATCTCACTGGGGTTAATCTCACTGATGTTAACTGGAGGTGAGTAAACAAACAGCATTTGAACGATGCCGACGCTGGCAACACCGACTATGTGACACTGGAATCGACCACGTGCAGTACTTTCATGCCAAACGAGGGACCGTCGCCCTTAATTCCATTTGCAAGCCTTGCAAAGACAGGTAATTATTGTACACTTACGGTCTTGTGTTCTGTAAATCACTTTGTAATATTTTAATATCTATATAAATATCATGTAAATATATAATAGATATATAATAAATATAGCTAATTATTGTATACGGTCCTGTGTTCTGTAAATCACTTTGTAATATTTTAATATCTATAAAATAGCATGTAAATATATAGTAGATATATAGTAAATATAGGC
This sequence comes from Siphonodentalium dalli, assembly GCA_032622095.1. Lineage (NCBI taxonomy): Eukaryota > Metazoa > Mollusca > Scaphopoda > Gadilida > Siphonodentaliidae > Siphonodentalium > Siphonodentalium dalli. The sequence goes on from CP136069.1 coordinate 200,486,890, forward strand.
TAAATGTACACTGTCAAATAGCTCTGTTTTAAAAAAAATTTATATCCAACAGGCCAGACACTTCTCGAAATACTACCGACGACATCCTCGACTTAGCATCAATGGTGGACTGCGACCAGACTTCAGACAGCCTGAACCTAGACTTCGACCTGCCACATCGAATGTTTTTAATCTTCGTTCATATTCATATTAATTCATTCCGTTTTTAAATTTCGTTCATTAAACTTCGTAGTAATAAATAAACATTTTATTGTTGATGCATTTTTGTGTTCATAAGTTATACATGTGTATATATTTATTGTTGTCCGTGTTGTTAAATCAAATAAAAATCTATCAAAAAACAACCCAGTTTAGTTAAACAAACATCTCATAATCCCCTCACACCTCCTAATTAGCCACTGATTACCGCTAATTGATTTTTGGGGGCGGGTTGTCCGGGGGCGGGTTGTCTCAGAGTGAAAGGGGCGGGTTGTCTCGGGGGCGGGTAGTCACGGACCCATCTACATGTACTGACCAGATCAGATGGTTATTATTACCACTTTATAGGGTGTTCTCTAGCAGATTAACTGCATTTTATCCGCATGGTAAGATTCCATAATTTTGAGGCAAAGTTTTATCGGAAGCGGGCGGGCGGGCGTTAATGAAGCTTTGTTTTCGTTAACGCATGGTGCCCGCTTCAGGTCAAGTGATCGATCAGGTGAGGATGGAGTGGTAATAATAGTAATAACATGATTTTGTCAGGTGTCATGGTTTATTAATTTAATGGCTTCCAGAGCCTTCCGGCCTATTAGTATTAGGGGGTCCATTAGTATTTAATAGCATCCCTCGACTGCATCGAGGAAATTTGGCACTTAATCATTAATTTTGGACGATAATAAATTGTAAAGTTTAAATGCACTTTAAATGTTATTGGTATATTGATGGTACTCTTCACCTGCGATTACGTTTTTCAAAATGAGTGCGAGTACGTTTTTCAAAATGCGGAATCATTGAACGGTACGGTACAGTACGGTACTACATGTACTAGTGATTTCGTAAAGTTCGGTACGCTACGACGGCAACCCCCATTCCCATTTAAAAACACATCTGCCTTAAAGCTGAGTCTTCGGGAGGTGAATAGACCGAATGGCGTCATTTAACAGCCACCAAAACGAAGCTTACTTTGAATATCATCCATTTCAAAACAACAAACGGTGTTTTACTTTAGAGTTATTCATCCCAATCAGGATAAAGCAAAAGTACTCGATAATTGATACTTACACGTGGGGGCGTGGTTTGGTAAATAGTTCTGGTCCGTAAAGATTCGGCCGAGGGAAGATTCGGCTAGGAAGATTCGGCCGAATCTTCCTAGGTACAATATAGGCCTATTTTGCGGAGGAATTGTAATAGTTTGTGGGTAATTTTTTTTATTAAAGTATCCACACACACTAATTACCGGGAACAACCGAGAACAAGTCTAAAATTAATAATAAAGTCATAATAACGTGAAAGTATAGTGTATATATATCAATCTTAAGTGAATATTATAGCATGTTTGACCTTTAAAATGGCATATACATGTATGTAGTTCTTGTTGTTACCAATATACCAAGAACTTGAAACATCGAAGCCGCCGCGTGTTAACTAATTAACTAAGAACTAGCTGCATGATGGGTCTGATTTGTGATCAAAATTCATTGAGTTGTGTATACAAAGATGTGTTTATTTAGTGAAAGTGGGTCGAACATTTGATGAGACATCGCATAGAAGCTGATATAGGCCTACTTACGCAAAACAGTCGATGTTTAACCAATTAATTCATGCCACGATTACGGACTAAAATATTTGACGCTCGAAAGCGAAATAAAAACATTCCAAAATGTTGGACAAAAAGCAATTTTCATTAAAATGTTTACTAAGCTTGTTCTCGATTTGTAATGTGTTCTCGGTTTGACAAGAGTGTGAACACGTTATTAAATAAGCTTGCTAATTTGCCATAATAGATTTTATGAAAAAGAAAACACACATCAGCTTTTATCCGGGCTTTGGTCTGGCAGCTTTAGAATTTTTTTTGTCTATAGTTACAGGGTCTGGACAGAGCTGCTTTGATCTAAAAAGTCATCTAGTTTTCGAGATAGGCCTACCCGATTTAGACTGGTAACTCTTTTGGCTAATCTATAAGTGATATACATGTAGTTAAAATAAATCAAAACGTTAATTTCAAATTTATAAATTATGCTGATATATGCAGAGTAGTGATCGTCGCAGTTTTATGGTTTTTTTTAGGAGACGGCTATAAATTAAATGTCTTACATAAAATTTGCACATCAAGCTAATTCAAAATCAACAATCAGTGCAAACGCTGTGCATTGCACTTCTGATATCTCTTATAGTTGATCGTTTACAATTTCGAACGTCTTGTCTGTTAGATCTGGGCAAACATGTTTATGAATGTGTGGCAACGTTCATTAATATAATTATGTTGACCCACGTTTTTATGATGGTTCATGATGTTAGGGGTGCAGGTCTTTAGTTTTAGCCAGGTGGCTAGCTGTCTCCTGTTGTTATATATGCTTGACACGATGGCCTTCAACCAATCATGGGGAGTTCGTCGGTGTCTAGGGGGAACTTGCAGATCATTCTGAAAGCTGCATGGTGCTACAGTTAATTACTTTGCGCATGGCATGATTTCAGTAATCGATTGAGTATGCCGTATGGACCTGATGCATAGTTGGTCTTATGATTGGAATTAATTGTCGAATTATCCTTCAACTTTTTCTTTGGCGTCGTCTATCAGGGTTCCTCCATCTTTCAAAGTTGACACGCCGATGTTATCATGTAGTCTGCCCTTTATATGTATGCCAAAATGGTCTGGTGGTGTTGTTTTTGAACCCTTCGGTGATCTTGGTGTTGACAAATTATCGTTCGGCATTTCTTAGTTTCCGTTTCCACTCTCGCTCTACATGTATTTGGCTGTAACTTCCCCATTTCCCTGATTTCGCTCTGTTATATATCCTTCTCTTCTTTCTTAATTAAGAGACGCTTATGTATGTTAACCCAGGGAGTGTATATTTAGGGTTGATCATCTTTGATGGTATATGGTTGTCAATGCATGATCTCCTTGATTCCGCCTTTCAGTTTGTCACGCATGGTGATGACACAGGGTTCGTCACGTTAGACTAAGGCTTTCACCCAGGATTTCCACATCCAGCTTACGGTACCCTAATCGGGTTCCCTGTATATACGGGGTGGTGTGTCTTGATGGTGTGCTTTAATGACGAAATTCGTCACTATTATATATATACCGTTGTGTGGTCAGATATGCCTGGTACGTTGTCAGATGTTTTTGCAAGGGAAGGATTTAGTATAAACAGTATTTATTCCATATAGTTAAAAATGTACAGTATAACATAATTATGCTGAAGGGGTCACTCTCAACAAAACAATTAAGTGCTGAAGGGTACACAGGGTTTAGAAAATGTGCTGAAGGGTACACAGGGTTTGTGATCGGCACTAACACGGTTTCTAAAACTTTATTTCTGAAAGTCTGATCCCCATTAGCAGTTTGTTTTCTGTTCATTTTAATGTTCATTGGAACGCAAACAATCATTCTCTGACAGAAATAATGGCAGATACGAATACAGTCTATGTAAACATACACTCAAATTCATACCACTATTTTTTATATGTGGGTATGTAGTTTACTCCAGACTGATACGAATACTAAACGTCATTTAAAACGAGATTTCAAAACATGTGTACCCTTCAGCACATTTTAAAATCCTGGGTACCCTTCAGCACTTTTTTTGGTGAGAGTGACCCCTTCAGCCATAATTGTGATGTATGAATATTGTGTGTATGGAGGGGATCCGACATAATGCACAAAGCTGATGTTGGTCGATTTCGATCACGTGTGAAGCCCACATTGTGAGAATGCTTACATAATATTAAGTAATGATATTCATGATAATTTTAGAAGGTCGTTGTTGGTAATATCGTAAATGTATATATGTTACAGTCAATATGTCAAATCAGTCATTTGGCCAATTGTCTAAAATTTTCAGTCATTTGGCCAGATGACTGCAATTGACCACCAGTCATTTAGCCAAATGACTGAAGAGTATTTCTGTTTTTTTTTTAAATAACTGAACGATATTTCATATTTATTTATGTTTATTATAACAAAAATGAATAATCAAAACATGCAACACAAAATTTATAACACAACATGCTTATGTGACACATAATATTATCATTTATTAGAACAATTGACACTGTTGTGACATCTACTATTACATACAATACTATTCTTGAAACAAGCACGTCGCTTACTCTTACATCGCTTAGGTCCATTGCAATCGCACTTCACGAAACCCTGACCACCGTGTTGAGACTCTATTTTGTTGGCTTGTCGAATGGACACACTGCTGTCACCGTTGATGTCCGATTCACTCAGAAGCCAAAACGGATAACAAGTTAACAACACAACAATGACTGAACTGTATTTAATAATATTTTGACAGCTCAATATTAGGTAATGGGCTTATAATCAATCAATCATTTTTTTTATTCTGGTCATCATCTTCTTCTTCTTCTTCCGATTTCAGTCCACCATCAACAGGCTGATGATTATGACTAATTTATTTTGGCAACGACTGGCGATAATTTCTCTTCATGTTTAGGGTTTGTGATAAAATAATTGATTTGATTTGAATTTGATTTGAATTTTTTGTTTTTGTTTTTTTTAATTTGGATATCATGATTAGTTGATTGGATTCTTTACTGGGTCGATTGGGTTTTCTGGGACGTCCAGCATGGATATAGTTGGTTCATCATCCTGGTCCTGAACTCATCGACTGGAATGATGGTGATTATTTCTGTTGGTATAGCATTCCATTCTCTTATGGTCCGGGGAAAGAAAGAAAATTTATGGTAATCGTAGTTGCATGGATTGTGGAATTAGGTAGCCAGCCGCATTAGTGTGCCTGGATTCTCTTGTTCTTTTAGCATATTCATAAATTTTTATTGCAGCATGTTGATGGTGAATTTTGTGTATCATGAATAATCGAGCCTGGTGCCTCCTGGACTGTAAAGAGTGCCATCTCAGATTATCTACATGTATCATGTCTGATACGCTGGATGTTCTTCTGTATCTGTTGAGAGCATATCTAGCAGCGCGTCGTTGAACTTTCTCCAATGCATCTACATTCTTGTCTGTATATGGGTCCCATACAGTCGGTGCATATTCCCTTAATGGCCTTACTAAAGACTTGTACGCAGTCGCCTTCAGATGATGAGAACTTATCTGTAGATTTCTCTTAAAAAAATTCAGCGTCCTGTTAGCCTTGGCAGCTGTATTGTCTATATGCCGATTCCATGACATATTTGATGTAATAGTCACTCCAAGATATTTTGTCTTCTGCGCCTTTTTTAATTGTATCTCATGGAGTGAGTATTCTGAATCGATAATATTCTGCGAATGGGTTATATGCATTGCTTCACATTTAGCTGGATTGAAGCTCATTTTCCATTTATTCTCCCACTCTTCTAGTGACCTGATGTCCTTTTGTAGTTCCTCTGCATCTTCCGGTGTATGTATAGTCTTGTATAATAGAGTGTCATCGGCAAATAGTCTTACATTTGATTTTATTCCTTTATCGAGGTCATTTATGTAGTAGAGGAACAGACTAGGTCCCAACATATACCCTTGTGGAACTCCCGATGTAACTCTTCCTTCGTATGACTTCTCTCCATTTACTACAACATTCTGTCTTCTATCATGCAAGAAACTTCCTATCCATTTGTTAGTTTTGCCATCAATTCCGTAGGTCTTTAGTTTATATAGTAGGTGGTTGTGGCTGACCGTATCAAACGCCTTGCTGAAGTCAAGGAAAATTACATCTGTTTGCAGTCCATTGTTTATATTGCTTGTAATATCTGCAGTGAATTCAATTAGCTGTGTTTCACACGACCTCTTGTCTCTGAATCCATGCTGTTTGTCAGTTAATATCAGTTGTTCTTTTCCATGTTTCATTATGTTGCTACAAATAATATGCTCCATTATTTTACATGTTATGCATGTCAGTGATATTGGTCGGTAGTTAGCTGGGTCATTCTTCTTTCCTTTCTTATATACTGGCACAACATTTGCTTTCTTCCATATGGATGGTACTTCTCCAGTTCCATATGTCTTTCTGAATATTGCTCCTAGAATCATGCATATAGTGGGTGCCAGTGTCTTTAAAATTAATGGGCTAATCTCATCTGGTCCAGGCGCTTTATGGATCTTCAACTATCTCAAAAGTTTTTCTATCCCAGGGTCCGTAATTTCTATGTCTTCCATTGATGAGTAAGATAATAATTATGTGGCTTCTCTATTCAAGGTGCTGTAATCGTCCTGTTTGTTGAAGACAGACTCAAATTGTCGGTTTAGTGCATCGGCTTTTTATCATATAGTGATATTACAGATTATAGAATTACAGAATCAGATACAAGTATATAAGTAGTCAATTTGTGTGATCTGTTCACAGTGACACTTCCTTCATCAACAAAAAAAAGAGTAATGTTTATACATAATTTGACATAGTGACTAAAAATTCAATTCCCAAATAAGGCAACTTGCGGCAAACTGTAAAATTCAGGTCAGTGATTTTCAGTCATTTTGACAATTTGACATATTGACTAAAATAAAATTCAGTCATTTGGCCAATTTGACATATTGACTACAGATACAATTCCCATTTAGGCAAACTGTCAAATTCAGGGCAGTGAATTTCAGTCATCTGGCCAAATGACTGAAACTTTTAGGCAATTGGCCAAATGACTGGCGGTCACAGGGATTTCATCAAATGACTGAAAGTTTTAGGCATTTGGCCAAATGACTGATTTGACATATTGACTGTAACATATATATGTTACTCAGCTACTCACAATGTAGGCTGGATCGATATGTGATATTTTTTATATGATGCAATGGAAAGAAAGTGATAAAACATATATTTAGTTAAGCTGGAGCGAAGTACAGATAGTATAGAAAGTGTGTGAGGTGACATATCAGATGTTTGGATGAGTCTGATATGCAATATAGAAATGAGAGATGGGGTGTGTAAATTATAAGCTATTGCTTTGAATTGTACACTAATTTTGATTTCCGACCTAGCATTTTTGCATCCGAGCCGACACCACACTAATTTGGATTGGTATGAATATTTATTTTCACAATAATATTAAGATTAATGTTAATATTAGCATCAACAGTAATATTTAAATGGTATTCATGAATATTCAAAAGCTCCATACATGTATATATGGAATTCTACTCCGATTGGTAGACAAGATCGAATAGATAATTTTACTCCCATCCATTTTCGTACTCAGGTACAAAACTTTGAGTGTTAACCTCACTCTATCATCCATGACCATCTACGCCTACCAGTTATCTAATTATCGAGTAATTTTGTCTGAGAAAATGGCGACTTCCAAAATGTTTTTTCAATTTTATGCGAATCTACATTAGACCCATTAAACACCCCATAAATAATAATTAATACCAATTGCATTTTAATTTAAAATAATAGAAAGATGAGCAACATATATATTCAAGAACCGCCAACATTTGGGAAGGTATGATGAAGTTTTTGATGGTTGGTGTGCACAGGTATTGGAATTTGTGTCAAAAAAATAGGTTTTTATGACAATATACTCCTCTGAATATCCTTATTCAGAGGAGTATATTGTCATAAAAACCTATTTTTTTTACACAAATTCCAATACCTGTGGTGTGTGATAAGCCGGCGCAAAATGTTGCAACTTTCAAAACAAATTTTATCGGGAGACTGATAATTTCGTGGTGTTCGTCAGGGAGAAATATTGAGTCCTCACCTATTCAACATTTACACGAACGAGATAAGCCATAGGCTCAACACCAGTAATGCGGGTTGTATGATTGGTAATGTGAAAATTAATCATTTGTCTTATGCAGATGACATGTGTATTATGGCTCCATCTCTGGAAGGCCTACGTCGATTATTGAGAATATGTGAACAAGAGGCTAATGCTATTGATTTGGTATATAACAACCAAAAGACGGTTGGGATGGCTTTCATTCCAAAATCCCTGCACATTCGGACATTTCCAAAACTCATATTAAACGACACTGAACTCAAGTTCGTGTCCTCTTATAAGTATCTTGGTCACATACTCAATGTTGATTGTTCTGATAATGATGAAATTATGCGCCAGTATCGTTCCAAATGTATGTATCACCATTATATTGTGCTCATCTTTGGCTTATAAACTATACCAACAAATGTTAACAAAAACTCACTGTTTGTTTCAACAATGCTTACAGAAAGTTTATTGGGTATGAAAGGTCATGTAGTGCGAGTGGGATGTTTGTAAGAGATAGAATGTTTTCCTTAGCAATGTTGATACGAAAGGGTGTGTATGCATTTCGAGAGAGAGAGTTTTTAACGAGTTGTTAAATGCTATATGTCAATCAGATATTATTTACAAGTCTGATTTATTCGTTCATTGGAACCAAATTCTATATATGTAATTGTATGTTTGATTTCCATATTTGGGCATACCTTGCCTGAAATAAACAATAATAATAATAATAATTTGCTGTAATGTTTACTAATTTGCCTGTGTACTGGGATCCGCGATCCATACTGCGAACCTATTGTTTCCACAAAACCAGCAAAATGTTGGATTTAGCACTGTCATGTCACGGAGTGGTATTATAGTAATAACATGATTTTTTGAGGCGTCATGGTTTGATTAGTAACAGCCCTCGGACCTATTAATCATTTGATGACACTCAATTGCGTCCCGGGCTGCTAATAAGCCGCAGGCTGTTAATCATTCCTGTCGGGCCGTTAATAAACCATAATGCCCTAAAAAAATAATGTTAATGGTATATTGTTACCACTTTGTCACCAATGAGGCTATGTGGGTAGTTGTCTTCACAATATCACAATTTACCCCTGCATTTAGATTAGAAGCAGTAATTTATGCTCAACACGTCACATGATGTTACCTTACGTTACCTTACGTCTGTAGTGGACGCTGGCGGTCTGCCACTATATCCACCTCACATTGTGATATTTCACCGTATTCGGCTGCATCTCTAGACATATTTGGGTTGTATGGTTGAAAATCAGTCACCAATTCCGCTTTATAGTCATATTTAATATCCTGATTCTTCCAATGATGATCTAGTCTGTTTTTGAATTGGTTAATATCTTCAGCATACACCACTTCGTCTGGTAGATTGTTCCAAGTTGTGACCACTCTCTGGCTGAATGTGTCTTGCCAATAATGACTTGTCAGGTCATTATCGGCCCAACACCGTGACATGTAAAAGAGTCTCCGATTTTCATGGTAGTCTCATCCAAACTTCATTCCCTTCAATTTAACTCACATTCCTGTCTCATCACCAACGACTACTTTCTCTATGACACCTCAGCTGGGCTGATGAATTCTCTCCTTCCAACTGCTGTATTCCAGAAAATTTGTAATTTCAATGTCTACCAAAAGTGAATTATGACAATAACATACAATCTCTACCAGAGCGCTATGGGAAGCCAAATTGACATTTAATAAATAATCGAGCTTAAGCGCAATAAGTGAAGATAGAATTGGGTTTAAGCGCAATAAGGAATCTCTAATTGCGCTTAAGTGCAATAAGGAATATTCTTATTGCGCCTAAACGCAATAAGAATATTCTTATTGCACTTAAGCGCAATTAGAGATTCCTTATTGCGTTTAATGTCAATTATTTATTAAATGTCAATTTGGCTTCCCATAGAGTCATACTTCCTTTCTGACTCAGTCACCGGCTGTGTACCAGTCTGCCATTTCTATATTTAGCGTAGGGTTTTCCAAAACGAAATGGCGAAAACCAATTGCCCCAAAGTCAAATTTCCTATATATGTGCTTTAGAACAATTCCCGCACTAAAAACTTAATGACAGAATGGAGGATTCATGAAGCGGTAATTTAATTTGTTGACAATTTTCGCTTTTCGCAAACAACTCATCAAATTTGGAGCAAATTAGAACTCTTGTGTCTGACTTGCCATGCGTGTTGTCGTCCATGTGCGTCCAGACTTTTGTGTTGATAAAATAATCGGAAACCAAATCACACCATTTCGAAATATTGTTCTTTGGTTCTGGTGCGACTTTCCAAACTTAAGGTACTAAACCACACAAATTTTGTTCGATATTTTGTCTGCTTAAAGGGGTACTGTACGCAAAGATAGGCGATTTTTTTATTTACTCTTATTGAAATAACTTTCAAGTTAGATTGTGTTCGTGTTATATGAGTTTCGTATAAACCTAATTTAGCGAAGAAAATATTGATCTTGGAAACAAAAATATTACGATTTCAAACTACACGCCATGTTTTTGACCTTCACCGGAGAAGACGCAGTTCACAGGAAGAACCGGAAGTTCATTGCTCACAGCTTCGATTGATGCATTCAATCTCTTCCATCGAACAATCTCACTCCCTATAAAATACTTGACGCTTTATGACTCTTGTTTCTTTCTCCTTTTTTTCCGAATCGGTTATAACGGGCCTTCTTTTGCAGGTAACATGTTTTGTTTGCAACTCAATAATGTTCGCGAACGGCCGTCGATAAAAGACACGCAACATATGCGATTTCAAGAACGGTAACTCGTAATGGCATAATTCTCCATTTTATGACTCCAGCCATAAATGAATTTATATTAAATAATTAAATTTAACTTTTACGATAGCCTGTTAACCGGAACGTTTTCAGTAGACATCGTCAACTCAAATTAAGTTATTTTATAATATAATATTCATATTAGATCGCTATTGTCACCGGGAATTTATTGAAATTGGGGTACAGTACCCCTTTAATAAGGGCAGCATTTTGCACTGCTTGCTTATTATATATTTTAATATTGCGGAAGTCCACCAAATGTGGGTAAAATGTCGCCGATAGCAGCGGTCTTACTGAGTTAACAAGGGTTGTAACCCTGTATGGAGTTTGAATAACATAGTGTACTGCAATCATGCAGGTATATAACTTCTAAGAAGTTGAATGATTAAAGTTATGTTTGTTTGAAACTTATTTTGCTTCCAGATATTGTTTAAGATAGCCCTAATGTTTCAATAGTTGAAGTGGTAATAATAGTAATAACATGATGTTGTCAGGCATTGTGGTGTATTAACAGCCCTCCGGAAATTATTAACAGCCCTTCACCTTATTAACAGCCCTCGACTTCGTCTCGGGCCTTTAAGAAGCTGTCGGGCTGTTAATCATTTCTGTTGGGCTGTAAATACACCACAATGGTTGCCTGGCAACGTCATGTAATGTTATTGTTTTATTATTACTTTTGCAAGCCTGAGTTTAGTGTGCCTGTCATTTGCAGAATGAGGTCCCCAGAGGGTGAATTTAGTGACGCTGAAGGGGTCACTCTCACCAAAAAAAGTGCTGAAGGGTACACGCGTTTTTAAATCTCATTCTAAATGACATTTAGTTTTCGTAACTGTCATGAGTTCTGTTAGAGAATAATTGTTTACGTTCCAATGAACATTAAAATCAATTGAAAACAAACTGCTGATGGCCGCCAGAATTTCAGAAACACAGTTTAATGAACGGTGTTAGTCCCAACCAGAAATCCTGTGTACCCTTCAGCACTTTTTTTGGTGAGAGCGAAATAGTGTGTATGTCATTTGCAGAATGAGGTCCCCAGAGGGTGAATCAAGTGATGCTACCCCACACAGCAGGCTAGCATCACCAAATTCACCCACTGGGGACCTCATTCTGCATGGCCTCATCTGCTACGGGAGACATAGACTCAGATTAAAGTTCCCGAATGGTGAATATTGTGATGTACACCTGTTGGGAACATTTATTATGCAATGTGTCATCTGCCAATTTAGCAATCTAAAAAAGAAATAGAATCTATGTGAAGAAGTTTCTATAAAAATTTTATAATAAAGAAACTTTCCAGAGAAGATGTGGCCTAATCAGAATGAGGTCCCCAGAGGGTGAATTTAGTGATGCTAGCTCGCTATGTGGGATAGTATCACTAAAGTCACCCTCTGGGGACCTCATCCTGCAAATGACAGGCACACTAAACTCAGACTTGTACTGTTGGTGACAAATTCATATTGCAGGTGTTATTCTGGTGTTATTCAGGTGTTATTCAGGTGTTATTCAGGTGTTATTCTGGTGTTATTCAGGTGTTATTCAGGTGTTATTCTGGTGTTATTCTGGTGTTATTCACATTGAGATTATTATTATTCAGGTATTACTGGTAACTACTGTTGGTGACATCGATATTGAGTTGTGGTCTAAAGAAGCACCAAAAGCATGTCGAAATTTCATCCAACTGTGTCTCGAGGGCTACTATGTGGACACATTATTTCATCGCATTGTCAAAGACTTCATTGTGCAAGGCGGGGACCCAACAGGCACAGGGTCAGGCGGTGAATCTGTATATGGAAAACCATTCAAGGTATTTATAGTGCAACCTGGGACCCAACAGGTACTGGGTCAGGTTTCATATAGGGTTGCCACGACTGAGTTTTCAGAATTGACTAATAGAACGTTAGTTGACTAATCGTTCATATATGCACCCTACATGTATATTTATTATTACATCCATGTAAACAAAGTGATAAATCCAATGACTACATTACATCCATTCTGAACACAGTTAAAAACTGTCTGTGTTCCATGTTTTATTTCATATACAATAAGGAATACCCATGCTCTCATTCGTCCCAATGTAGTTATAAACATGCCCTTACTATTAAATACTGCCCAAAATTGTCGATGAGCCGGATGTTTCTGCAATCTGACAGTAACTGTGCAAAATGGCATGAAGTAAAGCTAATCACGCCTGTAAGTCACCGATGCATATTTCGACAGAGCAGGTGCATCATATCAAGTCAGCTAAAGGCTATAAACTGTGACGAAAGGCATGCACTTGCCCTGAAGTTAACGAGGACATGGGTAGACAATGGCCTATATTTTAGCTTTTGTGGGAGTGATGGGGGAGGCAGTCACAAATATAACCTGGACATTTTCAATAAAAAGTTGCGTCGGCGCTGACATCAAAAGCTGCTGGCCCACCACGGATTGTGAGAACATGTCACACACAGAATTCTTTGAAGCTGGCTGCCAAATGTTGACTGCGGCATCAAAGGAAGCCACATCGGAAGTGGCTAGTCTGATGAGAGAACAGGCTATCAGGGGTAAATTGTGTTGCACAAGCTGTTTAACTGTTACTTCCAGGCATGGCATTGGAGCATAGTACTGCTTACATATACAACCATACATGCATCCCCCTCAGGCGATCATTGACAAAAGTAAATAACCGTCGACTACCGCACCTGTCAATTGTTTGTCGATTAATCAAATAAACGTGGCAAGCCTAGTTTCAAATTAATATGTGGAAAGCTATTCAAGATATTACTGGATTGGCAGATTACCGTCAATCAACCACAATAACGTATCGTCCTGCTGACCAAATGGATTCTCCCACTCATATCCTGAGTCACTGCAGAGCATAAACCGTGTTCCAGCGAATCAATAAAAACAATTTCTATATGTTCTGCAGACAGGTTATTCTTATGATTTTCTATCAAAAATATGGCCCTGACTGCTGACTAAAAAAAATATGGCCATGACTGCTGACTAAAAAAAATATAAGAAACTAATAATGTATTTTCACCATTAATATATAATCAAATTTGTTTGGAAATCTTTCGTGTTGGTATGTTTTCAGATACCTCTTACCAAATTATGTACACATAATTGGGGTTCAAAGGAGCCATGTTCGTTTGAATACACAAGGCCAAAAACAAAAAGGGTTTTCATTCTCAGACATAGCTTCATTGAAAAAAATGGCCCTCGTTGGACCATTTTATTTGGATTTTGGATTTCACATTGTTGTAAATCGGTAACACGAAAATGTACGGGAATTTTTCATTCATTATATCCGATTAAATTAGTTTATATCCATTACGAAGTTCTCCCTACATTTTTCTGGACCTGGGAAGGTATAATACCCATGCTTATTATGCCAGTCTATGGTCAGAAAAAAATTAAAATTGAACCCTGGCTCCCTCATTGATTTAAAAAAAAAATTGCCTGAGAATCAAATATCTTTTTTAGTTTGGCCTAATATTGATATCTTTATTTTCTCAGGATGAGTTCCACACAAGGCTGCGGTTTGTTAGACGAGGATTGGTTGCCATGGCGAATGCCGGACCCAATGATAACAGCAGTCAGTTCTTTTTCACAATGGGATCTACGCCTGAATTGATGAACAAACACACCATATTTGGAAAGGTACTCTTGCTATGATACAAACAGAGGGTCAATATTGGTTCTAAATTGTTCTATAATGGCCAACTAAGATTAACAGGTCTGGGAAATGCCATTGATAGCTATAATAGTTATATATAGTTATTGTAGCTACATACAGTACAAGGCCCGTTGTTTTTTACATGTCCACGGAAGACCACGCGCGATTTTTCCGTGGTTTTTCCGTGTTCAAAATCTGAACTCGCCAAGAACACGGTCTGGGTAAACGTGTTCAATCGTGTTCAGATTTTAAACACGCTCTGATCACGTTTGAACACGCTCTGATCACGTTTGAACACGGAACACCCACGCTATGATCACGGTACGACGAACGGGTGACCACGGCCAAATGATCACGTTTGAACACGGAACAACACGCTATGACCACGGGTGACCACGATATGAACACGGAGGAACATGACTGAACACGGAAACATCGCTGGCGGCCGGAGCTTGGCACGCCGCGGTGGCAGAGCTCGCGGTGTCCGTTATGTAAATTAATTATCACCTCCCTAGTCCAAAATATATTCTCGAAATTGCTGCTCAAATTGCCAAATGAGCAGCACCATTTTATTTAACGGAAATTTCATCGAAATTCAACCCGTCGATTGTGAAAATTGGCCCTGAAAAGTAAAGATACCAATTTGCAATATGCCGCGATTACTCATAAAAATAACTTATATATGGGAGTCGGAATTGTACCGATACACATGCATTATTTCAAGCAGGGTGCTAACTTAATACTAAATAACTCGAATATTTTGACAGGAACATATGACTATATATATTTATTGAATTTTAAAGATTTACATGTTCCTGATCGAAAATAACTTGACAGGATCTTTGATAAATGTTCAATTTAGTTTCAATTTAGAATTTGTCTGGTATCAATTTTATTTTTATTTTGGATGACCCTAAAATGACGAGAAACAAATCAAGTATAAAATCGACGGACTCAAATCCACTTTTCGAAATGAATTAAAACACGTGAAAAACAGCAACAGATATCAGACAAGATTTATTCATTTCGGCATCCATGAAAGAATTTATGACTGGCCTGAAATTTTTTGATAGCAGTCAGTTTAATAATGGCTTATAACTGCTCACTTGTCTCACCTGTAGAAATTGTCCGATCGCGCGCAGGCGACTGATGCTATCAATGATTGGTGTGACCATGTAAAATACATGGATTTTACATACAGAAATTACATGCATGTGTGTATCCACCCTAACAGACAATTCTTGAAATTATATTAATTGTTGAAAATGAGCTTTTTAAATTAAATTTGGAACATTTAAATTGTATTCATAAATTTGGATCTGAGTTTTCAAAGTATTTTTTATTAAAATTGATATTTAAAACTTTAGTTACGTTTTGAACATTAAATTCAAAATTTTAACTTTGATTTTTTGTAATGTTATATCCAACTTTTCAGCCATTTGTTAGAACACGATATCGCCGCACAAACTACCGAAACCGTTTGCGTGCATGTAATATGAACAAACACAAGAAAATTTTAATGCCAACTAAAATAAAATGCGACAAGAAAACATGATACGGATATAAAGGCCGCAGTCACGAATTAACAAATATGAATATATATAATTAAATATATGAAACTGTTTTATATTATAAAATATTTTATCTGACAATTGTTTATTCATCGATGAAATCAATCCGGGCCAAATATACCAGATAAAAGCCTACCACAAGTAATACTGCGGCAACTCTTTGATGTCGTGGATTATTCACACCTCGCACACTGTACCCAAAAAGAATAGGTGCCGCTCTGCACGGTGATACAGACCACGGCGTAAACACGGATGACTATGAGTTTTAAAAAGCGGCGATGAGTGAAGTCAGTGCACATGAAACCGCCGATTTTTATGTTTACCCATACCATAGTATGGTAAACATAGTGGCGTTGCCCGGATTGACCACTCGTCGTTGGTCCGTCTGTCTGTCCGTCTGTCCGTAGACACTTTACGAGTAATGCGATAACTCAAACATTTTTTATCCGATCGAAACCAAATTTTGTATATGGGTTTCTCAGCCCAAAATACAGATCGAGTTCGAATTTGGGTTTGATCCGAGATTTTGTTACAGAGTTATGGCCCTTTTTCAACTTAGAATTCACGCATTCTGCCATAACTCAAACATTTTTTATCTGATTGGAACCAAATTTGGTATGTGAGTTTCACAGTCCAAAATACAGATCGAGTTCGAATATGGGTTTGATCCGATTAATTTTAAAGGAGTTATGACCCTTTTTCGAATTTTTTAAAAAAATTTTTTTAAATAATTTTTTTTTAGATTTAGCTCCTTGCTAAATTTAGCATATACAGATATTAAATTTTGTTTGAACTTTAATAACAATAAAAAAACAAATTAAATAATAAAACAAAATTGACACTTTCATTTATTTTAGTTTTATACGATTAATTAGGTGTGAATCCGTGTGATATCCTGTTTTGAAAATATGAAGATTTTATTGCAATAGTTTCATGTAATATAATGATATCAATAAATTACCATGTGATCATCCAACATCCAGAGTATATCAGAGGATTTTTATAGATGTTGTCATTCCAAGTGAAATCTGTTATGAAATGAGTGATGACATATGATACAGAGCTCTGGTGGGTCAAGCAAGATAAACAACACTGGTGGCTGGCTGTTTGTTTATTCTAACTGTCAAATTGATTAATGGCAGCACAAGACTGGTGTTTTTCCTATTCTTGAAATTTCATTACAGGATGAGATAAGGGCCCCCTCACCTATATAAGTGTCTTCTAAATTCCATTAATTTGCTTCAAAAATAATTAACCCTTTCCAAGGTTTCCATAGACACATGCTATAATGTACATGGACTCTTCTTTGCACACTATTCACTTCTATCAATTTTGGTATTGACTGATTAATTGATTTTTGAAAAATATATTAACCCTTCAGACACGTGCTTTCAAAATTAAAACAACAGCTGATAGCCAATATGATTTATCTATGCAATGGGGAAACAGGCAGATAAATATACATGACTATTGTAAGTGATGACTTGTTTTGAAAATCAATATGGTAGATGTTAGTATTTCCAGGAACCTTATTTTCCCATTTGTTCACATTTTCATGGTTGATTGAATTTTAGGGGCCACAGAGCACTTAGAAGATTAACATTGAAGGTTGTGGCTTTAGTGCCCAAGCTACTTGTAAAACATTGTAATGTGTGAAACCATTCAAATGAGGGCTAACTTTCTTTTATATGAACGATTTAGTGGTCATCCCCATCATATTATGTCTGTATAACATTATATAGATAATACTTTTGAATTGTATAAACTACATATATTTTTGAAAACATCCACCCCTGTTATGAAACACTTAATCTTATTTAATACACAGGTCAGATCTGATCTTATATCTGTCCATGTTTGATAAACAAATAACTGGGGAGAATGGGGGAAGGGGGGGGGGGGGTAATTAAAGTATCATTTAAATACGAGATGGAATCCCCTACATATATGTCATTCTATTAAGCAGTCTGGCTTGTCAACAATTATAATTTCTCTTTAGAAGTGAATAATAAATTTTGAATATCTGGCATGTCAAAAGTGGCAAAGATAGGGATTTATCACTTTTGCTTCCAATGAATTAACTTAAACTCCTAAACATGTCCTCCGAAATCACTAAACCATTGGATCTCACAGTGAGAGGTCCTTGTGTGAATAGGGACAGAGTTATGAGATTTAAAACTACTCCCCAAACCCAAATACTTTAACCCTTTCTTAAGACAAATTATTTGAGCTTTTGATTTCAAGTTGGGTACTGATATATGGATTAATTCCTGTGATCATATCTTTGACAAATTATCAGTTATGGCTAGTCACTATCGCCAAGGTATGGGTTAAACATCTGCCGATCGTGATCGGCCTCTCGTTTATATATGAGATATGCACATTTGCATTAAATTAACTCATTCGATATCAGATTCGGTTGTACCAAGAAAGGGAATGTTCCCCGTCTGTTCATTGGGTATGTGGCATCAAAACCACCCGCGCGTACATTGAAATATATATTTATTTATGAAATGCTGATTTTTCTCCGATTATTTTGACAGAAACATGTGAATATTTTGTCAATTTCATGCAAAAGCGTTTCTGTGGATATCCAAGTCCGTCTTCAGATCGAAAATATTTCCCCGGGAACTGTTTCGTTCTCAATTTAGTTAACCTTGGTGTTGGTGTGGGACATGCGGAATACCAACAAATTATTGTTTATGTTTTAGTTCATTGTTTTGTTTTCCTCGTTTTATTTACAAGACAGTTTTTGTTTTACTGTACCACACGCAAATATTATCAGGAAGTTCTTTATAAACACCCCTCGGGTGAAACTCTGTTTCCAATATATCAATCCTCGACGACACGAATATTATCTGTCATGTAAATTTACTAATAATTCCATAATATCAAATGACATAATTATTTAAGATTGATTATGTGATCAAATTGATATTATTGTACGCACCAAATGAATTAGACTCATTTTACTTGCAATATATATCTGTGGTAGAGCACAGGGGTGGGTCTTAAGAGAACCATGTCGCTATCACAAACATTTGTAGGGCTCTGAGTCTAAACATCTGGCAGGGTCTATAGTAAACTGAGCCTACCTTTAAAAGTCTTATTCAATACTTATGCAAACGGAACACAATCCAACATCACGACACATGGATGACATCAATCACATCTACATGGACAGCTTGACTTCCAAGTTCCAACAACATCAAACATCAGACATCAATCCAGAGATCCAACGAAATAAAAGGACCCTGGTGAACAAATACATAGGTTGTAGTTGCTGCCGAATAAATATCCAGTATGGATATTAATAAATATGTGAAATGTGATTGTGTCAAAAACCAACTTCCCTATTGTCGATATAAACAACTATTTTGACACAATCCTAACTGTGACGAACAGTTAGAAATAAAACCTACATGCTAGTATAAAAGGTAGATTATGAACGCAGCGTGCGATTTCCAACATCCATACATTATGGGGCAAATATATTTATGCAAATGTGACAACACTAAAGTTTCAAAACCGAAGACAATATTATTAAAATACAAGCTATAATAACGGGTGACAACATATAACAAATATTACATACCATCCTTTGGAAAGCATAGGTCAGATGTCATAACATAGTATTACTTCTTAAACTTATTAAACATTCTTCGAGCATGAAGAAATTAGGATAACACTGAGAGTGTTATACGATGTAGCGATGTTTACACCTTGGTGACGAAATACGGACTGAGAAAGCGCGGTAAATAAGCCTACCTGTAATTGGCTAAAACACCTCAGTGTCCGATAGTTAGATCTCAGATTGGGCGGTAAATAAAAGGTAGAGAATAGAGTGGATGAGATATTGGGCGAAAGTAGAAATAGGAAATAGCAAAATACAGATCAGCGATAAGACTAGAAAACGGGGAATGTGCAGAACGGAATAGCGCGACATGGAATGAACCAAGTACGCGGAATGAAATGATTACAATGCGGCTATAAAATGTATATTAGTGAGTTAGGTTTAATAACTTAGTTAGTATACATGTGTAGCATGTAATAAAGGCATATACTGATTTGGTATATAAAATAGCACGGTCACATATCTATTGAATGTTATGAGACACATTTACACCAGCTGGTCAGTGCGCGCGTAATCGGCGTTTATAAAAGAAAATTACCGGACATTTGTACATTAATGGAATTGTTTAAATAAATCCGTGTGAAATCTATATTACTGAAATATCTCGCCAAACATGGGTGCATTGGAACTGTTATGTAGGGTGGGATGTCATAATGACGATGTTTTATATGATGTGGTACGGTCGATTTGTTTGAGATTGTCGGCAATGTTAGTAGAATTCTACATTCCCCCAGTTGGCATAGCGCCTGCATACTAACTAATCAGTTTCACGCGCCCGAACAAGTGCATAATATGTCTTTAACTTATGAATTTTTGTAATGTTATATCCAATTTTTCAGCCATTTGTTAGAACACGATATCGCCGTACAAACTACCGAAACCATTTGCGTACATGTAATATGAACAAACACAATAAAATAGTAATGCCAACTAAAATAAAATGCGACAACAAAATATGACACGGATATAAAGGCCATATATATAGACACAGATAAACAAATATGCATATATATATATATAATTAAATATATGAAATTGTTTTTTATTATAAAAGACTTTATCTGACAATTCTTTATTCATTGACGAAATCAATCCGGGCCAAATATACCCTAAAAACGCCTACCGCAAGTAATACTGCGGCAACTCTGTTAATCGCGGATTATTCACACATCCCGCACTGTCCCTGAAAAGATTATGTGCCGCTCTGCATTGGGGTGCAGACCACGCCGTAAACACTGCTGACCACGCTATTAACACGGCATGAACACGACTTCACCACGGATGACCACGGCGTGCACTCAGATGACCACATGCCGTGTTGAGACCGTTTTTGTTGGCCACGCGTGGTTTTGAAAAAACCACGGGCCTTGTACTGTACATGTACATGTATGGCTATTGCTAATGGATACATCTGGTTGAAGAGAGATAACCCAATTAAAAAAACAATCATTTTTGATGTGTAAGAAATTGGTTTGACTACTCTTATTAATTAAAGGTACTCAACCCGATAAAACTCCTCTCAATTACTATTTCAATGGCCGGGGTATATAGGAATCAGCTAGTCTGTCTCTCCGTCTGTCCGTATCAGGCTTCTCAAAGTACCGACTGTTCCAGACCTATCGGTACCGGGGATGGTACTGTACCGATTCCAGTACTCATATTCCAAGAGGTAATATTTTTGACCAAAAACATGGCTGCCGGCAGCCATCTTGGATTTTACTCTTTGCATGACTAAATACATTGGCACACCCTAGAGACCACATCCCTCATTCGATCTCATTTGATCATCGGGGTGACCTCTAGATTGGAGGTATCAAATAGGTCCGAATTTTGTTAAAATGTTTTGTTAATTTTGTTAATGGCCACTGGCAGCCAGCCATCTCGGACGGTTCTGGTACTGATAGTATCAAAAGCTAATATTTTCACCAAAATCATGGCTGCTGGCTGCCATCTTGGATTTTACTCTCTGCTTTTGACTAAATCCTTTGGCTCACCCTCCTGATCCAGGTTTCATGCTGGCTCATAATTCCAAGTTGCCAACAGCTTTGCCAATGATTGCATTATTTTTTTAGCCACTTTATATTCTCTGTTGCCACTTTTTTCCGACCAATATGTTTTGGTGCCACTTTTGAATGTTGAATAATGTCTGAATGTCCAAAGAAATCAGTAACTTTCTTAATTTTAGAAGGATGTTATGTGTCTAATGCATTGTTGCCGAAATCTAACTTGGGCTTATGATTCATATTTTCTGTATGTCACATTTTATGAAAGCTGAGTTTTGAAAGACATATTTATGATAATTTATATAACCCAGTTTCCTAAGGAGGTAGACTTCAGGAAGCCCTTTGTTTGACTAATGTTTGTCAAATTGGAGTCAATAGCTGTATACTCAGTGTTATAATCGAGCAGAAATTCGAAACCAATTCACCCAAGCGATATAATAAGTTTATGCGACATAAGCCGCGAATCCATTATATGGTTTCAATTATGACCCAATTAGCAATGAATGGATATCAATGTGCGTTTTGTTTCTGACCGATTGACTGCAAGCTTTATTATATGCCCGGTGGATATAAATTGCCGAAAGCCAAAAAGCTAGGTGCCAATTTTTGTAGCAAATCAGGATTTGTTTTGTGCAAATTATTTTTTTTAAAGCACTTTGCTAAATTGGCAATCGACAATGCGAACCCTGTCCTGATCCAATCATCAACAAACTTTGTATGGATTTTTGGGGTGAACGCTAGATGGTATCCATCAAATTGTTCCGAATTTCATTCAAAAACATGGCTGCCAACAGTAATCTTTTTCTGAATTTGCCGAGAGCACTGAGGTATAACATGCCTTCCCATCCCACCCTTATGGAATTACTCCTGCATACATTTAGCATGCTATACTATGATGTCAGTCACACAAATGCGACTTCATCATGTCTCAATGCTTGAAGTGAATAATTTTACATATAGTTTATGTGTTTACCAATAGTTTAAATTCTCATTGCCTGAAGTCATTAATTTGGTATGTAGTTTAGTGACTTTGCCTAAATTATTGTTGCCTGTTTATTTCAGTCAATAAACCATATTAAAGTGATGTGAAACACCCCGGTAGGGTGATCGAATAGAAATGGAGAATAATCCTGTTCAAAGTAGTTATTTTTACAAATATTATATCCAAATTGACAACACACACCGTCATTCTTAAGTATTAATTAAATGCAGTGACTGCTGATGGCGAAATCGTTTTCGTTAGTTTATCGCCGATAGAAGCGTCCCAGTTCGAGTAGTAAATATTTACAATTTAGCGTAGTTCAGACAATGTTTTCTATGGAGTGGTACGGTCGATTTGCTCGAGCTTTTCGGTAATGTTAGTAGAATGTTACATTCATCCAGTTGGCGTAGAACCTGAATACTAACTTATCAGTTTCTCGCACCCAAACAAGTTCATAATATGTCTTTAAAGTGACATTGTTGTTTTTCCAAATTTAATCACGGAATGAGTCTGACCGACTGATATTTCTAATCAACCAGTTGTGTGTCTATGAGATTTTTGAACGTATCTATATATAGTTTCTGCACCAATAAATTCACTCTGTTAACTCTTGTCCTTTACTAAATACTCATTGACGAGTAGTTCCCGTAGGAAATGTTCAAATAATAAGTTCAACAAACGATCAATTTTAGAATGATCAGGCGATCACAATAAGGATATTTTCAAAGCCAAGGCATTTGTCGTCATACCATTTCATAAAACTCAATGTCTAAATTATGCACAGTTGTGTTGTAAATATTTAGTATATTTTATTTTACATCCAGGTCTCTGGGAAAACAGTTTATAATATGCTCAAGTTACAAGAAGTCGAGATCGGAGCAGACGAGAGACCGGCATTTGCCATCAAGATCATCAAGACCGAGGTTAGATTTAACCCTTTCATGACGGGAGATGCGCTGGTGCCACATTAAAGATCCTGTGCCAGTCCATTCTCTTATATATGCGAGTCTCCCATAGGGACCCTCACATATGTAAGAGAATGCACTGGCTTACAAGGTCAAGGTAAATATTGTTAGGTGGCTTAGGCCAATACATTCTCTTATATATGTGAGGCTCCCTATGCGAGACTCACATATATAAGAGAATGCATTGGCCGTGTTTTTGCAAAATTTCCGGAAGCTCGAGTCATCGAATGGTTAACCCTTTCTTTACTAAATGGATTCTCAGACCCAGTTATAAAAGTAAATATTGGAATGGTCTATTATTCATCTGGAGGGATGATCAGGAAATATAATTCGACAACAGATAATAGAAAGAGAATGAGTCCTATTCATTAGTGGGAAATGTTCTGAAAACATGTTCAACAAACGACCTGTGTCGAAAAGCGGTGGTCTGTTGTTTAAACACTCCATCACCAGGTACATAACTGACGACGATCCCAGTGAAATTTAGCATTTTACTTCAGACTTACACCTACACTTACATTCCACAACTGCTTACTCATGTACATAACTATAAATTTCAAAATTAACCCTTTCGAAAACTCGCGGCCTATGCTTACGTTCCTAATTTCTAAATTTGTAACACCTAACTATGTACCACGCTCCCATGTTTTACTGAAACTACCGGTATGGGACAATCATGAAACTTAAGAATATTTTAATACTCTACGTATAACTAGTTCATTTATGATAGTGCGTGATTCTACGATACTGGTACGCATACTCTGTCATATGTATACCTATATTTTCCAAATTTCAAAACACCAGGCATACCTCTATTATGCTCCTGTTTTTAATTTTACTGACTATGGAATTGTCCAAGTGGCGCTTCGGAATGTGTACCTAGATAATGATCACCTTTGTCCATGTTACCGAAGACAGGTTTACCCTTGTATTCTGTGGTGTTCCCAGCCCCCCCCGGATCTCTATATTTTACAACAACAGATAATAGAAAGAGAATGAGTCCTATTCATTAGTGGGAAATGTTCTGAAAACATGTTCAACAAATTAAACGACCTGTGTAGCCATTTTATAAACACCGGGGGATTTTGAGTAACAAATGCAAACAAATTATTAGGATATTTTTGTTCTGAATGTCATTGACAACATGATAAGCAACATCTATCCTTTATGAAGGCACCATTTGATTGCATAAAATAGTTCTCATTTCTATTTACGCATGCCAACAGAGACCCAAGACCTCTGTGGTGTACTGTACTGCCCTAAGCAATTGACCTAGTCACTTGGGTTATTATGCGTTTATAACTGTATTGACCTAGTCACTTGGGTTATTATGCGTTGATAACTGCGCTCAAACCATAACTGCACCACAATTAACTGTTATGTGACTACTGTGGCACCGCGATTAAATGTGGTATCGGAACCCTTGTTATATTCCTTGACTGCCGATACACTGTAGCTAACTGCTGACTGTCTCCTTTCTATGACATGTATAAATTTACTGGAGCCGCAATGCGTTGATAACTGTATTGACCTAGTTACTTGGGTTATTATGCGTTGATAACTGTGTATTGACCTAGTCACTTGGGTTATTATGCGTTGATAACTGTGTATTGACCTAGTCACTTGGGTTATTATGCGTTGATAACTGTGTATTGACCTAGTCACTTGGGTTATTATGCGTTGATAACTGTGTATTGATCTAGTCACTTGGGTTATTATGCGTTGATAACTGTGTATTGATCTAGTCACTTGGGTTATTATGCGTTGATAACTGTGTATTGATCTAGTCACTTGGGTTATTATGCGTTGATAACTGTGTATTGACCTAGTCACTTGGGTTATTATGCGTTGATAACTGTGTATTGATCTAGTCACTTGGGTTATTATGCGTTGATAACTGTGTATTGATCTAGTCACTTTGGTTATTATGCGTTGATAACTGTGTATTGACCTAGTCACTTGGGTTATTATGCGTTGATAACTGTGTATTGATCTAGTCACTTGGGTTATTATGCGTTGATAACTGTGTATTGACCTAGTCACTTGGGTTATTATGCGTTGATAACTGTGTATTGACCTAGTCACTGGGGTTATTATGCGTCAAGCCTGGATACAAGAGGTCGGACACGGTCATTGACCGAGCCAAATACACTGATGACCGGCGCCGTCTTATTATCGTCCGTCAGTTTGTCCGGCGCCCATTATCTTCACAAAAAATATATAATTAAGGGGAAAACAACAAGTAGATGTATTATCCGCGGCAAAGACCACTACTGCGCACTAAATATCAAATCCCCCCACCAATACAACGCGTTTTACCGAAAACATGTTAATGATCCGTTCCGTATACATGTATTACAGGACCTATAAATGTAATTTTAATGCAACCTCTAACCTAAATTGTCCGCGATTGATCGCAAACTGCGAATTATCGCTGCCTTCACGTCCGCACTATTTACGACTTTCTATTTTTAGAACGTGAAAAACCCTGAAAAAATGGCTGCCACTGGGGGGAAACTCCAACCAAGAAATACACTTCGTCGTGTTTTTCTCGTTTGACGTAAGATACACGGAGATGTCGCAAGTTAAATCAGCACAAGTGTAATATATTCCACAAGTTAAGGGTGTTAGTTGGAGATTTAGCGGAAGAAATTCCGAAAAAATTCATACCGGGTAGTTTTTAAATCGCCGCGTTTTGAAACATGTGCTCGTGTTTACTTGGGGGAAGCACGGCGTATAGTATTTTTTAAACTGGAAAAGATTTCAGCAGAGACATACTGTAAATGACAGCCTTGTCTGACTTTGCACCCCTATCACATTATGACATGATAATATGAGCTTCAGCTAAAAGTGATGTATAACACCATAATTCATAACATGGTACATCAATGAATCTAATTTGTGCATTGGAATGGCCTAAAAAACAACTAATTGCTGCTATTTATTGATACCAGGTAAATGACAGACACAATTTTCAAATGTCAGACGCCGAATCTTTGGTGCCTGTCATTGTGTCAGACACTAAAAATTTTGTTATATCCAGGCTTGTTATGCGTTGATAACTGTGTATTGACCTAGTCACTTGGGTTATTATGCGTTGATAACTGTGTATTGACCTAGTCACTGGGGTTATTATGCGTTTATAACTTTGTATTGACCTAGTCACTTGGGTTATTATGCGTTGATAACTGTGTATTGACCTAGTCACTTGGGTTATTATGCGTTGATAACTGTGTATTGACCTAGTCACTTGGGTTATTATGCGTTGATAACTGTGTATTGACCTATTCACTTGGGTTATTATGCGTTGATAACTGTGTATTGACCTAGTCACTGGGGTTATTATGCGTTTATAACTGTGTATTGACCTAGTCACTTGGGTTATTATGCGTTGATAACTGTGTATTGACCTAGTCACTTGGGCTATTATGCATTTATAACTGTATTGACCTAGTCACTTGGGTTATTATGCGTTTATAACTTTGTATTGACCTAGTCACTTGGGTTATTATGCGTTGATAACTGTGTATTGACCTAGTCACTTGGGCTATTATGCATTTATAACTGTGTATTGACCTAGTCACTTGGTTTATTATGTGTTGATAACTGTGTATTGACCTAGTCACTTGGGTTATTATGCGTTTATAACTTTGTATTGACCTAGTCACTTGGGTTATTATGCGTTGATAACTGTGTATTGACCTAGTCACTTGGGCTATTATGCATTTATAACTGTGTATTGACCTAGTCACTGGGGTTATTATGCGTTTATAACTTTGTATTGACCTAGTCACTTGGGTTATTATGCGTTTATAACTGTGTATTGACCTAGTCACTGGGGTTATTATGCATTTATAACTGTATTGACCTAGTCACTTGGGTTATTATGCATTTATAACTGTGTATTGACCTAGTCACTTGGGTTATCATGCATTTATAACTGTATTGACCTAGTCACTTGGGTTATTATGCATTTATAACTGTATTGACCTAGTCACTTGGGTTATTATGCATTTATAACTGTGTATTGACCTAGTCACTTGGGTTATCATGCATTTATAACTGTATTGACCTAGTCACTTGGGTTATTATGCATTTATAACTGTATTGACCTAGTCACTTGGGTTATTATGCGTTGATAACTGTGTATTGACCTAGTAACTGGGGTTATTATGCGTTTATAACTTTGTATTGACCTAGTCACTTGGGTTATTATGCGTTGATAACTGTGTATTGACCTAGTAACTGGGGTTATTATGCATTTATAACTGTGTATTGACCTAGTCACTTGGGTTATTATGCATTTATAACTGTATTGACCTAGTCACTTGGGTTATTATGCGTTGATAACTGTGTATTGACCTAGTAACTGGGGTTATTATGCGTTTATAACTTTGTATTGATCTAGTCACTGGGGTTATTATGCGTTTATAACTGTGTATTGACCTAGTCACTTGGGTTATTATGCATTTATAACTGTATTGACCTAGTCACTTGGGTTATTATGCGTTGATAACTGTGTATTGACCTAGTCACTGGGGTTATTATGCGTTGATAACTGTGTATTGACCTAGTCACTTGGGTTATTATGCGTTTATAACTGTGTATTGACCTAGTCACTTGGGTTATTATGCGTTTATAACTGTGTATTGACCTAGTCACTGGGGTTATTATGCGTTGATAACTGTGTATTGACCTAGTTACTTGGGTTATTATGCGTTTATAACTGTGTATTGACCTAGTCACTGGGGTTATTATGCATTGATAACTGTGTATTGACCTAGTCACTTGGGTTATTATGCGTTGATAACTGTGTATTGACCTAGTCACTTGGGTTATTATGCGTTTATAACTGTGTATTGACCTAGTCACTGGGGTTATTATGCGTTGATAACTGTGTATTGACCTAGTCACTGGGGTTATCATGCATTTATAACTGTATTGACCTAGTCACTTGGGTTATTATGCATTTATAACTGTATTGACGTAGTCACTTGGGTTATTATGCGTTGATAACTGTGTATTGACCTAGTCACTTGGGTTATCATGCATTTATAACTGTATTGACCTAGTCACTTGGGTTATTATGCATTTATAACTGTATTGACCTAGTCACTTGGGTTATTATGCATTTATAACTGTGTATTGACCTAGTCACTTGGGTTATCATGCATTTATAACTGTATTGACCTAGTCACTTGGGTTATTATGCATTTATAACTGTATTGACCTAGTCACTTGGGTTATTATGCGTTGATAACTGTGTATTGACCTAGTCACTGGGGTTATTATGCGTTTATAACTGTGTATTGACCTAGTCACTTGGGTTATCATGCATTTATAACTGTATTGACCTAGTCACTTGGGTTATTATGCGTTTATAACTGTATTGACCTAGTCACTTGGGTTATTATGCATTTATAACTGTGTATTGACCTGGTCACTTGGGTTATTATGCATTTATAACTGTGTATTGACCTAGTCACTTGGGTTATTATGCGTTGATAACTGTGTATTGACCTAGTAACTGGGGTTATTATGCGTTTATCACTGTGTATTGACCTAGTCACTTGGGTTATCATGCATTTATAACTGTATTGACCTAGTCACTTGGGTTATTATGCATTTATAACTGTATTGACCTAGTCACTTGGGTTATTATGCATTTTAACTGTGTATTGACCTAGTCACTTGGGTTATCATGCATTTATAACTGTATTGACCTAGTCACTTGGGTTATTATGCATTTATAACTGTATTGACCTAGTCACTTGGGTTATTATGCGTTGATAACTGTGTATTGACCTAGTCACTGGGGTTATTATGCGTTTATAACTGTGTATTGACCTAGTCACTTGGGTTATCATGCATTTATAACTGTATTGACCTAGTCACTTGGGTTATTATGCATTTATAACTGTATTGACCTAGTAACTGGGGTTATTATGCATTTATAACTGTGCATTGACCTAGTCACTTGGGTTATTATGCGTTTATAACTTTGTATTGACCTAGTCACTGGGGTTATTATGCATTTATAACTGTGTTGACCTAGTCACTTGGGTTATTATGCGTTGATAACTGTGTATTGACCTAGTAACTGGGGTTATTATGTGTTGATAACTGTGTATTGACCTAGTAACTGGGGTTATTATGCGTTTATAACTGTGTATTGACCTAGTCACTTGGGTTATTATGCGTTGATAACTGTGTATTGATCTAGTCACTTGGGTTATTATGCGTTGATAACTGTGTATTGATCTAGTCACTTGGGTTATTATGCGTTGATAACTGTGTATTGACCTAGTCACTTGGGTTATTATGCGTTGATAATTGTGTATTGACCTAGTCACTTGGGTTATTATGCGTTGATAACTGTGTATTGACCTATTCACTTGGGTTATTATGCATTGATAACTGTGTATTGACCTAGTCACTGGGGTTATTATGCGTTTATAACTGTGTATTGACCTAGTCACTTGGGTTATTATGCGTTGATAACTGTGTATTGACCTAGTCACTTGGGCTATTATGCATTTATAACTGTATTGACCTAGTCACTTGGGTTATTATGCGTTGATAACTGTGTATTGACCTAGTTACTAGTATTGACCTAGTCACTTGGGCTAATATGCATTTATAACTGTGTATTGACCTAGTCACTGGGGTTATTATGCGTTTATAACTTTGTATTGACCTAGTCACTTGGGTTATTATGCATTTATAACTGTATTGACCTAGTCACTTGGGTTATTATGCGTTGATAACTGTGTATTGACCTAGTCACTGGGGTTATTATGTGTTGATAACTGTGTATTGACCTAGTCACTTGGGTTATTATGCGTTTATAACTGTGTATTGACCTAGTCACTTGGGTTATTATGCGTTTATAACTGTGTATTGACCTAGTCACTTGGGTTATTATGCGTTTATAACTGTGTATTGACCTAGTCACTTGGGTTATTATGCATTTATAACTGTATTGACCTAGTCACTTGGGTTATTATGCGTTTATAACTGTGTATTGACCTAGTCACTGGGGTTATTATGCATTGATAACTGTGTATTGACCTAGTCACTTGGGTTATTATGCGTTTATAACTGTGTATTGACCTAGTCACTGGGGTTATTATGCGTTGATAACTGTGTATTGACCTAGTCACTTGGGTTATTATGCGTTGATAACTGTGTATTGACCTAGTCACTTGGGTTATTATGCGTTTATAACTGTGTATTGACCTAGTCACTGGGGTTATTATGCGTTGATAACTGTGTATTGACCTAGTCACTTGGTTTATTATGCGTTTATAACTGTGTATTGACCTAGTCACTTGGGTTATTATGCGTTGATAACTGTGTATTGACCTAGTCACTTGGGTTATCATGCATTTATAACTGTATTGACCTAGTCACTTGGGTTATTATGCATTTATAACTGTATTGACCTAGTCACTTGGGTTATTATGCGTTGATAACTGTGTATTGACCTAGTCACTTGGGTTATCATGCATTTATAACTGTATTGACCTAGTCACTTGGGTTATTATGCATTTATAACTGTATTGACCTAGTCACTTGGGTTATTATGCATTTATAACTGTGTATTGACCTAGTCACTTGGGTTATCATGCAGTTATAACTGTATTGACCTAGTCACTTGGGTTATTATGCATTTATAACTGTATTGACCTAGTCACTTGGGTTATTATGCGTTGATAACTGTGTATTGACCTAGTCACTGGGGTTATTATGCGTTTATAACTGTGTATTGACCTAGTCACTTGGGTTATCATGCATTTATAACTGTATTGACCTAGTCACTTGGGTTATTATGCATTTATAACTGTATTGACCTAGTCACTTGGGTTATTATGCATTTATAACTGTGTATTGACCTAGTAACTGGGGTTATTATGCATTTATAACTGTGTATTGACCTAGTCACTTGGGTTATTATGCATTTATAACTGTGTATTGACCTAGTAACTGGGGTTATTATGCATTTATAACTGTATTGACCTAGTCATTGGGGTTATTATGCGTTGATAACTGTGTATTGACCTAGTCACTTGGGTTATTATGCGTTGATAACTGTGTATTGACCTAGTCACTTGGGTTATTATGCATTTATAACTGTGTATTGACCTAGTCACTGGGGTTATTATGCATTTATAACTGTGTATTGACCTAGTCACTGGGGTTATTATGCATTTATAACTTTTGACTGGGGTTATTATGTGTTGATAACTGTGTATTGACCTAGTAACTGGGGTTATTATGCGTTTATAACTGTGTATTGACCTAGTCACTTGGGTTATTATGCATTTATAACTTTGTATTGACCTAGTCACTGGGGTTATTATGCATTTATAACTGTGTTGACCTAGTCACTTGGGTTATTATGCGTTGATAACTGTGTATTGACCTAGTCACTTGGGTTATTATGCGTTGATAACTGTGTATTGACCTAGTCACTGGGGTTATTATGCATTTATAACTGTGTTGACCTAGTCACTTGGGTTATTATGCGTTGATAACTGTGTATTGACCTAGTCACTTGGGTTATTATGCGTTGATAACTCTGTATTGACCTAGTCACTTGGGTTATTATGCATTTATAACTGTGTATTGACCTAGTCACTGGGGTTATTATGCATTTATAACTGTGTATTGACCTAGTAACTGGGGTTATTATGCATTTATAACTGTATTGACCTAGTCATTGGGGTTATTATGCGTTGATAACTGTGTATTGACCTAGTCACTTGGGTTATTATGCGTTGATAACTGTGTATTGACCTAGTCACTTGGGTTATTATGCATTGATAACTGTGTATTGACCTAGTCACTTGGGTTATTATGCATTTATAACTGTGTATTGACCTAGTCACTGGGGTTATTATGCATTTATAACTGTATTGACCTAGTCATTGGGGTTATTATGCATTTATAACTGTATTGACCTAGTCACTGGGGTTATTATGCATTTATAACTGTATTGACCTAGTAACTGGGGTTATTATGCATTTATAACTGTGTATTGACCTAGTCACTTGGGTTATTATGCATTTATAACTGTGTGTTGACCTAGTCACTTGGGTTATTATGCGTTGATAACTGTGTATTGACCTAGTAAATGGGGTTATTATGCGTTGATAACTGTGTATTGACCTAGTCACTTGGGTTATTATGCATTTATAACTGTATTGACCTAGTCACTTGGGTTATTATGCATTTATAACTGTGTATTGACCTAGTCACTTGGGTTATTATGCATTTATAACTGTGTATTGACCTAGTCACTGGGGTTATTATGCGTTGATAACTGCGCTCAAACCATAACTGCACCACAATTACTGTTATGTGACTACTGTGGCACCGCGATTAAATGTGGTATCGGAACCCTTGTTATATTCCTTGACTGCCGATACACTGTAGCTAACTGCTGACTGTCTCCTTTCTATGACATGTATAAATTTACTGGAGCCGCAATTGTACTGGAAGTTACTGTTTCATACCATTTCATGATTACATGCATATTAACCACACAATCCTTTCTATAACCATGTTTATAGTCTAACCAAAATGTGGTTTAACTGGGGTGCCACCCCAGTTCGATGAGTAAATTTAATTAGGGCAATACAGTATATCGGATACCGTACCATAGGAGGTGGCAACATCACTAGGGATCCACCTTATGTACCAATAGACATAATGTATATAGAGAGAGATGGTGTAGTATCCCGTAAATTTACTCATACACATAGTAAGGAATAAAATCCATTTAGCCACCTACCTACAATGGTCAGCTACCAGTATAAATCAAATTATAAAGTTAATATAACAAAATTTATTACACTCCTATCGCGATTTCCATTGAAAACGCTGTTAATTAAAAGTGGTAATGTCACTAGTGAATTATGTCATTTCCTGTGACGTCATCAATGTTACATCGCTTACTGATCTAGACTGAATTTTTTATGGTTGATCTTTCTCCACATCGAGACTTTCATGCATTAATTATGTGTGTTTTATCTGTCGAGTTTTTTACAAAACTCGACTTATAGTTTGATGAGGGACGGTTGGCGGACGTGCGGGCGGGCGACGTGTTTTGCTTATAACTCAACCGTTTATTGACGGATTAAAAAACAATTTGGTGTGTGAGTACATATCCATGCACGTAAGCTGCAGACAAAAAATCGGGTTCGTCCGCACATTTATTACAGAGTTATGGCCCTTTGCCATTTTCACTGATTTTAGGCTCGTTAGCGCAACAACTTCGATTGAAATTTGGGATATAGGTGTCTCCCAAGAATATCTCGGACGAGTTCGAAAACCGGCCTGGTCCGATAAAATTTGATAGAGTTATGGCCCTTAATTAGTCATTTTTTACAAATTTTCAGCTTGTTAGCGCGATAACTTCAACAAACGTTATCCGATTTGATCGAAATTTGGTATATAGGTGTCTCCCAAGAATATCTCGGATGAGTTCGAAAACCGGCCTGGTCCGATAAAATTTGATAGAGTTATGGCCCTTAATTAGTCATTTTTCACGAATTTTAATAATAATAATAATGTATAGCATTTTTAAAGCGCCTTATCCCATGAGGCCCAAAGCGCTCAATGATACAACAGATGACCGAGCTCCAGCACATTTAAACACATATACGCATGTACACACAAACAATAACTACAATGAAATAAATCAAACAATTCATATACAAATCAGGATGAAGGCTGTGTGTATTGTATAAAACAATGCAGGAAATGTGTGCTCAGCTTTGGTCGTCGTCGTTGCCATAGTGAAGTTTAAACAGATACGTTTTGAGTTCTGTTTTGAAAGATTCCAAAGTAGCAAAATTCCTAAGTGTAAGCGGGAGTGAATTCCAAAGGTTTGGGCCGTAGCATTCAAAAGATCGACGACCATAATTAACAAGGTCACGTTTGGGGACAGCAAGTAATATTTTATCAGCTGACCTTAAGCCTGGTTTACCAGGTACATAGCATGAAAGAAGAGATTCGATATATACAGGGAGGGGCGAGAGACAGTCAAATTTCTTACAACATAAGACAGCAATTTTATAGTCAATGCGGGCTTGAATTGGTAGCCAGTGCAGTTCTTTGAACATTGGTGTCAGGTCAGAAAATTTAGGCTTCTTAAGAATCACACGAGCAGCAATGTTCATCATACGTTGAAGTTTATCAATTTCTGTCTTTGGTAAGCCAGCCAGAAGTGGGTTACAGTGGTCGATCTTGGAAAGAACAAATGACGAAACAAGAGTTTTAGCAGCATCAGCGGTTATGAATGGCCTGATGTGAGAAATTCTCCTTATATCCAGAAATAGACTTCTGCATAAATTGTTTATGTACACTTCCATTGACAGAGTACTGTCCAGGTGAATGCCCAGATATCTGGCACACGACGATGGCTTTATGTCGGAATCACCTATACGAATGCAGTCCAAAGGGGTGTTCTTAATTCTGTGATCTGTTCCAAATAACATTATCTCGGTTTTGTCATCATTTAAACACAGTTGGTTTGCCCCCATCCAGTTCTTCACTGCCGTTATACATTGCTGCATTTCTGAGATATTGTTTGCGAATTCTGATGGTGAGCTGGGCATATAAATCAGTGTATCGTCTGCGTACATGTGGTATTGTAGATTTCTCTGTGTGATGATTTGCCCCAATGGCTTAGTTTACATGAGATAAAGCACGGGCCCAAGGACTGATCCCTGGGGGACACCAAAGGATAGTTCATATGGTTTGGAACAGAATTCTCCACTGTGAACAGTCTGGATTCTGCCTGATAGATATGACTTGAACCATTGGAGAACCATTGGAGAACCATTTTCAGCTCGTTAGCGCGATAACTTCAACAAATGTTATCCGATTTGATTGAAATTTGGTATATAGGTGTCTCCCAAGAATATCTCGGAGGAGTTCGAAAACTGGCCAGGTCCGATAAAATTTGATAGAGTTATGGCCCTTAATTAGTCATTTTTTCACAAATTTTCAGCTCGTTAGCGCAATAATTTAACAAACATCATCCTATTTGATTGAAATTTTGATATATAGGTGTCTCCCAAGAATACCTCGGACGAGTTAGAAAACCGGCCTGGTCCGATAAAATTTGATAGAGTTATGGTCCTTAAGTAGTCATTTTGTACGAATTTTGAGCTCGTTAGCGCGATAACTTCAACAAATGTCATCCGATTCAACTAAAATTTGGTATATAAGTGTCTTCCAATAATATCCTGGATGAGTTCGAAAACCAGCCTGGCCCAATAAAATTTGATAGAGTTATGGCCCTTCGTTAGTCATTTTTTTGTGAATTTGTAGCTCGTTAGCGCGATAACTTCAACAAACGTCCTCCGATTTGTTTAAAATTTGGAATAGACATACTTGCCAAGAATATTTCGGACGAGTTCAAAAACCAGCCTGGCCCGATCAAATTTGATGGAGTTATGGCCCTTAATTAGTCATTTTTCGATTTTACCTATTAATTAGTCTACCGATACTGATGCACACCAATTGGCGGTAGCCACCGGCGGTAAGCCACCGAAAACGTGACACAGCATCTGTGATGCCACCTCTTGTTCATATTTGGCACACCAAACTGATGCAGAAGTGTAATAAATAGAGTAATCAATTAGTTCCGAGAATTACGTTCTATAATTCACTCAAGGCGAGAGACGTATTGGTAAGAAACTTGTGCGCGTTAGCGCACTCGTTTCTTGCCGATGTCTCTCTCCTCTCGTGAATTATTTAACATAATTATCAGAACCAATTGATTACTCTGTATATAAATCATAAAAAAGTTTAAAGCCACATGCTTGGTGGTTTGGACCCCAAAATATACCTAATAATATTCGCTTTTGAATTTGTAC
Organism: Siphonodentalium dalli; assembly: GCA_032622095.1. Lineage (NCBI taxonomy): Eukaryota > Metazoa > Mollusca > Scaphopoda > Gadilida > Siphonodentaliidae > Siphonodentalium > Siphonodentalium dalli. The sequence continues at coordinate 200,523,267 of CP136069.1, forward strand.
CATTATCGGAATAGGTCGATAAATACTTGAACTACCTTTATGCATTTTTGTCCCAGAATTTCCAGAAAGACTCAATCGAAGTCATGAAAAATACAACTTTGACCACAGTGCTTGGGTCTCAAACAAATAACAGCCATATACACGGCATGGAACAGAAAAGAGTGTTCCTTGTTGGTCAATTCCTTATATGGTAGAAATTCAGAGTGTTTGTTTCACTTCTGTGACAAAAATTGAAACCAGCTGGAAATTGGCTGTGACTGTGCCAAGTATTTTTCAGAGCATATGAAGCCGGAACCTTCTTCCAAATTACGTAAACAAAATTGGAAGCTCGAATGAGCCAGTTTGCATAAAAAATACAACATGATTGAACAGCGAAGCCTCCAGGTGATGTTTATGGTGCACTACAGATCTAGAACGTAAATACACAATGAAGGAAATTACTAGAGCTGAAACGGACAGCCGGATAACCGGTTAGCAACCGGATAACGACGTAACCGGTTAGAAAAAAATTAACCAGACGAAACCGCATCCCGCTCTGTCAGTTAAATGTGAACGTGAATAATGCCCTGGTACCCTCAAAATATTAAGATAAATGATGCAAAAGTAATACTAACCCCTGTGCCATCGATAGCAGAGTGCAATGCAAGCATTAATTGGTGCACGCGGAAGTTTCAGACACTGAGTAGCGTGTCAGCGACCTTCAATCAATTCCGGCCTTTGAAGTTTTCTCTGATCTTCCGACGAGAGCACGTGGGCAGTCACTGTGTATCCAGGTGGGATAGTTCAAAGCAATGACGTCACTGAATCAGTGAATCTGTCATCTGATTGACACCCCTCAGACTCGGTATTATTTTGTGTTGAAATTTGAAAAGTGAACACGGCTATCGATAGTTAGTGTCCGCGATCATGATACCGACAAATAGTTTGAATACTGAATAGGACTGTGACCTAACTGACCTTCCTTTTAGTTCTATAGTTATTAGTTATTACTTTCTAGTCTTTATTTATAATTCATTGGAGGATATACCAATGATGATAATGATATATTACAGATCTTTAATATATAGTTTTGTTACTCGTTTTACCAATACCCATACTATTGTTACTCGTTTTACAAATGCCCAAACATTAAGCTGATCACCGGCAATTGCAAATAAGCGATCCCGCTGTCATTCACAAATTTCACTTGCTCATTCCCCATCACGAGAGCCAGCAAAAGAACAGTGAACGTGTGTTTTTGAATATCGTTAAATGTCGTGAATAATGTCTTTATTTCAGCTACTATTTCTCAGCTAGGTTTGTCCCTGGAGCATGGCAAATGTCAACATAATTAGTCTTGAAAGAAGTCCGCTAGAAATTAGCGGTTAACCGGTTGAAAGCCGGCTAACCCCAATGGTTAACCGGTTAGAAGAATGGGTCAACCGTTTCAGCTCTAAAAATTACCTTATTTCCGATGTAAACAACATGGCAGACCGATTTTGATATTTTTTCATCTATCCATCTCTTGGATTAGAGACACTTAAAGTGATGTAAAACACTCCTGTAGGGTGATCAGATATAACTGGAGAATAATCTTAAATTGATGTGAAACACTCCGGTAGGGTGATCAGATATAAATGGAGAATAATCTTAAAGTGATGTGAAACACTCCGGTAGGGTGATCAGATATAAATGGAGAATAATCTTAAAGTGATGTGAAACACTCCGGTATGGTGATCAGATATAAATGGAGAATAATCTTAAAGTGATGTGAAACACTCCGGAAGGGTGATCAGATATAACTGGAGAATAATCTTAAAGTGATGTGAAAAACTCCGGAAGGGTGATCAGATATAACTGGAGAATAATCTTAAAGTGATGTGAAACACTCCGGTAGGGTGATCAGATATAACTGGAGAATAATCTTAAAGTGATGTAAAACACTCCTGTTGGGTGATCAGATATAAATGGAGAATAATCTTAAAGTGATGTGAAACACTCCGGTAGGGTGATCAGATATAAATGGAGAATAATCTTAAAGTGATGTGAAACACTCCTGTAGGGTGATCAGATATAAATGGAGAATAATCTTAAAGTGATGTGAAACACTCCGGCAGGGTGATCAGATATAAATGGAGATTAATTTTAAAGTGATGTGAGACACTCCGTAGGGTGATCAGATATAACTGGAGAATAATCTTGCTCAAAGTAGTAATTTTTACAAAAATTATATCCTTATTGACAACCACGCCTTGAAATAGGGTGTCTGTCATTTGCAGAATGAGGTCCCCAGAGGGTGAATTTAGTGATGCTACCCTGCATAGCGGGCTAGCATCACCAAATTCACCCTCTGGGGGACCTCATTCTGCTTACAACTCAGCAGAATGAGGTTCCCAGAGGGTGAATTTGGTGATGCTAGCCTGCTATGTGGGGTAGCATCACTAAATTCACCCTCTGGGGACCTCATTCTGCAAATGACAGGCACACTATTTCAAGCCTTGTTGACAACAAACACCGTCATTCTTATATATTAATTAAATACAAGGACTCTCGATGGCGAAATAATTTTTTTTAGCTTATCACAGATAGTTGCTTCCCGAATCGAGAAGTAAATATTTACAATTGCGCGTAGTTCAGACGTGTTTTCTATGGAGTGGTAAGGTCGATTTGTTTGAAATTTTTGGCGATGTTACTAGAATCCTATATTCCTCCAGTTGGCATAGCGCCTGAATACATGTACTAACATATTATTTGAACACACCCGAATAAGTACATATATGTCTTTAAAAACAAATATGTATACATTTAAAAAACATGTTTATTCCTCATGACCCCAACCCTATTTTTTGAGAAATTTAATATAAAAAAAATAATACCTACTTATTTTATTTTTTTCCTACCACCTCCCAACATGTAAGCCAAAAAATCTGTAAACCAAGTAATAAAAAATAAATTGTCTAATGCCAATGAATACCTACAAAACAAATCTATGTAAACTGTCTATCTGTCTGTCTGATAATGGTTACCAACAAAACAGATTTAGTTGTAAACTTTATCTCTTGACCCAGGTACTCTCAAACCCATTTGATGATATCATTCCTCGAGTCGTCAAAAAGGCAAAGGTCACAAAGGAAGACAAGAAAAAGAGTCAATCGAAAGCGACAAAGTATGTTCTTATCCTTCATCCTATTCTGCTCTCTTTTGATTGGCTGAGGGCATGCCGCAACTCGCCTTGTCGCCCGTGTGGTGGGAACCATTTCAAGACTTGTGAGATGAGGCAATGAAAAGCTACTAAGTATGTTGTTTCACAGGGGTCCGGGAACTTTCATTTTTTTTTTATTATATAACCCTTTCATGATGGGGGAAGTGGGCTGGTGCAGCATTATCAATACTGTGCCAGTTCGTTCTCTTATATACGCGAGTATCCCAAAGAAGCCTCGCATATATAAGAGAATGTACTTTTCAGAATATTTTTCAGTCATTTGATTTGATTTGACCATTTTTCCCAATGTTTACCGTCAAGTTTTGATTAAACTTTGCCATCTTATTGGACTAATTGGATTTCTACCGGTAATTCCGCTGTAACAGTAATGTTTACATAAGAATGGTTTCAACATGTAAAATCTCATTATTGGAGAGTTATTAATAAAAGGCCAAAAAAGAAAGTGTTTTGGTTCTCGGGCTTTTTTTTTCTTCAAATCAATGAGGGAGGGAGGGTTTTATTTTTATTTTTTATTTTTTTCTGCGCATAGTAAGCATGGACAAAGATACCTTCCTCTGTCTAGTAATAACCAGAAAGGTAGAGGGAACTGTTATGCATATAAACTCATTTAGTCTTATACAAAAATGACATTGTACTACCAGTGTATGACTGGGATTACCTAACAATATATAATGCCCCTGACATTAACAACTGTTATTGTTGTCTAAAAACTGATACCTCCCCATTCTAATATGTGATCCTGAATTTAGTCCTGTGCCTTCAATTGTATAAAGTTACAATTAGTGTAAGTTGTTCACAATGACTAATTGTAAGAAGAGCATGAGGATCAGCTAATCATTTTCTTAATTGTAGTCATCTACTTCATGTTGTAAGCCTGCAGGTCACTTTTTAACACATTACATGTTAGAGCTCAATGCGCACTATGTATATAATAACAATGTCAATCTATTTTTTCATGTACTTGCTTATATGGTACTGTTATGCCCTAAGTAAATGACCCATTAACTGCAGTTATAATCTGTTTACAACTGCGGTTAAACCGTAACCGCACCGCAGTTATTTGCCGTAACTGCGGTGGCATTGCAGTTACCTGCGGTTAGTTGACCGCAGTTAATAACCCTTAACTGCGGTTACACCACACGTAAACGTTAACCTTCCATTATTTGAATATTTAATGGGAAAGAGAGGGGTACTAAATAGAAGATCCACAACAAAAAATATTGATATTGAAAGGGACACTGCCATGTTATTTGTGCTAACTTGTCTAACGAGCCTGGCAACTAAAACATGACACGCCATATACGCCATATGGTATCTGTTCCATTAAGAACGACATATACAGTACCGGTTTAACCGCGACGTATCCGTTTTAATCGCACAATTTATTCGGTTCTCTTGCGTTTTAAACGCTTCTTATAACCGCGGTTAGGTTAAAACGGAATGCAGTTAAACTGGGGTGCCACTTCAGTTAGATGGGCCATTTACTTAGGGCATAACAGTAGTTGTATCACAGACTTTTATGTTATTTGAAGATGGTTTGATCTTTACTCACTTTAACTTGTTCAGTCTGCTCTCGTTTGATTTTGTAATATTTTTTACATCCAGGAACTTCAGTTTGCTCTCGTTTGGCGAGGAAGCAGAAGAGGACGAAGAGGAAGTGGATCGGGTGAACATGGTACAGTACTGTTAAAAATAGTGTCCAACCATGGGTGAAAGAATACTCACATCCATTCAGTTCTTGTTGAGTTATGGGACTTAGTGTGAGAATGGATTTTAATCTTTGCGTGACTGAATCCTTTGGCACAGCCTACAGGCCACATCCATCATCCGGCCATCGGCAAATTTAATCTTGATAGTCGGGGCAGTCTCTCTAGATGAGAGCTGTCAAATTTTTCCGAAATTAGTCAAAAAAAACATGAAGACTAAGAATAAAAGTTTCACTGTCTGATTGATTTATTGTTACTATGGTTACAGGACATGAAGATTAAGAGTATGAGCAGCCACGATCTATTGTTAAACGACCACAAACTGAGCTGTGTATCGTACGGTGACAAGGGTTCCAAAAGAAAACTTGACGATGGAGATATTGATGGAGAGAGTTTACCAGTGAGTAACATGACCCCATCCAAGTCTTGAAATAGTGTCTGTCATTTGCAGAATGAGGTCCCCCCCCAGAGAGTGAATTTAGTGACGATATCCCACACAGTGGGCTAGCATCATCAAATTCACCCTCTGGGTAGGTTCTTAGCTTAGGACTCATCTTCTCGGAAGTATCTATAGTCTCAAATTAACATTATTATTAGTTATCTTCGGCAATATTGGGGGTACATGGAGATTTAATACCTGGATGTCGATTTTAGACCCCAAGGCGGAGCCGAGGGGTTCAAAAAGAGACATCCAGGTATTAAATCTCCATATACCCCATGATGTTGCCTGAGATAACGATTTTGTCCCCACAACAATAACCATGTCTCCTTAATTTAAGTGTGTTTATCATAGGTTATCCGATTAATTCACACCAATAAGAATAATTCAGTAGCTGACCTAAGGATCCGGTGTTAGGTGATGTCAAATTCGGCGTGCGAGAGCAACGTCACGATTGGCGGAAACTGCCAGTTCAAGGGTCATTCATATACCCCCGATGTTTCACGTGCTCATATACCCCCGATGTTTGGCGCACGTTCTCTTATACACCTGTCAAGGATGATGTGGGACATGGTGATTTAAACGTGGCGTTGTAGCCAATCAGATTGCTAGTTACAACCGGATGTGCGGACAATTTCATTTAATTTTCCCCTTCTGTTCAGTTTCTATATATCCCCTAATTTGCAGAAGATAAAATGCATAATCGAGGTGAATTTAACCCTTTACCCAACAGAACGGCCCTGTGCCAATGCATTCTCTTATATATGCGAGTCGACCATAGGTCGCCTCGCATATATAAGAGAATGCATTGGCTTAACACATTAAAAATTATAAAATTGTTAAAGAATGTAAGAAAAAATGGTAAAAAGTATTAAAAAAAGATTTTTTTTAGGCCAATGCATTCTCTTATATATGCGAGGCGACCTATGGTCGACTCGCATATATAAGAGAATGCATTGGCACAGGGCATAACTGTAACCATCACAATGTGGTCAATGAGCCGGTTCCAATGATATCCATATTTGTATGGTTTTATTGAGACAGACCCAAGATAATTTAGGCTGTTGCAGCTTTATTTGGCCGGTTTTGGCCGGTTTGTTGGGTAAGAAGGGTTAATTTTCCCCTTCTGTTCAGTTTCTATATATCCCCTAATTTGCAGAAGATAAAATGCATAATCGAGGTGACTTTAACCCTTTACCCAACAGAACGGCCCTGTGCCAATGCATTCTCTTATATATGCGAGTCGACCATAGGTCGCCTCGCATATATAAGAGAATGCATTGGCTTAACACATTAAAAATTATAAAATTGTTAAAGAATGTAGGCCAATGCATTCTCTTATATATGCGAGGCGACCTATGGTCGACTCGCATATATAAGAGAATGCATTGGCACAGGGCATAACTGTAACCAACACAATTTGGTCAATGAGCCGGTTCCAATGATATCCATATTTGTATGGTTTTATTGAGACAGACCCAAGATAATTTAGGCTGTTGCAGCTTTATTTGGCCGGTTTTGGCCGGTTTGTTGGGTAAGAAGGGTTAAATTTCCCCTTCTGTTCAGTTTCTATATATCCCCTAATTTGCAGAAGATAAAATGCATAATCGAGGTGACTTTAACCCTTTACCCAACAGAACGGCCCTGTGCCAATGCATTCTCTTATATATGCGAGTCGACCATAGGTCGCCTCGCATATATAAGAGAATGCATTGGCTTAACACATTAAAAATTATAAAATTGTTAAAGAATGTAAGAAAAAATGGTAAAAAGTGTTAAAAAAAGATTTTTTTTAGGCCAATGCATTCTCTTATATATGCGAGGCGACCTATGGTCGACTCGCATATATAAGAGAATGCATTGGCACAGGGCATAACTGTAACCATCACAATGTGGTCAATGAGCCGGTTCCAATGATATCCATATTTGTATGGTTTTATTGAGACAGACCCAAGATAATTTAGGCTGTTGAAGCTTTATTTGGCCGTTTTTGGCCGGTTTGTTGGGTAAGAAGGGTTAATTTTCCCCTTCTGTTCAGTTTCTATATATCCCCTAATTTGCAGAAGATAAAATGCATAATCGAGGTGACTTTAATATGAGTGAATATCACCAACTTCAACTGGGTAACTTCAATCTGAGTCTAGGTCTCTCATAGCAGTTGAGGACTAAGCGGGATGAGGTTCCAGAGGTGACTTTGGTGATGCTAGCGATCCCTGTGTGGGATAGCATCACTAAATTCACCCTATGGGGACCTCATTCTGCGAATCAAATATTTGCCTGCTTTCAGTCAATTTTTTGGACTGAAATGGTCATAAGTTTGAATATTTCCAAACTTAGGGAGGTGCACAGACATATATGTAATTTGCCTCATATACCACAAAGGAGCACGGCGGGTTAGTGTGATTGACAGCTCAAAAGAGCATTGCGCAAATGCCCTAAGGGAAAACACAAAGGCGCATGGGCGTGGTTTACTCCTTTCACGCGCCGAAGTCGTGCGGAATTGGATTACATGTTGTCACAAACAGGCATGGGCGTGGTCTTCTAAGACGCGTGTTGGTAATTATGATCACATCGTGCGTGAATCGGATTAGGACCAGACAAATGGCAGTGCCTAACTAAACATTTGCGCATGTGCATAATAACACATTAACGCATGCCATAAAAACATTATTCAATGCGCAAATGTCGATGCCGTAATAAGATTATGCTACATTCGCGCATGCCATATATTGAGTAATAATTAACGAACTACAACATTTTTGTCCCATCACCATTTATTCGAGCTTTGGACCGACAAGTTAAACTTGGCTGGGTTAGACATATGTTTGTCATTAATTTTTTTTTTTTTTAAACTTGATACTATTTTTTTCAAGTTGTCATCATATTTTTTTTTTTTTTTTTTTTTTTTTTTTTTTTTTAGTGTATACGAACATCAATGAAAACAATTACATACACAATCTTATTATAATAGCGCCGACAATTTACTTTTATACAAAGTATTATCAAAGAAAATGATTTCTGTATTTAATTTAATTGTTCTAGTTTTACGTATATGTATGACTAAATGATATCACATTGAAACATTATTCAATGCGCAAATGTCGGTGCTATATAATAAGATTGTTATACGAGAACAAAACATGTAGAATATATTATCATAATCTGTTCAGTTATTTTGTTGCAGTCTCTGCTTTGCCGCGATTTCTAATAGCCAGAAAAACCGAAGCATGAATGATCAAATTGGCTGGCGCCATGTATGTTAACTGGTTCTGTATACGTCGCAATCCACTATTGGCCTGTTCAACAACTTGGCTATTTATGCCACGGACACTTGTATCAGATTTATAGGTATCCATGCTGTATCCTAATGTACACCCTATGTGGCCACGGAAATGCATTCTATCCACACTGGTAACCAAGACGCGGTCTTTCCTAGCACTTCCTGTTATAGACGGCAAAGAGACGGGGACAGGTTCTTCTTGAATTTTGGTAACTAAATCCCGCCGATCCCGCCTCAATATAACTGTCAGCGCCTGCGGGTTTGTCAATACAGGAATCACGTTACCGCAGAGCCACACAATGCTCCTTTGTCGGCTTAACTACGGCAAAACGCTGTGCGCCTTTGTGTTAATCCCGCTAAATTACATACCTCGCACAGAGGTGTGTCATTAAAACAAATAAAAAAAACATTGCAGGTCATTTGGGTTTTTGATGCAAATATAATTTGAAATGGGACACCTATATCCGCAGGGGGTGAAATTTCAGTCCATGCGACAAACTAAATATCTCAAATCAGCCTAAATTCTGTACACCTATCGAAATATAAGTGGTTAAAATCAAGGAATTGCAATTGTGTTTTTATTTTGACTAATATTGATAGGATAACACTTTCATGACTGGAGATTCCTGAAATTTTGCGAAAAACCCTTTGCCAGTGCATTCATTTATAAATAAGAGAATAAATTGGCTGGATGTCGATTTTAGACCCCAAGGCGGAGCCGAGGGGTTCAAAAAGAGACATCCAGGTATTAAATCTGCATATACCCCATGATGTTGCCTGAGATAAGGATTTCGTCCCCACAACAATAACCATGTCTCCTTAATTTAAGTGTGTTTTTCATAGGTTATCCGATTAATTCACACCAATAAGAATAATTCAGTAGCTGACCTAAGGATCCGGTGTTAGGTGATGTCAAATTCGGCGTGCGAGAGCAACGTCACGATTGGCGGAAACTGCCAGTTCAAGGGTCATTCATATACCCCCGATGTTTCACGTGCTCATATAGCCCCGATGTTTGGCGCACGTTCTCTTATACACCTGTCAAGGATGATGTGGGACATGGTGATTTAAACGTGGCGTTGTAGCCAATCAGATTGCTAGTTACAACCGGATGTGGGGACAATTTCATTTAATTTTCCCCTTCTGTTCAGTTTCTATATATCCCCTAATTTGCAGAAGATAAAATGCATAATCGAGGTGACTTTAACCCTTTACCCAACAGAACGGCCCTGTGCCAATGCATTCTCTTATATATGTGAGTCGACCATAGGTCGCCTCGCATATATAAGAGAATGCATTGGCTTAACACATTAAAAATTATAAAATTGTTAAAGAATGTAAGAAAAAATGGTAAAAAGTGTTAAAAAAAGATTATTTTTTTAGGCCAATGCATTCTCTTATATATGCGAGGCGACCTATGGTCGACTCGCATATATAAGAGAATGCATTGGCACAGGGCATAACTATAACTATCACAATGTGGTCAATGAGCCGGTTCCAATGATATCCATATTTGTATGGTTCTATTGAGACAGACCCAAGATAATTTAGGCTGTTGCAGCTTTATTTGGCCGTTTTTGGCCGGTTTGTTGGGTAAGAAGGGTTAATTTTCCCCTTCTGTTCAGTTTCTATATATCCCCTAATTTGCAGAAGATAAAATGCATAATCGAGGTGACTTTAATATGAGTGAATATCACCAACTTCAACTGGGTAACTTCAATCTGAGTCTAGGTCTCTCATAGCAGTTGAGGACTAAGCGGGATGAGGTTCCAGAGGTGACTTTGGTGATGCTAGCGATCCCTGTGTGGGATAGCATCACTAAATTCACCCTATGGGGACCTCATTCTGCGAATCAAATATTTGCCTGCTTTCAGTCAATTTTTTGGACTGAAATGGTCATAAGTTTGAATATTTCCAAACTTAGGGAGGTGCACAGACATATATGTAATTTGCCTCATATACCACAAAGGAGCACGGCGGGTTAGTGTGATTGACAGCTCAAAAGAGCATTGCGCAAATGCCCTAAGGGAAAACACAAAGGCGCATGGGCGTGGTTTACTCCTTTCACGCGCCGAAGTCGTGCGGAATTGGATTACATGTTGTCACAAACAGGCATGGGCGTGGTCTTCTAAGACGCGTGTTGGTAATTATGATCACATCGTGCGTGAATCGGATTAGGACCAGACAAATGGCAGTGCCTAACTAAACATTTGCGCATGTGCATAATAACACATTAACGCATGCCATAAAAACATTATTCAATGCGCAAATGTCGATGCCGTAATAAGATTATGCTACATTCGCGCATGCCATATATTGAGTAATAATTAACGAACTACAACATTTTTGTCCCATCACCATTTATTCGAGCTTTGGACCGACAAGTTAAACTTGGCTGGGTTAGACATATGTTTGTCATTAATTTTTTTTTTTTTTAAACTTGATACTATTTTTTTCAAGTTGTCATCATATTTTTTTTTTTTTTTTTTTTTTTTTTTTTTTTTAGTGTATACGAACATCAATGAAAACAATTACATACACAATCTTATTATAATAGCGCCGACAATTCACTTTTATACAAAGTATTATCAAAGAAAATGATTTCTGTATTTAATTTAATTGTTCTAGTTTTACGTATATGTATGACTAAATGATATCACATTGAAACATTATTCAATGCGCAAATGTCGGTGCTATATAATAAGATTGTTATACGAGAACAAAACATGTAGAATATATTATCATAATCTGTTCAGTTATTTTGTTGCAGTCTCTGCTTTGCCGCGATTTCTAATAGCCAGAAAAACCGAAGCATGAATGATCAAATTGGCTGGCGCCATGTATGTTAACTGGTTCTGTATACGTCGCAATCCACTATTGGCCTGTTCAACAACTTGGCTATTTATGCCACGGACACTTGTATCAGATTTATAGGTATCCATGCTGTATCCTAATGTACACCCTATGTGGCCACGGAAATGCATTCTATCCACACTGGTAACCAAGACGCGGTCTTTCCTAGCACTTCCTGTTATAGACGGCAAAGAGACGGGGACAGGTTCTTCTTGAATTTTGGTAACTAAATCCCGCCGATCCCGCCTCAATATAACTGTCAGCGCCTGCGGGTTTGTCAATACAGGAATCACGTTACCGCAGAGCCACACAATGCTCCTTTGTCGGCTTAACTACGGCAAAACGCTGTGCGCCTTTGTGTTAATCCCGCTAAATTACATACCTCGCACAGAGGTGTGTCATTAAAACAAATAAAAAAAACATTGCAGGTCATTTGGGTTTTTGATGCAAATATAATTTGAAATGGGACACCTATATCCGCAGGGGGTGAAATTTCAGTCCATGCGACAAACTAAATATCTCAAATCAGCCTAAATTCTGTACACCTATCGAAATATAAGTGGTTAAAATCAAGGAATTGCAATTGTGTTTTTATTTTGACTAATATTGATAGGATAACACTTTCATGACTGGAGATTCCTGAAATTTTGCGAAAAACCCTTTGCCAGTGCATTCATTTATAAATAAGAGAATAAATTGGCTGGATGTCGATTTTAGACCCCAAGGCGGAGCCGAGGGGTTCAAAAAGAGACATCCAGGTATTAAATCTGCATATACCCCATGATGTTGCCTGAGATAAGGATTTCGTCCCCACAACAATAACCATGTCTCCTTAATTTAAGTGTGTTTTTCATAGGTTATCCGATTAATTCACACCAATAAGAATAATTCAGTAGCTGACCTAAGGATCCGGTGTTAGGTGATGTCAAATTCGGCGTGCGAGAGCAACGTCACGATTGGCGGAAACTGCCAGTTCAAGGGTCATTCATATACCCCCGATGTTTCACGTGCTCATATAGCCCCGATGTTTGGCGCACGTTCTCTTATACACCTGTCAAGGATGATGTGGGACATGGTGATTTAAACGTGGCGTTGTAGCCAATCAGATTGCTAGTTACAACCGGATGTGGGGACAATTTCATTTAATTTTCCCCTTCTGTTCAGTTTCTATATATCCCCTAATTTGCAGAAGATAAAATGCATAATCGAGGTGACTTTAACCCTTTACCCAACAGAACGGCCCTGTGCCAATGCATTCTCTTATATATGTGAGTCGACCATAGGTCGCCTCGCATATATAAGAGAATGCATTGGCTTAACACATTAAAAATTATAAAATTGTTAAAGAATGTAAGAAAAAATGGTAAAAAGTGTTAAAAAAAGATTATTTTTTTAGGCCAATGCATTCTCTTATATATGCGAGGCGACCTATGGTCGACTCGCATATATAAGAGAATGCATTGGCACAGGGCATAACTATAACTATCACAATGTGGTCAATGAGCCGGTTCCAATGATATCCATATTTGTATGGTTCTATTGAGACAGACCCAAGATAATTTAGGCTGTTGCAGCTTTATTTGGCCGTTTTTGGCCGGTTTGTTGGGTAAAGGGCTAATATGAGTGAACATCACCAACTGGGTAACTTCAATCTGAGTCTAGGTCTCTCATAGCAGTGGAGGACTAAGCGGGATGAGGTTCCAGAGGTGAATTTGGTGATGCTAGCGATCCCTGTGTGGGATAGCATCACTAAATTCACCCTATGGGGACCTCATTCTGCGAATCAAATATTTGCCTGCTTTCAGTCAATTTTTTGGACTGAAATGGTCATAAGTTTGAATATTTCCAAACTTAGGGAGGTGCACAGAGGTGTGTCATTAAAACAAATAAAAAAAACATTGCAGGTCATTTGGGTTTTTGATGCAAATATAATTTGAAATGGGACACCTATATCCGCAGGGGGTGAAATTTCAGTCCATGCGACAAACTAAATATCTCAAATCAGCCTAAATTCTGTGGTTAAATATAAGTGGTTAAAATCAAGGAATTGCAATTGTGTTTTTATTTTGACTAATATTGATAGGATAACACTTTCATGACTGGAGATTCCTGAAATTTTGCGAAAAACCCTTTGCCAGTGCATTAATTTATATATAAGAGAATAAATTGGCCTAACAATATTTATCTTGACCTTGTAAGCCAGTGCATTCTCTTATATATGCGAGGCTCCCTATGGGAGATTCGCATTTATATAAGAGAATGCACTGGCACAGGATCTTTAATGCTGCACCAACACAGCTCCCATCATGAAAGGATTAAGTAATGTAAGGGTGTTCTCATTGGCACTGCATACAACTGGTATTGTTACAGGGCTGGCGGTCGAGAAAATCCAGGAGGGCTATTAATAGCCCTCCTAGATTTGACTAGGAGGGCTAGGCTATACCCTCCTCAACTTTTACAGTTATGATTTTTTATACCTTAGTTACTACTGCGCTTAGTTTGTCTATTTTTGACGTTTAACTTAATCTAAATTAATTTTGTTATGTAGACAAAAAAAATGTCCAGAGTTGTGAATGTCAAATCCCCAACAGTATGGTATGGTGAATAATTAATTATGTTTTATATGTTATGATAATTAATATGAACCACAAACAAAACGTAAGAGTGTTTGTACTCAACAATTTGTCAGTCGCTGTCCAACCCATGCAACGAAATTGGGTGAGTTTGTCGATGTTTAAAGCATTTTCTACGTTGTGAAATGTTAAATAGAATAGACAATCAAGTGGCATATTAAATCCAGTATATGTACACATGAATACAGTTACAAATGACTGCTTTATTTGTCAAAGTAATCCATATTCCATCACCAATGACAAGACCGCTTTCGCAGATAGCTGCGTCCAGCGATCAGGTCGCTTAGTATAGATTTACTGGGTGTTTATAATTGGGGACATGGAGAATAGTTTCTCAACTTTAATAATTGAATAACATTGTAAACAAGAATATTCATCACAGTGATTGATAACTTGGAGACATTAGCTCATTATATTAAGATTGTCAATCGAAGCGAGAAAATTATTGATTTAAAATAGTGATATACAATTTTCTCTGATAGGAACCGGAAACGAAACGAAAGGTTGAACTAAATCGAGACGGTGACATTTGGTTCTCACTATCCACAGTTATATGTTGCTTTTATCCAGTGAAATATATTGTAAGCTCAATCTTATGAAGAGAAATAATTTATTTTGTCCTTAGAATCAATCAAAAGATCCGATTTACGGAACATTTTGTTCCGGAATTTAATGATTCCGCCATTTGACATTACCATCTGTTGCAGAGATCACGCATGCGCACACTGTACAATGTAAATCTTTACAATTTTGATGTAGTAAAACACGATAAAATAACTTAATAAATTTCCTATTGTTGATGAGGCGGGCTATAAAAAGCCTACCTTGGAAAATTCTAGACGGGCTGTTGGCGGGTAGCCCGCCAGCCCGCCTTGAGATTTCCAGGCCTGATTGTACAGAAATTTTGTGATGAAAATGTCAAATCCAGGTAAAATAAGTGCACTGAGAATTGTACGTACCACAAATGGCAGGGGAAACTGATGAAAAGTGCACTTTATTGTCCCCCCCCCCCCCCCCCCCCCCCGAAAAATTTCAGAGGACTATTATAATCAGCATGTTCATGCACCCACATCCTTGTGCACATGATATCTTGAGCAATATTCAACAGAATGTCTTCTTATTTTGTACGTGGTTTACATTTGAGAAGACGCAGGCCAAGTTCCAATGTGGTCATGGTCCGATTATTTTTGACTGAGTTATGCCTTTTTTTTTACTTATAAATCAGTGTTTTTGTGTTGTCCTCATGGTAACTTGAGCTATATTCAACAGAATTTCTTGATATTTGGTATTTGGTTTAAACTTGAGATATCTCCGGTCAAGTTCGAATGTAGTCACGGTCCGATGATTTTTGTGGGAGTAGCGTCACTTTTCGTTTCGTTTGTGTACGTAATTCGTTTCGTGTTTTTTGTTTTCTCCTCAACTTGAGGCTCCAGACGGTTCCTTATTTCTAAACAATAGAAATCAGACAGACGTCTTGACAATAACTAAAGACGCACATAGCTTACTTGTGACGAAACCAAATATTGCACTTTTGTGCAACATGTACGGTGTGATAACTTACGATTGCGGAAGCACGTGGTCAGGTATAAGAAGTCTCCTATTTTCATGCTATACGTTTTCACTTTCAAGTTTCAGTCGACTCGATTCGCTTATTTAATACGTTCTATTGCTATGTGAATAACGTATACTGCCAAGTCATACATGGACCTGCTCTGTTAGTTCGCAGAATGTCGTACAGGATAGCAATGTCTCCTTTGTAATAATTTACATGAATAAATCTACATGAATAAATCAGAAAGATAGTCCTTGTTATCAGATGACATTTGACATTTCTTTTCACTGAGCGATCTGTAACATTGTTTTAACGCTCAATACCTGCGAATCTACACCTGCCAGTCTGTATGAACGTGAGGTCTTGTATTAGACACATGGCACATGTAATAAAACATTACAGCGACTTCAAGGTATTTAGAAATTCTGCCTTGTCTATCGCGATTAAATTTCCTAATATCTCGTTGTATCATTAGTACAATAGTTACTAACGCTCAGTACCAGGGAGATTATATTCGTTAACACATATATACCACACTTCAAATTGATGTGTTGTCTGTTGATATAACTATAGTGTTGCATTCTTTACATCTATGTATGTACAGTATGGCTGTAACAATTTGGATTACTACGAGTCAGGCGATTGGTTTGATTGGGGCCTAGGACAACCTGATTTACAAGCTTTGGCGACAATCAAATTTCATTCCAAAGTTTGTTATCAAATGAAATATCAATCATATCATTCTTTGTCCTCATTTCGGCGAAACTTGGGTATATTTCTTTACACCCACTCTACCAATATTGTTGAATAGATTGCCCTGTTCAACGACTGCTAAGATATGAAAACGTAGTAACCTGCCACTCCAGCTGCACTTGACTCACTTTACTTAAATGTACCCCAGTGATTCTACCCGTGGTAAGAAATCTTTGGAGCCATCTTGGATGTTCGCCTTGAAGCGAGCCCACTGGCCTACTTGTGGCAAGTAACCATATCCAATGGGACCTTGGTAAAACAGGGAAAGCTTTGTCTTCAATACGGCGCACCTTGTTCATACGGGGCAATGCCGGCATGGTCAGGGTGTTGTAACGATTTATTGGCTTGCTAGCATCTCACTGAATTTTAATTAAATCGATGTTTCTCCTTATTATCATCAGCCAGATGATTTAAGATTTACGCCGTCCACGGGTTAGCAATTAGAATTGTAAATCTTTATGATGTAACGACTGTGATCAGAAGATGTCACCAACTTAAAACATCTGACCTCTTATCCTCAGACATTATACAGTTATCGCATTGTTTCGAGGTTGACATGATGAATTGTCAACCGGAGGAAGGCAATATTCACCAAGGCTGTAGGCCGAGGTGAATATTGACGTCCAAGGGCTGACAATTCCTCGTGTCAACCAAGAAACAATTTGATAACTGTTTTATTATATGAAACGCGCTTTGATTGGACAAGACGTTGTGACGTTGAACGTCGCTGGGAAAATCCTATCTATTTTCAGGTCTGATAATAAGTTATGTTTTTAAACCCCTGAAGTATCTGACATCACACATTAACCTCTTGTTTGATTAATGAGGTGAACATCGTTAGATATCTCGATACTTTCGTTACGTTTTAACATAGGAATTGGGAAAGAAACTTATGATCATATAATAATAGTGTTTGTCAATACATTAAATTTTTGGTCCCATTGACATATTATGGTTTAAGTGCCTCAATGCCATCTTACAGTAGGACCTAATATGCATCGGAATTGGCGAGCGTGCAATATGTATTGCACGCCGTAATAGTTCCATACATTGTACATGGCAATAATATGGTATCAGGGCCTCATGTATGCTGTCCGAACTGACTATGCTTACATATGGTGAACAGTTTTCACCTCAATACTGACATACTTTGCAGTTTTCATCAGTGAATAATAACGACAAACAGCGAAATAGAAAGCATAAATATGTTCACATGCTCCAGATTCACTGCCAATAGTCTTTCCAATAGAGTCCATCACTTGGCTCATTAACTTCTATTTCCAAATATATCGATACGATAATCTGCCAAATAGCTTTCACTCATGTATGACGCGCAGTTACATGCAACACATTTATATTGCGCATGGCCACTGCCCTTATGATTTCCACAAAAGAGTCCCAACCATGACTCTTTTCCTTCTATTGCCATATATCCAAATGATTATCTGGCGAATATCAGAAAGGACTGCATTTGTATTGTCACATGTCGAAAGCGAGATTACATGCATAGTGTTTATATTGCGCACATCCACTGCCAATATATTTCCAAAGAGGCCAAGACATGGCTCTTCATCTATTGTCACATATCCAATGATTATCTGGCGAATAGATTCAATACAAGCATAACGAAAATGAAGGCATTTGTATCGTCACGTCCGCTGTCAGCGCACTTTCCTAACGGAAACCGCCTAGTTCTTGCACATGTGCATTCGGAACTCATCCTCATAAACGAGAAAAGACGGTATCTTACCTGTAATAGCAGGTAAGATCACGTGGCCAGGGGTATAAAGTAATTTTATATTAACCTTTCTTTCCATTCAATAACCAACAGACTGTATTGTATATTAACCTTGCTTTGTTATAACTAACAGCATGTCTTGCAGTCGAACGTGATTCGAATTTGATGGCCACACACCATGCGGGTTGCTCAATCACGGGTGTATTACTTGTCATAGTTCGGGTGAGGGCATATTAGTCTATGATTACGAACTTTGAGCAACAGTACCAGTCTTTACCTCGGGCAGGACCAGTTCTGGCCCCCGGTCCTGCTACGGCAGTCAGAACCAGTGGTAGGCGGGTGCTGCAATTTGTTGATTAGGGCAACCAATCTTCAAGGCCTATTGCCCCGGCATCTTACTCTCAGGTGCCTAATGGTAGTGTCAGTACGATTATTAATTTTCGAGAAAAATCCCATCGATACACTATTATTCCACATAGAGTGAAGTTTCCATTAGTATTGTTGATTTCGGCCTGGATTCCTGCCAAGAAGTTCTGTTTTTAGGCCATCACGATTATTGGGCACCTGGGAGTAGCCTTTAGCGGCTGTTCTGGGTGGGGAAGACTCATTGTCACGTGACGCTCTTGCTCATAGACATAGCGAACCAGCCAAATGGCCTTCTGACTCTTCCCCATGGTGCAGTGGCCCACATCATTACAAGATGGGGTCCAGTCGATCCCCTGGAATCGTACTCCTTCGGGATACCTCCGGGCCTGCTTCTCCGCCGTCATGTGATCATAGTGGTATGTCATCGACATTTATTCCAGTTTGGTCAGGACCACCTGCCTTTGGTCAAATGGCTCATCAGAACTTATTCCCTCTGCTCTTCTGGCCTTGGGGGCGCAGCCTATTCTACATGGGCCATTGATGATGCCCCAGAATTTTGGAGGGGGTGACCTTGGACAGGACATAGCTCCTTATCACAAATGCACGAGCATTTGTCTTGCGTCGAACCATTTCAGAGTAGGCCTCTTCCACAGTCTGGTATCCCAACTTGATGCAGGCAATTCTGTTGCTGGCGTCGATCCTGACATGCTTCTCTGCATCACATGGCGTCGGCAGGTTTGACGACGATGAGCAAGAATCGCGGGTCCCCAGGCACACTGTCGGACGAGGATTCTGACATTCCTCTGGTAAGTGATTTTGTAAAGGATGAGGACACCGGTTGATCTCTTATATTGCTTCCTTTAAACAATTTGCGATACAGTACCAGTATTTACCTCCGTCAGGAAGGCTCCAGCACTGTAGCCTTTGGAGGATGTTCTGGGTGGGGAAGACTTGTTGTTGCGTGCCTCCAAGAGCTGCACCAGCCAACCAGCCTTCTGACTCTTCCCCACGGTGCAGTGGCCCACATATCCACAAGATGGGGTCCAGTCGATCCCCTGGAATCGTAGACCTTCGGGATACCTCCAGGCCACTCCTCCACCAGTCATTTTGCCACTTTGATCATTCTGCTACATTTGGTCATTTTGAAATGTACCCGAAACTTGTCATGTGTGCCATCATAGATCAGTGATGCTTCTATGCCTGTTCATCAAGTCCTCAGTGGTGTTCTCTAATCTATATCTATACTGGTATGCAATGATACCTTGGATCATGATGGCGTTCCCTCTCTACATTATACGAAGCTGGAGTAGGGCTTTGTGGCATGATATAATGATACATCATACATCGCTATGATATCTGCAGCATATCATTTTATATCAGGTTTGTGTATCACAGGGAGCAAATTACTTTTGCAATTTTGATTAGCAAATAACCTCACATTGACATGATTAGATAGCATTTTATAACATCATATAAAATTCCTAGTTATTATCCATCTTTAAGTAGCAAATTGCGATGCGATACCAGTTAATTTGCTCCCTGGTGTATCATACGCATCCTGATATCTTATGACATACACAATGGCTACATGTGACGTGAAGGGCAAGAAGTCTCTTCAAAAGTTATACTTGCTCGGTTGTCTCACTCGCATGAATTATATGGCACTACCTGGGATGTTTCTTTCAAAAACAAGGGGGGGGGGGGGGGTACACGTTTGAGCAATGTCGGAATCTGAATTGGGAGTTCTTTCACGTAACATAATCATATCTGATTCATGACTAAATCACATTTACATGAAATCTGTTTCGGAAGAGTGCATTCCCATCGAATTTGGATATTAATTAACTTTATTGCTCGTGCCTCCTCCTGGGTTTGCATTCTAATCCATATAGTTCAGTTGAAGGGCTTTCCTTGGCGGAAAAATATAATTTTTTAAATTATAATTAATTTTTCCTTAAGGGAAGCCCGAAACTGAACTATCATAGATCCCTCCCATGGTGATGCCATTCCCAACCCCGCGACTCGCAAATCTCATGATTTAGTCGGTTTAAAAAACTGATCAGATAATAACAATGCGGGATTTACTTGGGCGTATTTATGCGTGACTAATCTGAGCTCGGGTGTGAAACAGAGTCGGACGGCAATAAAATTCTAACCCTCCTGATTGACACAAGGCCGGAGATCTAATCCATATACATGTAGTTCAGTTTCGGGCTACCCTTAAGGAAAAATTTATTATAATTTTAAAAATTTAATTTTTGTGTTGACTGCATGGTAACTTGAGCAATATTTAACAGAATTTCTTTATATTTGGTACGTCGTTCTCCTTTGAGAAGAGGATGCAGGCCAAGTTCTATTTTATTCCATTTATAAATAACATTTGTGTTGTCTCAATGATAAATTGAGATTTCTTCAAAAGAATCTCTTGATACTTGCTGAGTGACTCTCGTTTGAGAACATGTTGGTCATTGTCTAGTTTGAGTCAAATTTTGCCAGAATTTAAGTTGTTTGTTTAAAAAAAAGCCAACGTCCCAAAAAGCCACCTTGATTCTTTCTATCAGGTACCAACCTAGAAGGCGACTAAGGAAACTGAGACCAACCAACTAGGGAGAGATGATTGCCCTAAAATGTGTCCCATTCTCCCTAATTTTATCCTGGGGGGAAGTGACTCTCTCATATACCAGTATGTATGTTACCAAATAGAATATTTAAAATATACTTACTGAATTTCTCCCAAAATTCCGGATGACTATTGTAATCAGCCACGTCCATTCGGGCGTCCATTCATTAACATTTTTGGTTATTGACAGATATCTCCAGTTTTAATTTTTTTATCCAAACAAAAGTTGGTACATGTATGTGTGTTTCTTGGCCAAAAATACAGACCAAACTTAAAATATTGGTCTCATCCAAATATTTTTACATGAGTTACGGCCATTTTTCAACTTAATTCACCTGATTTAATAAAAATTTACAAGTAAACTAACAGACATATTTAGCCACGACCCAACAATTCTCTTGTTGATGAAATATATCACATGGTACGCATGACTGGTCGGGAAATAATTGCCACAGGCAACTGAAATTTAGACCCGGAACTAGCCAATAAATGTGGAGGTGGATTGCTTCGTTGGCGTGTACCCCAGCAATAAGTAATAGAATATAAATATGCGCACACACTTTTTTCAAAATGTTTTGGGCTGAGAAACGAGGGTGGCAAGAACATCCAAAATAAATTTTTTCCACACTCAAAAACAGATTTCCTCCATACTATTCGACTATTGTTGACATTAAATTGATTTGAAACACTTCGGTTGGGTGATCAAATATAAATGGAGTATAATCTTGCTCAAAGTAGTTATTTTTACGAATATTAATCCAAATTTCCAGCACACACACCGTCATTCTTATATATTAACTAATTGCAATGACTCTCAATGGCGAAATCATTTACGTTAGTTTATCGCATATTGTTGCGTCCCGAATCGAGATGTAAATATTTACAATTATGCGTAGTTCAGATGATGATATCTATGGAGTGGTATGGTCGATATCTTTCAGATTTTCGGAGATGTTAGTAGAATGCTACATTTCCACAGTTGGCAAAGTGCCTGAGTACTAACTTATCAGTTTCACGCACCCGAACAAGTCCATAATATGTCTTTAAAACTTAGAGATAATGTAATTTTAACATCAGAATTGCTCTTAGGCAGTCATTATAGATTGTTTCTTGTAATATTACTAAATGACCAGATGTCAGTCACTCGGAACATAAAATGCATGGACACGTTGCATAAGCAATCACTGCCATGTATGGGAAGCCAAATTGACATTTAATAAATAATTGAACTTAAGTGCAATATGTAATCTCTAATTGCGCTTAAGCGCAATAAGGGAATCTCTAATTGCTCTTAAGCGCAATAAGGAAATATTTAATTGCGCTTAAGCTCAATTAGGAATACCTAATTGCACTTAAGCGCAATAAGGAATCTCTTATTGAGCTTAAGCGCAATAAGAAGTATTCTTAATGTGCTTAAGTGCAATAAGGAATATTCTTATTACGCAATATTCTTATTGCGCTTAATTGCAATAAAAGCTATTTGCGCTTAAGCGCAATACGGGATATTCCTTATTGCGCTTAAGCGCAATTAGCCACATTACATAAACTCCCTATAATTCAAATGGTGTAGTCCATGGTACAATGGGTGGAGTAAATATAGGATAAATCTACCATTCGCAGAGGGGTGATCTCATGAGTGAGATATTAATTGCGCAATAAGGATGTAATTGCGCTTAAGCGCAATAAGGAATGTCTTATTGTGCTTAAGCGCAATAAGAATATTCCTTATTGCGCGTCAGAGCGCAATAAGGAATATCTTATTGTGCTTAAGCATAATAAGGTATCTCTAATTGCACTTAAGCGCAATAAGGAATATCTTATTGTGCTTAAGCATAATAAGGTATCTCTAATTGTACTTAAGCGCAATAAGGAATATTCTTATTGCGCTTAAGCGCAATTAGAGATTCCTTATTGCGCTTAAGTGCAATTATCTATTAAATGTCAATTTGGCTTCCCATAGCCATGTCAAACTGAGCTAATCACATGCACCAATCTGTAATAGGTAGTTGATAGGAAACAGACAGTAAGTGTTGAAAACGCTAATATTCTTCCGACAAATTTTGATTTCATTTTTCTAGGGGATGTGTGTCGAAAAATCGTCGGGAAATACTTGCGAAAACGGGAAAACATTTGGGTCGAGGGGTGGGTGTGTTCTAAAAATGGGCAAATGTAAAAACAGTATTACAAGTGTCTCAACAATTTTTCTGACACCTCCCCCCCCCCCCCCCCCTGGAGAAACGGGAAATTTGACTCTATGGCCTAAATGCTCTGCTCATATTTTCAGGAAGATGATTTTCCATTGGAGAAGGACAAAGACACATTGGATCAGGCAGGTGATTCTCAATTAGCAGAAAGAATAAATAAAAAACTTAAAAAAGAGAATGAATCTGACGGTGCTGATCCTCCACGAAATAGAGTGACGAAATGGGATATAGCTCCAAGTGAAGAGAATGAAGAAATGAAACAGGACCCGCCTCCCATGGAGGAGTCCAAAAATGATAAACCCCCGACGGATGAATCCGAGATGATTAGTGTGAGTGAACAGGACGATGGGAAGTTGACAGATACTGAGGTCACTAAGGAACGTTCCAGTAAATCAGTTAGTAAATCCAGTAAAGGTAGTGACACTGTTGTTAAGGAGGCTATTGCTAAGGATGACAGTGCTAAGGAGGCTGTTGCTAAGGAGGACAGTGCTAAGGAGGCTGTTGCTAAGGACAGCCACATCAGTGACAAATCAGTTACTAATGTAACTAAGGCCAGCAAACACAAAAGTCATTCACCGGCAAAGGAGAAAGTTCATCACAGCGATTCTTCAACAAAGGAAGGTAAAGAAGAGAAGAAACCGGAAGTTTCGAATGTTAAAGAAAAGCATTCAACGACAGAGGGGTCACAGGACAAGGAGAAGCAAAATGAAAAGGAGAAGAAAAAACAAAGAAAGTATGTAGTATTTAGCTGTGTATTCCTAAACAAAATAGGGAAATAACAGTACAGGGCCTGTTAACAGTACAGGGTGGAAATCTTGCAAAACTAAATAACAGTACAGGGCAGAATAATAGTACAGGGCAGTACATTGGAACTACTACCCTGTGCCAATGCATTCTCTTATATATGCGAGTCGACCATAGGTCGCCTCGCATATATAAGAGAATGCATTGGCCTAACAATTTTTAATCATTTTTTTTAACAAATGTTTTTTACATTTTTTAGGACATAAAATAAAAAAAACATCCATTACCCTGCATAGAGCCCCACATATATATAGAAGCATATATAAGAGTGTCGTCTGCTCATGTTTGTCTGGGGCTCTGTATGGGTGAAATTATAAAATTGTTAAAGAATACAAGAAAAAATTATTAAAATTGTAAAAAATTGTTAGGCCAGTGCATTCTCTTATATATGCGAGGCGACCTATGGTCGACTCGCATATATAAGAGAATGCATTGGCACAGGGTAAAATTTTTTTAGATACTGTTCCACTCTGCATGGTACTATTGTCCCTAGGGATATAAAAGCTCAGTGTTTTAGTTTTAGTTGTGTAATTTGTTTCTCCGATCTCGACACTCATGTTCCTGTTTTTTCACTCCCATTGAAGATTGATAGATTGTTTTGCAGCTATTTTCGTGGCCAAAAGTTAATAAACATACAGAGGGCCAAATAAGGACCATGCATGTGGAAATTTATCGGGAAATTAATAAATGTACTTGTATGATTATTTGGAACTTGAGAGTAAGGGATAAAAAGTCGGGCAGGCGGGGTTAAATAAGGGTTTCCACTTTGGGATGGGGGAATGTGGCCGTATTTGGGAAGCACATACCAGGCGCCTGTCGGGAGAAAATTTGGATGTTTATCACTGAAAAGTAGCAATTTCCTTGCACTTGAGACAACAAGTAGGAACATTGAAGCTTCGTATAGAAACCAAATTAAAACAGACAGTCTTTCTTAGATCCCATGTTAATGAACTAAAAGCATGTAAGCACAACAGTATACAATGGATACAATGACTTTAAACAGTAGAATTATTAAAAGCGGACATCAAAGACCACCGCGTTTGGCAAAAGACACATTGTCATACTGTCTAGCAGTAACAGGTGTTAGTTACGTCATGAGCAGAGCTCGTGTCACGTGCTATTGTTCTGCATGCCTGATTTCTTTGTATTTTGTTCACAGTACCGATCAAAACAAGTTGTTGTAAAAATAAAAAGCCATTCCTCAGACGGAGATTACCTCATGCTGGATTCGTATAATGGATAATTTTGTATTATTTGAATAGGGAATAAATACACTGATAATAACTATCAATATTTTAATTGTTTTATTTTTAATTAAACATTTCTTTGATACAGACCTTGTTTTGAAGAAAAGTGTATGCACTAGCTGTTTGTCGCAGGGACTGCCAATTAAAACTCACCTGTGTTCATAGTTGTAGCTCAGAATTCAGCACCATAATGACTTACCGATGTATATTGCGCATTTTGAGGGGAAATATTGGGTCAGAAAATTGGGACTTATTGACAGAAATCTACGGTAAATTAAAATGCGAGAGGCTGATTACTATTAAACATTCGCCCGACAAAGCATTACACAGGATGGTGTAGACAACAGTGCATGTGGTCCGCGCTACTGAATATGTCTTATTCAGGCACCAAGTGTAGGACTCCTTGCAATATGTTAATCATCAGTATCAGTGATCACTCGTCCTGTGTAAAAAGCGGACTGACCAAGGTCTGTGGCTATTTTGTGACTCATATTCAGTCAAGGTTGGGGAGGAGAATGAGGCCGCTGGATGGCCAGCTTGCCGTAGTAGCGGAAACCCTGGTTAAATGAAATGTTTTTATATATTTTTTTAATTGTCCATAAGACAATAAAGATATTCGTGCTTAAAGACATATTATGGACTTGACTGGGTGCATGAAACTGGTAAGTTAGTACTCAGGCATTATGCCAACCTGGGCAATGTAGCATTCTACTAACATCGCCAAAATTTCAAAGAAATCGATCATACCACTCCATAGAAAACATTGTCTGAACTACAATCAATTGTAAATATTTACATCTCAATTCGGGACGCAACTATCGACGATAAACACACACAAATGATTTCGCCATCGAAAGTCATTGCATTTAATTAATATATCAGAATGAGGTGTGTTGTCAATTTGGATTAATATTCGTAAAAATAACTACTTTGAGCAAGATTATTCTCTATACCTATTTGATCACCCTACTGAAGTGTTTCACATTACTTTATTATTTGCCACTAACACAAATGATATAACAGGACACAATGAGAACATTATTATAGTACTGAGAGAGAAAATGAAGCCTGAATTATACTTTATGAAAAACGATCGCGACGATTGAACTGGCCCGTACACACAAGAAAACCTCCATCTTAAAACACCGACTTCAGATGTAAATAATGCAGATGTACGACTGATCAGTAGTTTTACTACAATCGTATATCAATAAACACAACTTTAAAGTTTGTTGTGGCGGAAGTCTTGATTAGGGACAGGTTACCGGAAACATCACAAATTTGTTTAGCCCTTTGGCTTAACAAATTTATTAATTGTTCATAACATAAGTTTTAATTGAGCTGAACTGCGACAAATCTGCCGATGAACTGCTGAACGGTATTTTGAACTGAATTCAGTGGTTGAGCAACGGTACCAGTACCAGTACCGGAAATGTATTTACTTGGACAATTTTTACTTTAGGCCAAAAAAAAAAGTTTTGGTTCTCAGGCCCCGCTGCATTGAATAAAAAGGGCCGCATTAGGCCTTTTTATTGCAATGCCTGATGTAATGACAAAAAAACTTTTTTTTTTTTTTTTTGGGGATTATATCAACATGTCCATAGCAGATATGTGTTGAATATTAGTGTGCATTGAGCTCTAACATGTAATGTGTTAAAAAGTGACTTGCAGGCTTAAAACATGAAGTAGATGACTACAATTAAGAAAATGATTAGCTGATCCTCATGCTCTTCTTACAATTAGTCATTGTGAACAACTTACACTAATTGTAACTTTATACAATTGAAAGCCACAGGACTAAATTCAGGATCACATATTAGAATGGGGAGGTATCAGTTTTTAGATAACAATAACAGTAGTTAATGTCAGGGGCATTATATATTGTTAGGTAATCTCAGTCATACACTGGTAGTACAATGTCATTTTTATATAAGACTAAATGAGTTTATATGCATAACAGTTCCCTCTACATTTCTGGTTATTACTAGACAGAGGAAGTTATCTTTGTCCATGCTTACTATGCGCAGAAAAAAATAAAAAATAAAAATAAAACCCTCCCTCCCTCATTGATTTGAAGAAAAAAATTGCCCGAGAACCAAAACACTTTTTTTTTTTGGCCTTACCGGTACTGAGTGTTGAATACCGTGGTACATGGTACTAGGTGGACCACGGTACCAGGTGGCACTCGCATTAGTAGTCTATATACAAGTGTATAAATGATGGATAACTTGATTTAGATGTTATTTGCAGTGTCAACAAAACCAAATTTTAACCACAGTTGTCATTGTTAAATAAACGGTGCTTATCCCTTTGGGTGCCAGGTCGATTTTTGTATCAACCCATATACCCTGTGCCAATGCATTATCTTATATATGCGAGTCGACCATAGGTCGCCTCGCATATATAAGAGAATGCATTGGCCTAACAATTTTTTTTTTTTTACAATTTTGATAATTTATTCTTATATTCTTTAACAGACTTATTTTGTAGGTTTAGGGCCGATGAGATGCGAAGTTGGATAATTTAAATTGCACACATCTTCTGAGTATATCTTTGGGTGCCACGGTAGCCTCAACCCAAAGTGACCAATTAGCGATGCTTCTATGAGTACAGAACATACACATACTGTGTGACCTAAACATAAACGACAATTACAAATGACCAATCGCTGACTGACTGAGCAACAAGTCACGATGCACATGGTCCCCCCCCCCTGGCATGCACTTGTAACTGACATGTACTTGTAACTGACATGCACATACACTTGTCCTCAGGGCTTGATTGGAATGACGGTTTTGTGCATTTTTTCGTTTATGTTGAAATAATTTAAATGATTGGTCAATACAGACAGCTTCAGCATTACATCATTGTATTTTATTTACAATTTTAATAGTCAGTAAACCTGTGTTCATGAATATAAACTGTTCATCATTAATTATATTGGATCGCTGAGGAAGCTTTTTCAACAGATTTGTAAAAATACCAAACAGAAAAGCTTACAGAGTACCGACCAGTCCTGTCAACCATCTTGAATCTTTGCTACATATCATATATACTAGTAGGAATGACGTTACTTGTTACCAATTTGGATATGACATCAATTACATGTATGGCGACTATGTCATCTATGCCTATTCGATCACAATATGTTGTACAGTCACCTTAATTCAAGTCACGCGTGTATCATCGACTCATCGACTTTACAGTTTACCTCTCCAAAACAAAGCGATCAGTTAGCGATGCCACTTCGTAAGATGGAACCTTACACTCATTGTTCAAAGACATTTTCAAAAAACTTTTTGCCAACTTAAATTTGCGTGGTGCTATATGTATCTTTGCTTGAAATGCTTGTTTTGAAGTGTTTTTGTTATATTTAAAATATATAATATGTCTTTAATATGTTACTATAAATATAATTTAAGGAGGATATTCCGAGCTTTATATGTTACATACATTTGTGGGAGGAGCTTTTGAAATTGATCTATTCTATAAATATATGTTTGTGAGGATCTGCTGAGAGTTGTCTGTTACTATAAATTTATTTTAGAGAGGACTTTCTAAGCTTTATATTTTACAATAAATATTCTTTAGGGAGGACTTTCTAAGCTTTATATTTTACTATAAATATACTTTAGGGAGGAGCTTCTGAGATTTGTATGTTACTATAAATATATTTTAGGGAGGATCTTCGCAAAGAAATAGAGCAACTTAAACAGGAATTGGTGGCGAAGAAAAAGTCGATAGATCAACGATCAAAGAAAGTCGAAGAAAAAGTCAGTGAGACACATGGTATGACCTATAAATAGAACATACATGGTATGTGTGGTATGTCTTATTAATAGAACAGCGATCGAAGAAAGTCGAAGAATAAATCAGCTACACACATTATGTGTGACCTATAAATAGAATAGACATGGTATGTATGGTATGTCCTATTAATAGAACAGCGATAGAAGAAAGTCAAAAAAATAAATCAGCAACACACATTATATGTGACCTATAAATAGAATAGACATGGTATGTATGGTATGTCCTATAAATAGAACAGCGATAGAAGAAAGTCAAAGAATAAATCAGCGACACATATTATATGTGACCTATAAATAGAATATACATGGTATGTATGGTATGTCCTATTAATAGAACAGCGATAGAAGAAAGTCAAAGAATAAATAAGCGACACATATTATATGTGACCTATAAATAGAACAGACATGGTATGTATGGTATGTCCTATTAATAGAACAGCGATCGGCGAAAGTCGAAGAATAAATCAGCTACACACATTATGTGTGACCTATAAATAGAATAGACATGGTATGTATGGTATGTCCTATAAAATAGAACAGCGATAGAAGAAAGTCAAAAAAATAAATCAGCGACACACATTATATGTGACCTATAAATAGAATAGACATGGTATGTATGGTATGTCCTATAAATACAGTACAGTGTTTGAATAAAGTGTAGTGTAAAACGACAGATACAGCATATCCTATAAAGCAATATTGTGGTATATATATTATATTATATAGATAATGAATGGCTTGGAGTTGACTATGGCAAAATAGTGGTCCTCGAGGAGGAATAGTCCACTCGCCTGCAGCTCGTGGACTATTCCTCCTCCAGGACCACTATTTTGGCATAGTCAACGACAAGACATTCATTATTTGTTATATTATATCGAACATTGGTGTCAATTCTCACACAATATCTGTGTCTGCTTTTGTCACATTTTTATTTACCGTGAATATTGGAAATCGGTCTCAGATTTTACAATTTACGGCAATCTGTTGACGATAGCAGGGTGGCATAACTATGTTATTAGCTACATCTATAACAGCACCTCTTCGTGATTCGTGCATTTATTGCTATAAATACGTCATTAGCAAAGACATTTTGGCTAAATTGTAGAAGTTAACTGGCTTAATTTCGATTAAAACGGATATGGAAATTATAAATAACTTCCGCTGGCATTACAAAATTAGGACTGGCAGCTTGCCAACCAAACGGACAAACTATTCAATACATTGGCTAGCTATGATCGGATAATTGTAAGATCATTACAATTCACCAATAAATCTAATGTTATGCCTATAAGTATCATCCACGGTATAGTTTAAGATTGGCTGTATCTTCAGGCGGCAAACCGATTTCGCGAAATGAGTTTGTTACTATAAATAGAAAAAGAATAGTAGGCATGTAGGAACCCTACTGGGGTACTATCGTAAAATAGTATAGCAGTATGCAGCCAATCAGAATGCGAGAAAGTCACGTGAGATATAATATGACCTGATATGATACTTATATCTCAGTATTCTGCATGTCATATCACTGTGTCTCCCATCCCTATATATTAACAATTGAGTATCTAAAAAATAAAGGATACCGTATACGGGAAACATATAATGTGACGAGGTAACTAAAATTTGGTTTGTGTCACTGAAAAGTAGCCATTTCCATGCATCTGAGAGAAGAAGCAGGAACGTTAAAGCTTTGTACAGAAAGTGTTGATATATAACATGTTTTGGAAAATGTTATACTAGAGTTGACAGTGGTTAGTATTATTTTTTGTTAATTAATCGATTCTGATAACTAAACCGTCTTGTAGAAATGTTGTTGTTGTTGGAATCTGGTGATATGGGGACCATCGAATCAGATTGTTGTTGTTGTTGTTGGAATCTGGTGATATGGGGACAATCGAATGGGATTGTTGTTGTTGTTGTTGTTGGAATCTGGTGATATGGGGACCATCGAATGGGATTGTGTACCTTTAACCATGTAATTTTTATGACTTTTTATACGCCCTTTTGAAAAAAAGGCCGTATTATAGTATTGGTCGAGCCGTCCGGGCGTCCGTCCGTTAACCTGTTGTCCGGATGATAACTTTAGTTAGAGTGAACCAAAATTAGTAAAATTTGGTATGTGGGTTTATTAGCCGAAAAGTAAATTCAAGTTCGAATTTGGGTTCCGCCCGCCAATTTTCACCGGAGTTATGCCCCTTATTTAACGTTTTTTTACTTAGAAAATCCTTGAAATTTGTTGTCCGGATGATAACTTTAGTATAGTTTATCGGAATGAATCCAAATTTGGTATATTACTTTCTCCCACCAAAACACAGGTCAAGTTCGAACTTGGGTTCTGTACGACCATTTTTGGCAGAGTTATGCCCCTTTTTCGACTCAGAAAATTCTGTTTTTCTTATGTTTTATGGTTTCCGGATGATAACTCGATTTTGGAATGTTTATACGCAAAACCCGTTTTTTTGTTGATTACATATATCAAAATACAGCTCAAGTCCGAATTTCGTTTTAATCCGATAATTTTTGAGAGAGTTATGGCCCCTTTTTTGACGTAATTTGACTTAGAAAATCCCTGAAATTTGTTGTCCGGATGATAACTTTAGTTAGAGTGAACCGATTTCAATCAAATTTGGTATGTGGGTTTATTAGGAGAAAAGACAGCTCAAGTTCGAATTTGGGTTCCGTCCGCCAATTTTCACCGGAGTTATGCCCCTTATTTGACATAATTTGACTTAGAAAATCCCTGAAATTTGTTGTCCGGATGATAACTTTACTAGAGCTTATCGGATTCAATGATAATTTGGTATATTACTTTCTCCCACCAAAACACAGGTCAAGTTCAAATTTGAGTTCCGTCCGCCAATTTTTACCAGAGTTATGCCCCTTTTTTACCAGTTTCCGCCGACCCAAGAGAGGGCGTATATTGCACGCCCAGCGTAGCTCTTGTTTACCAGTTTCCGCCGACCCAAGATTGCACGCCCAGCGTAGCTCTTGTTGTGAATGATGTTGTTAGTTGTTTATCATTCTCGATTATATTCCAGAGTCTAATGACCTTATGGAGTCTGTAGAGAAGGAGCAAAGTAAATACAAACAAATGCAAAAACAGATCGGAAAGAAGGGAACCAGTCGTGAAGAACTCACGCTAAAACTTTTGTCAAAGTTTGAAACGAAGCTACATTCGGCACAGAAAATCTCACAGCAGTATTCCGACGGGATCGAGAAGAGCGAGGGAGAAGAGGAGTCTGGTGATGATAACGATTCATCATGGTGAGCGTCTTTGTTACATCGATTTTTAGCCACATCAGTACAAGTTTGTCGGCTAGATATTGAGGGTCAACTGAAGGTCAAATGGGGAGTTGTAGACCAGGGTTCACGCTGTCCACAAACATTTTTTTTGGCTAATTTTGTGGCCATTTCTGAATATTTTCCAGAAACTTTGGCCACATTGAAAAACTGGAATATTTAGGATCATTAGGGTAAAATAATTAAATTAAAAAGAAATATAAATTACAAAAGGCAAAGCGCGAGACTAAAATGCAGGTCCCCCAAAAACAAAACAAAACTGAGAAAATTAATATTGCACGTGTGCACCGATATGAGAGTACAAAAACTGTATAAGATATGTAGCTGGTATGGTATACAACATTA
The DNA here is from genome assembly GCA_032622095.1 of Siphonodentalium dalli. Taxonomy (NCBI): domain Eukaryota; kingdom Metazoa; phylum Mollusca; class Scaphopoda; order Gadilida; family Siphonodentaliidae; genus Siphonodentalium; species Siphonodentalium dalli. The sequence goes on from CP136069.1 coordinate 200,556,115, forward strand.
AATGTGTAGTGTTCTGACCAACGGAATAACAAATCATGCCAAAATATTAAAAAAATCATTAATTTAACATCCAAATACTCAGAAAACAGTATCATTGTTATAAACAAACTAGAATGCACTCAGAGAGATGCCAACATGCGCAAAAATGTAATAAACAATAATTTAAAAAATACTTTCACTGTATTTTACTTAATTTATTTAATTTAATTTAATGTTAGCAAAAAAAGACAATTGCCATTTCTCATTCATCACAGATAAAAGGCAAATTACTATATCAATCATTTATGTAATTAAAACCAATTCCATGTTGCCGAAAGGATGAGACTTTAATATCAATTACATTTTTTTCAGCGACATATTTTCATTTTCATTTTCCGATAGTCAAAGTTGACCAAAGGAGCAATTATAAGAAATAATTAATACTATTTGTGTAAATATTGATAGCAGCCAATTTGCAACAATAAATATCAATAATTAATCAATAACAATCATTTTATGTAATAATAATCTTTTCAAACGGTGTTTGTGTCAACAAATGCGTTTTGTTTTGTGTTACGTCATTCGTCGTATTGACCCGGAACTCGGCTGAAGGTTAGGCTATTCAGCCTATTGCGTCGAATTACGAAATCGCGTTTTGAATGTCTCTCTTTTCCCGCACGATAAAAAGAGGTCTTCGCACGAACCAAAAATGATAAAACTTCCCAATTATAAGTAAAAATACCCAAATGAAGGAGTCTATGTAGGTCCCGAAGGAGTCTATGTAGGTCCCGAAGGAGTCTATAGACTATTTGATGTAGAGTTCTGATGGAGAAAATGTAGGTCGATCTATTTTTGTCATAACTCTGACGTATTTTGACCTGGGAGAAAAATCAAATCGAGGCTCACTACGAGCATGCCAGTTTTAAATATAGAAACAGGGAATCCAAATAATTGAAAACAACACATAAAATAAACATAGCAAAAACGCGGCACAGTAAAAATGTCAGAACGCCACGAGGTTTTATGTCGTTTTTTGTGACGTCATGGAGTGAAACGGAGTAGGGTGACACCAACGTAATTACATGCAGTGACCATTATTGACACAATCATTGTTGTAATGTTTATGCCCCAATAATACTTCCAGAATAAAGTACTAAATATGTTTATTACATTCCTGTGTGATTTACCTTGATTTCTAGTGATTATGAACGATAATTTCACTTGTGAATTATGTCGCTTTAAATAGCGCTATAAAAATTTAAGAGCCATGGGTATAATGGCAGTATTATTCAGATTTCTGGTAAATCAGATGTTTATAGTTAATTCTAATCAACAGAATAAACACTTGATTGAACTGGTGACCTGAAATAATTCATTCAAGGCACGGACTATTTTGTAAAACCCTCAAGCGCAATGTCTCTCATTAATTATTTCACATCACCAGTTCAATCAAGTGATTACTGTCTATACATTTGTGCATAGTTCAACCGTTGTGTTCTCTGGAACGGTACAGTCAACGTGGTTGGATTTTTCAACAATCTCAGTTCATTGCTACTTTTTTACAATGGAGATAGTGTTTGGATTCTAACTGATTTGTTTTATTCAATAAAATAAGTTCATAATATGTCTTTAAAGATGTCCTGTATGATTTGACACCTTAAAAGTACGATGGTCCCCATATAATCAGATTCCAACAACAACAACAACATTTTTGGAAAGTTGTCAGAATTAATTAATTGCCCAAAAATAATGCTAACCACTGTCAACTATAGTATAAAATTGCCCAAAACGTGTTATTTATCAACATGTTGTTCGACGAAATTTGGCCTTATTATTAACAGAAAGCCTCTTGATTTTAGAGTTATCCATCTTCACCCGCAATTTGGTCCGAGACCGTTGGCTCATCCATTGTTTACTGGGCCACTTATAATTCTTGTTGGTGAAAAATTTTAGTTTTCTAAAATCGATATCTGATCACTCCGAGCTTTGATAGGTGGGTTCCTCGACTCAAATCAAATATTTTTGACCCCCGAATCCAAATAGATAGTAATTGAGGGGTGCTTAATCGGATTATGCATCTTTAAAACCAACATCTGTATGTTTCTGTACCAGAAAATAATTAGATGGAACCCACAAGCCAATTTAATGGCATGTTTCAATGGCCATCTATCATCTTTCGAAAGAGTAAATTTTAACACGTTTTGAATTTTTGTTAGCCTGTACAAAATTTTTAAAGAATCCCTCTTATGAAGTGCATCCATGCTCAGGCCTGCAAATTTGAGGCGACCGACCATTCAGTTCGCCTAGAGGTTATCTAAAATGAAAATGCAGCGAACGAAAAACAGGTCGTGCCAAAGTTTTATAAATGCAGGTCTCGCGATAACTAATTCTCACCTTAATTTGTGCTCAATCATGTCCCATAATGAGACATTCAAATTAATTATGGTAGTTCAATGAGTTGCCCATCTGTAGTTAATAATACCAGTTGTAGTGATTATAACAGTTTGTGTATTAAACTCTCCTTCTAACCTATGGTATGGGTTACCTAAGAACAAAACAGGCGAACAAAAAATATGTTACACATAATTTTGAAACCTGCAGGGCTGCATGCTTCAGTCGATCGAAAGCAGTAGATAATAAAGAGCGTTCTCAATGAGCTTAGGTGACCACATTACTTGTTGATTTTTGCGATGTCTTTGTGACAGCAACATGGTTCGCACTGCCACTTTCCATATTTGTCAGTGGCAAATATAATTCACATTTGAAAAAAAATATTTAATTTGTTTTGATGTGCCATTCTGATGATGCAACCTAATAATTTAAAAATTATACAATGTTATATTTGGGTGCTTGGTTTTATTGTTCTTTGATAAACAACAGTAGAGAGACAAGAATTATTAAAGAAAGTGTATCAGATAATTCCTCTACACCGTCCACAATTGCAACAACATTATTTTTATAAAGCAATTTCAAGAGTACAAATAGCTCTTTTTTCAATAAAACACAGACAAAACCGAAGATTGGGTTTATTATTTGTCTATAAAGGCATAATAAACTGGTTTATTTCTGATGCCGTGAGCGTTCACAGCGAAATCTCTCAGAGTTTAAATGGCATTGGCCTTGATGGAGGGTGTTAACAAGATAGAGTTCTCTTCCTTGATGGAGGGTCTTAACAAGATAGAGTTCTCCCTCTTGCTACACCATGAATGTTATTGTGAGACCACCTGATATCTGGATGATAACTTTAGTTATAGTTATAGTTATCTGATTGTTTTCAAATTTGATATGTGGATTACTCTCATGAAACTGCAGGCAAAGTTAAAAAATTTGGTCTTGTCCTCCCATTTCTACCACAGTTAGTCCTTGTCGTCTTATATTTTTCCGATTATTTTGTATTGGTTGATAACTTTAGTTTTATTTATCTACTCATTTTTACCAGAGTTATGACCCTTGTTGACTTAGAATTCCAGATTATTTTGGTTTCTGGATGATTGAGTTAGAATTTACTGATTATTTTGGTGTCTAATCAAATAAAGCTAGGTATATATATAATCTGGTGTCTAATGTAATATGTTAAGCAAAATTTGATTCAATGATTGTTCCCAGGATCAATTTCTAAACAAAGCCACCGGTCAAATAAAGCCACATTCTAAACAAAGCCACCGGTCAAATAAAGCCACATTCTAAACAAAGCCACCGGTCAAATAAAGCCACATTATTTATGGGACATGTGGCCTAGCCCATTTTTCTGTCCCATTAGAATGTATGTATTAGATGAGTACACTGTAATTGACATGATAAATGCCAAATTTGATTATAAATTCGCGGTTGTCTACCTTCTATAATCAAATCCAATATTACTTGAAAACTGAATCAGAGCATTTAACAACATCTGTTTCTAATATTAACAATGGCCACAGCATTGTGGACACAGCTGGACCAAAATTTACTTTTGCCAAATGAAAATATTTTTTGCCAAATTATATTAGCATTTGCCAAATGCTATCCTTGATAGTATCATTTTCTGCAACCTTAATTATTATGTTTCGACATTCGCGGGTTGAACGACTTTTGATATCGATAGAAAAAGCAGTTATTAATAATAAATTATACTGGCATCTCTATTGTGGTCTATCATACAACAATAAGCCAATCACCGAACAATACAATTGTAGAAAGGTTGCTTCATCAGAAGGGCACATCACAGGAGGATTGGTAATCCCTCCAACCATAAGTACTAATGCTATGAGATTAACTGCTTGTTAACAGAGGTGTTGTTAACTTCCCCTAAACCTTATAAAACACCACTAATATAATTATGTTTTAAGAGTTTCCTGAAATCGGTAATGATTGACCAATATTTTTCAAATTGCTTGAGGAATTAAAAAATGACTTGCCAAATGAAAATATTTTTTGCCAAATGTGAATTATTTTTGCCATTGGCAAATTTGGCAAGTGGCAGCGCGAACCCTGGAACTAGGCTACATTTTATTACCATATCCGACCAACAGGAAATCTGATCAAATATCTTATGGATAAAGTCCATGTTAACCCTTTCATGAGTCACGCTGGTGCAGCATTAGAGAACATGTGCCACCGCATTCTCCATAGGAAGCCTCGCATATATAAGAGATTACACTGGCTTAAAAGGTCAAGGTAAATATTGTTAGGCCAATGTTGTCTCTTGTATATGCGAGGCTCCCTGTGGAGAATGCGCTGGCACATGATCTCTAATGCTGCACCAGCGTGACTCATGAAAGGGTAATTATGGGAGACATGCATATATATGGGAATTAGTCTAGGCTGTGCTGGGGGGTGATCGTCGCACATCGGGGGAATTTATGCGACCATCATTTTCTTATGGGAAAATTACTCTAGTTTTCGAATTCAGAGGGCGCCGACCCGAGATAGGTGACAAAATATAACTTTTCACTATGTTTCATAGGGTACCCTACCTAAAAAATGACATATTTTCAAAGGTTAACAGGCATTAGCCAACTGGTTAACAGGGCAGCAACATCGGAAAGATTGTAAACATATATGCAAAATATGGAACGAATATAGACACTTAATCAGATTCAACATCGTTTTTCTGCGTTCGTTCTGATTTCGTGACGTCATGGTAAAATATGTAGCGTGACGCGTCAAACATTCATGGCGATTCAGACAAAGTGTTGTGCGTCAACTCTGTGCAAAGATAGCATATCTGTCGAATTCTTCCAAGTTGTATATTTTTGGAAATGGAAGGGTACCCCCTATATAATGATGTTCATACTTACATTATATCTTTCCAAGTATTGACATAATAGACAAAAACTTAACCCTCCCCCCAATTTCACAAATAACCACATATGTGTGTCCATGCAGTTTGTGTCCACCAAATAAATTGACAATGCACAGTTTACCTTTTCATATTGTGTAGAATCGTACGGCGCCACTGATAATGTAAAACATCGTTCAAATCCTAGATTAGGAAGGTAATATAAAATCCAAGATGGCGTCCAAGATGGCCGCCAATTTTTATATTGACACTCTATACACCAGATGTATGGTAACCGGACTAGATCATCAACTCTGTGCAAATATAGCATATCTGTCGAATTCTTCCAAGTTAAATATTTTGGCAAATGGAAGGGTATTGCCTACAAAATGATGTTCCTATCTTTATTATATATCTCCAAATGGTAAACTAACCGAGAAAAGCTTAACCCTCACCCCAATTTCACAAATAGCCAATAAAATGCACCTATGCAGGTTGTTTCCAATAAAACATCGACAATGCACATTTTGTAGTGTCATATAGGGCAGAACCATCCGGGGACATGGAGAATGTAAGATTCCGTTCAAATCCTAGATTATGAAGGTAATAAAATCCAAGATGGCGTCCAAGATGGTTGCCAAGTTTAATATCGGCACTCTGTGCACACTGAGTGTGCACACCGGTTGTAACTGATCTTTATTTCATAGAGGCTGTATTGTAATATGTATAAGTCAACTGGTTACGTATAACCAATGATGGAGACCAAAATGGCCGCCATAAAACTAAAAAATGTTCCGATAAAATTACCTGCTTCCGAGTTGCAATGTTGTGTCATCTGCATGTTATGAGTTTTGTAGCTTATTCGTTCGTGCATATATGTCTCTTGATAATGTGATCAGAATCCAATAAAACTGTTGGCATTGAGAAATTAAATGCTCATTTTATTTCTCAAAATCGACATGCAATGCCAAATTGCCACAATGGGATAGTGTTTCAACCTGACATCCATTTTGTGGTATACAAGTCAACGTTCTGCTTGGTGGTGAAACTGCTGACTTTTATATTAGTACAATAAGAATTGAAGCTACAATGCCGACTAAATATACATATTCAATCATCAATAACCAATGTAGGTGTCCATGGTAGTGACTCATTAGACCCGCTTACACAAACCGTCAAGCAATAACAACCAATTTAGAATCCTGATAAGTGCGGGTATGCAAAGAATGGACAATTTATTTTATATATCTCATCAATGTTGTCAATGCGTACTGGGGTAATTGATTTTCACGTTCATTGGAGTGATGTTCTATTGAAATAACCGAAACAAATCTCAAACAAATCTGACAAAATACGTATCTGTGTCGTTATATTCTCGCTATGGTCCCATCAGACGTGGATTTATGCTTATTTACTTAAGCAGTTCATTTGAGTATTTGCTTATCTGTACTTAATTCTATGCCGCTTGATATGCGTGGTTGCAGGTGTATTAATTATTTTATTGAATACACATTGACGACCAATAGTATAATTGTTGTCCTGCTAATGTACTATAGATCTTGTATGTCTGAGTAGTGGCTGATGCCTTCGGCGAGTTATATATATGCATTCGCTTCCATATTATTTTATATCTTCCCGGCTGTCCAGAATTCGCGTTGCTATCACAATATATTTAAACACGTTATATGCATTCAGTATTTAACTTCATACAAGGCATTGGTCATTTTAAATAATATCAAGTTACTTGGAGCTTACCCCAAGAATGTTATATGTATCTGACCGAAAGCATATATGCAAGCATGCGATTATCACAAATATCAGATAATGTACATAGGTGTGGTAGTTATTGCGTGCATTCATCTAAGTAGACGTCCCAGAAAACAATTGATTTAAATCCTTATTTTAGCTTAATATTGAGGAATTTGAATCCGTAATGGGTCGGTATATTTTGAGTAAGTTTACCTTGTGAGCACCATACAATCAAACCAGGTTCCATCGTTGCATGTGGCGACGGTCCTATATTCGACAATGACACACGTTCTTGTTTGCATGTTGGATTGAATGTATGACATATATAGACAATCGCAGTTGGACATTTGAGGGCTGTTGGACCTATTTGCTCATAATATGGATTCTTCTGCGACATGGGGCAAGGCATATAGTAAACTTACACATAGTATCCCACACATATGAAACTTCGAAAGTAGCAACACCCTTTGCTTCCAGCATATTAAATTAGTAATCTCTCTACTTTCTTATGTGTACACCTGGTAGGAATTTAGATCGAGATACTTCATGCTTTGAGTTATGGTAATGTACGTGTAAAATTGCACACAAATAATGCAAACATATTTGCCCTTTGAAAACCAGTTAAGTGTTACATTTAATAAATGGATCTAGTCTCGACTAAGGTTGTGCGATTGAAGTTAATTTGTCTTCAAAATTGTCGATTCTAACTCGCCACCTTATTAAATCGAAAAAAGAAATATTTCTTATAATTTGAATTTAGTCCCAATATTAATAAAATTCGTCCATTTTTCTATATATACCCATGCCATTCAGTGCCATTTATGAATTACTTATGATAAACAATTACTTGTTGGGAACAATCACGTATCCAGCTGAAGAGTAATTTGATTGCATCATATGATTGGTCAGGTCAATTTAATCCAACAACACTGTCACAGTGAATTAACTATTGCAACTTCTCGGCTTATCGTACTTGGCAGAAATGCCCGCGCACATGTGCCAACCAACTTTTTTATAGTGTTCCCCGAGTTGACAGCTAATGATTAAATTAGGTTCACATAAGACCAGAACATCAACTTAATCGTGTCACCGGCTGTGTAGATCCGATAGATGTATGTTACTCATTGCTGATAAGTACCAGCATGATGAAGTCATGTTATCGGTGGTTAAATGTCTAACGAAATTGTCTACGAGTGGATAGGCCTTATCCAATATAAAATATGGCAGAAACTTATTATTTCTTCGTCTCTTGACGAAATGGATGATCATCATAACAAAACGCTCAATAGATGTATTAATATATTGCGACAGCGACGTGAAACCTGAACTGCAGGTGTGAAATAAAATGATATGGAAGTGAGGGCATAAACCTGTGAATTAACTCGTCAACCACCCATGACTATAGTACGTTGGTGGGAAATTGATTTAAACTATCGGTTGCAACTGCGAATAGTTCATAAAATGAGTATTCGCAACGAACATGTAACCGTTTATTGTTATCTAAATCTTCAGAGTTGAGAATTACTAAACAAATACGAATTAGAACTGCTTATGTAAACACCCATTTCCGTGCGGGGTGGCATCCCGAGGAAATGTAGAGAAAACAGTTTTAGTTCGGTCTAAATTGCTGGTGATTATTGTCCGTTATTACATTGGAACATCGCTTCTTTGAACGTAGAAACCAACTACCATGGTAATCAGTTGACGACATTAGCGGGGTAATGTGAACACAGTTGGCCAACATTTTCGTATAAACAAAATATCCGCAATTATTGTAGGTCCGTTATCTCCAGACGGTTTACGATTGCGGGTCTAATGTGCTACTAGCATGGACAAACTCCTTTATTTATTGATACTTGAATATATAACTATTAGTGCATACACTGCATAGGCATGTTTTAATCGGCATTGTGGCTTCCATTATTGCTATACTAATGTGGATGTTTGCAGTTGTAGCATCGTGTAGCAGAACATTGATATATATACCATCAAATGATTGGATGTCAGTTTGAAATTCGGTCCTAATTAGGCAATTTGACATTATATGATGTCGTTATTTTCGAGAAATTAATGAACAGTTACTATCTTAATGTCCCTAGTTTCATCAGATACGGATCATGTTGGACACAATGACATATATGTACGAACAAAAAAGCTACAACAGTCATACCATGTGATTTTATTGCAACTCAGAAGTTGGTCGTTTTATCGGAACAGTTCTGTTTATTTTGGCGGCCATTTTGGTCTTCATCATCGGTTTTACGTCGCCAATTGCCTTATACGTATTAAGATACAGACTCCATCCAAGACAAGGCCATATTACATAAAGCACTCGCGATGATCTAGTCCGTTACCATACATCTGGTGTATAGAGTGTCAATATAAAAATTGGCGGCCATCTTGGACGCCATCTTGGATTTTATTACCTTCCTAATCTAGGATTTGAACGATGTTTTACATTATCAATGTCGCCGTACGATTCTACACAACATGAAAAGGTAAACTGTGCATTGTCAATTTATTTGGTGGACACAAACTGCATGGGCACATATATGTGGTTATTTGTGAAATTGGGGGAGGGTTAAGTTTTTGTCTATTATGTCAATACTTGGAAAGATATAATGTAAGTATGAACATCATTATATAGGGGGTACCCTTCCATTTCCAAAAATATATAACTTGGAAGAATTCGATAGATATGCTATCTTTGCACAGAGTTGACGCACAACACTTTGTCTGAATCGCCATGAATGTTTGACGCGTCACGCTACATATTTTACCATGACGTCACGAAATCAGAACGAAAGCATGAAAACGATGTTGAATCTGATTAAGTGTCTATATTCATTCCATAATTTGCAAATATGTTTACAATCTTTCCTATGTTGATGCCCTGTTAACCAGTTGGCTAATGCCTGTTAACCTCTGAAAATATGTCATTTTTTAGGTAGGGTACCCTATGAAACATAGTGAAAAGTTATATTTTGTCACCTATCTCGGCTCGGCGCCCTCTGAATTCGAAAACTAGAGTAATTTTCCCATAAGAAAATGATGGTTGCATAAATTCCCCCGATGTGCGACGATCACCCCCCAGCACAGCCTAGACTAAATACATTGGCACAGGGTTTTCACTAAATTTCAGGAAGCTCCAGTCACGAAAGGGTTTAAATATGTTTATATAATAATTAAAACAATTTCACATACATAATTAACATAACATAGATTTTATAGATATCTGTAGACATACATATTTAACATAGATTTTATAGATATCCGTAGACATACATAATTAACATAACATAGATTTTATAGATATCCATAGACATACATAATGAACATAAACATAGATTTTATAGATATCCGTAGACATACATAATTAACATAGATTTTATAGATATCCGTAGACAAACATAATGAACATACATGTAAACATAGATTTTATAGATATCCGTAGACATACATAATTAACATAGATTTTATAGATATCCGTAGACATACATAATTAACATAGATTTTATAGATATCGGTAGAGATACATAATTAACATAGATTTTATAGATATCCGTAGACATACATAATTAACATAGATTTTATAGATATCCATAGACATACATAATTAACATAGATTTTATAGATATCCGTAGACATACATAATTAACATAGATTTTATAGATATCCGTAGACATACATAATTAACATAGATTTTATAGATATCCGTAGACATACATAATTAACATAGATTTTATAGATATCCGTAGACATACATAATTAACATAGATTTTATAGATATCCGTAGACATACATAATTAACATAGATTTTATAGATATCCGTAGACATACATAATTAACATAGATTTTATAGATATCCGTAGACATACATAATGAACATACATGTAAACATAGATTTTATAGATATCCGTAGACATACATAATTAACATAGATTTTATAGATATCCGTAGACATACATAATTAACATATATTATATAGATATCCGTAGACATACATAATTAACATAGATTTTATAGATATCCGTAGACATACATAATTAACATAGATTTTATAGATATCCGTAGACATACATAATTAACATAGATTTTATAGATATCCGTAGACATACATAATTAACATAGATTTTATAGATATCCGTAGACATACATAATTAACATAGATTTTATAGATATCCGTAGACATACATAATTAACATAGATTTTATAGATATCCGTAGACATACATAATTAACATAGATTTTATAGATATCCGTAGACATACATAATTAACATAGATTTTATAGATATCCGTAGACATACATAATTAACATAGATTTTATAGATATCCGTAGACATACATAATTAACATAGATTTTATAGATATCCGTAGACATACATAATTAACATCTGACAACAATGAGCTCATGTTAGATTTTAAGTAACGTGAATTCCGTTACTTATTCATTTTTCCTTATTGGCAAAGTTGGGGAATGGTGGCAAACGACTGCAAATTGGTACGGCCACCTGGCTGAATCTTATTACATGGTCCGAAATGAATTGCTGCTCTGCTCAGTCAGGAAATTGTGGCAAATGTCCAATGGATCGTCATTGGCTGAACAAAATTTGGGTTGAAAAAATAATTGGCAAAGTCTGAAAATAAGCAGAAATTGTGTAAAATAACTTCAGAATTGTAAGTGGCCTGGGTCAAACATTATGGAAAATTTTGGAAATGTGACCAATGACCGCAAATTCGTGTGTTGCTACCTTGACGAAACATTATGGGATGAACAAATTTTGGGTCGAGTTTCAATAAGTGGTCTGAAAATGAGTTGCCGTGAACATTTTAGAAATTGTGGCAACATCTTTAGTGAAGTAGGACAAAAATTTTGGCAGAAAAGAATTAAGGTCAAAAAGTCCAAAATGGGTCGAAAATACGTTAACCCTTTACCCAACAGAAGGGCCCTGTGCCAATGCATTCTCTTATATATGCGAGTCGACCATAGGTCGCCTCGCATATATAAGAGAATGCATTGGCTTAACACATTAAAAATTATAAATTGTTAAAGAATGGTAAAAAAAAATGGTAAAAAGTGTTAAAAAAAGATTTTTTTTTAGGCCAATGCATTCTCTTATATATGCGAGGCGACCTATGGTCGACTCCCATATATTATTTGGCCGGTTTTGGCCGGTTTGTTGGGTAAAGGGTTAAGTCCGAAAATAATTGGAAACTGTCTGAAATAAGTTCAGAATCATAAGTGACAACCTACTTTGAAAATTAATCGCCCCTCTGTTCCGTTTGGAAAAGTTAGGAAAATGTTACAAAAGACCGATCAGTCACATTTTTGTTTTTTCGTTATAGGATGTGTCATCAGTTAACATTTGGCCAATCAGAAAGTAAAGTTCTTGACCCTAACATCCCTGACAGTGAACGATATGAGATCTATGATCCAAGAAATCCACTCAACCAACGGCGACGAGAGAAGAGCGAGAAAGTACTGAAAGGGAAGCACTGAGTCTGTGGAGCCTGCAGAGTAAAGTACTGTGTCGTCATGGCGATGCTGAACTCATCGTCCTGACTGAGTCTGTGGTACCTACAGAGTAAAGTACCAATGCAACTTGTCGTCATGGCGATGCTGAACTCATCTTCTTGTTGATACTGAACTTGTCGTCCTGTTGATGCTGGACTCATCGTCACGGCGATGCTGAACAGGTCAAGATCACATGGGTTTGTTGATGAGGATTTCAACAGTTAATAAACTGAAGTGTGGAAAATTGAAAAATTCTCCCGAGAGGAAATTCTGTTCTAGTCGCAAATAAAATTGACACACTTCCAAGTCACAATTGAAATTTAAAATACTTCCACACTCACTCATCACAAGAACCCAGAAACTACAAACAGTTGCATGCATCTTGGAACAAGAATTCATGCTGGCCAGATATTCTTTTGGCCATCTCTGAATTTGTTTGGCTATTTTTCAGAAACTTTGAAAAACTTTAAATATGGGATCATTGAAGAATCCAAAAACAAAACCGTAAAACACACGCAAAATAACTGATAAACACATGCATAAAAACTGATAAACACACGCACAAAAATAATTGATAAATATGCACACAAAAATAACTGATAAACGCATGTACAAAAATAACTGATAAACATATGCACAAAAATAACTGATAAACACATGCACAAAAATAACTGATAAATATGCGCACAAAAATAACTGATAAACGCATGCACAAAAATAACTGATAAACATGCACACAGATAACTGATAAACACATGCACAAAAATAACTGATAAACACACGCACAAAAATAACTGATAAACACACGCACAAAAATAACTGATCAATTTTAAGTTGGACAAAAATGCCAATGGAAATGTGCACAGATTGGAACCACAAAAACTGAAATATGTCCAGTCGGTAACGTATATCAAAATAAATGAGATGGTACATTGTCTTATTTTGAAACAAAGCAGTAAAATATTTGAAATTTGCAGAATGAGGTCCCCAGAGGGTGAATTTAGTTACGATATCATGCATGACATGCTAGTCTCACCAAATACACCCTCTGGGAACCTCATTCTGCTTAGGCCTCAACTGCTATGGGAGTCCTAGGATGAGATTGAAATTCCCTTGTTGAAGTAGGTGATGTTCACCCATTAGTCTCCTCGTTTATTGTCTTTTATCTTCTGCCAATTAAGTGATATAGAAACCGAAAAAAAGGAAAAGTAACTAAAAACAATGCTAATTTGAGACTATGGATACTTCCCTGAATGAGGTCCCCAGAGGGTGAATTTAGTGATACTAGACTGCTGTGTGGGGTAGAGTCACTAAATTTACCCTCTGGGGACCTCTCTCTGTAAATGTCAGGCACCTTATTATCCGGCCCGGCCAGATATAACTGATAGTAATTTACTCATGAGCTGTGTGTGTTAGCAGGCCAGGCACATCCTGAATTCCACTATTATAGTGGTATATTACCATTACAGTTTTGTTAATTTGATAAAAGCGGGATAATCCAAAATCATATTTCACACAAATATTACTCAAAATCAGTGTCGCACTAATTTGATATCATACATATAGTTTGTTCAGGAGAATGATTAATCATGACGGCACACCATAACCAACTCAATTAGCATTCAATTAGTTGAATTGTCGTTATGAAGGAGCGATTGAGTCATCATAATATTGTCATTTAGATAGGCATATATTAGTAATATTATAATATTATTGAATAACAAAGCTGCCGCAAAAGATCGCACAACGAATTTTGTCGGAAGACTGTTCATTCGCTGCGATATTGTTAAGAGTGACATTTGGCTGTTCACTGGTATGCGCCGTCTTCTATTCCCGACGCAAATAAAGGAAACATGAATATGTTATAGTTATATACCACTATAATAGTGGAATTCAGGATGTGCCCGACCTGTATATGTATACATGTAGAATACAAGGTGCAACTACTTCATGTTAACCCTTTACCCAACAGAAGGGCCCTGTGCCAATGCATTATCTTATATATGCGAGTCGACCATAGGTCGCCTCGCATATATAAGAGAATGCATTGGCTTAACACATTAAAAATTATAAAATTGTTAAAGAATGTAAGAAAAAATGGTAAAAAGTGTTAAAAAAAGATTTTTTTTAGGCCAATGCATTCTCTTATATATGCGAGGCGACCTATGGTCGACTCGCATATATAAGAGAATGCATTGGCACAGGGCATAACTGTAACTATCACAATGTGGTCAAGGAGCCGGTTCCAATGATATCCATATCTGTATGGTTCTATTGAGACAGACCGAAGATATTTTAGGCTGTTGAAGCTTTATTTGGCCGGTTTGTTGGGTAAAGGGTTAAGGTTATCTTTAGGATTCGGGAGTGATGACGTATATTAGGAACAAGCCTTGAAATAGGGTGTCTGTCATTTGCAGAATGAGGTCCCCAGAGGGTGAATTTAGTGATGGTACCCCGCATAGCGGGCTAGCATCACCAAATTCACCCTCTGGGGACCTCATTCTCCTTACACCTCAGTAGAATGAGGTTCCCATAGGGTGAATTTGGTGATGCTAGCCCGCTATGCGGGGTAGCATCACTAAATTCACCCTCTGGGGACCTCATTCTGCAAATGACAGACACCCTATTTCAAGGTTTGATTAGGAATGTAACCACTTCCATTGACAAACCTGATTACCAGTTAACAGAGGGGTGTGAGTCCTGTGTACCACTTCAATGATTCTCAGGTACCAGAAAAATTCTCTCTTCTTTGCACATTTCCATAGTAACTTTTGTCCAATATATTTCACATTGTATTAAGTTGGAGTTATATTGGACAATGTGACAGAATACAGGGACTCGCCTAGAGGATGATCCGGGGGATGTTGTCTCCCTAAAATGTGCCACTTCTCTCTATTTTTGTCCTGGGGGTAAAGTCACTTACAGTAATGCCCTAAGTAATCGACCGCTTAACCACAGCAGATTTATGGGTAACTTTTCAGGATTTAGTCAGAAATATGGCTTGTTGCCATTCATCGGAAAGCTCTCCAGGAGAGCTTTTCGATGAATGGCAACAAGCCATATTTCCGACTAAGAGCTTTCCGATGAATGGCAACAAGCCATATTTCCATCTAAATCCTGAAAAGTTACTCATAATTATGCTGTGGTTAAGGGGTCGATTACTTAGGGCATTACTGTATCTCTTATAAACCAGTATGAATATTTCAAAACATCATATTTAAAGTGTAGTTACTGATTATAATGGTGTACTTACCCATTATAATGGTGACTTACCCTTTATAATGGTGTACTTACCCTTTATAATGGTGTACTTACCCTTTATAATGGTGTACTTACCCTTTATAATGATATAAATGGGCTCTTGTTTTGCATAATGCTTAATCGATCACCAACATATTTGCTATTACTTTTCCTTGAAAACAGTCCCAGGGCTAAAAATACATTTAATTTTGCGATAATCAAATGCCGAATCAAGTTAGTCATAAATCACTGAAAATTGAAAAGTTTCACTAGCATCATTACGAGAATCGTTTGGTGATTCTCGTCAAATCTTAAGGCCTGAGTCCACATCTACCTAATAATCTAATAGGGAGAAGTGACTCCTCCCTAATTACAGTCCACATCTACCTAATGATCTAGTAGGGAGAAGTAACTTCTCCCATTTTGATATATCTAGGCTAGTCCCTGACAGAATATATCTCGGTGCTGTCTGCACCTCATTTGAAAAGATTCCCGTTTAGGACGCGTCTCATTTAGGAAGCATCTTGTGTTTTGTCCATTAACCCTTTACCCAACAGAACGGCCCTGTGCCAATGCATTCTCTTATATATGCGAGTCGACCATAGGTCGCCTCGCATATATAAGAGAATGCATTGGCTTAACACATTAAAAATTATAAAATTGTTAAAGAATGTAAGAAAAAATGGTAAAAAGTGTTAAAAAAAGATTTTTTTTAGGCCAATGCATTCTCTTATATATGCGAGTCGACCATATTGGCACAGGGCATAACTGTAACTATCACAATGTGGTCAAGAAGCCGGTTCCAATGATATCCATATTTGTATGGTTCTATTGAGACAGACAGAAGATATTTTAGGCTGTTGAAGCTTTATTTGGCCGGTTTTGGCCGGTTTGTTGGGTAAAGGGTTAAATTAATAATAGTTTATCTCTTCCTGGAATGATAGTTGAGGTTGTTGTCAGGACTCTGCGAGTGATGTCATAAATAACCAAGTAACCACTTCCATTGATACCTCATCAGACTCAAAGACTTGGTCTTGATTAAAGGGACTTAAGGCCTTCACAATGGGCACAAGTGAAAAGTCATGAACGTCAACAAAACAACTATCATCAACAAGTACAGGTAAAAAAATAGATCAACAATAATGCCAAATAAATTTTAGCTTTTTGGAGTATGTTTTCCAGATTTTGAGGTAAAAAAATAAAATAAATAGACTCCCTCCCTCTTCTCAAAATTGAGATCTAATTTCCTGAGAACACAGATATTTTATTTTAAACATTCCATGACTGGCACATCTTTAAATTTTGCGAAAACCTTGTGCCAATGCATTATTTTTTGTATGTGCCTAAAATATTTACTTTGACCTTGTAAGCCAGAAATTTCTCTTATATATTCAAGGCTCCCTATAGGAGACTCGCATATATAAGAGAATGCACCGGCACAGGATCTGTAATGCTGCACCAGTACAGCTGCCATCATGAAAGGGTTAATGGCATAATTTAAAGATATGGGTGACCTTCATGGTGGGTACAGCAGTTAAACTATCGGATCGTCCAATGAAAATGATTCCTTGTGCTATGGGGGGGGGTGGGCTAAGATCAAATTATTGGCGCCATCAACTATCACATTCAAATCACACCAAATTTTATTTAATCGACCCATTCTACCCGCTGTCAGTTCAAATTCCAGCTAATCCATGTTACTTCATGATTCGAGAAATGATCAGACAGAAAACATGTACATACTAGTAATATAATTGTTCTTGCAAAGAGGTGAATATTTTTTCAATCCAGATGAGACAGAAAACATGTACATACTAGTAATATAATTGTTCTTGCAAAGAGGTGAATATTTTTTCAATCCAGTTAGTATTTTCTCCTAACCTATATAATACCAAATGTGGAATTTACTATATGATAGTATTGTGAGTTGTAAATTGTAGTCACACCAAATTAGGGGTTTTACAACCTACGTACAATGCGCGTGATTCTAAATAAGGAAATGACGCAATATCGTGACTCTGCAAATGAACAATTCACTCCGCTTTTTCTGAGAAACTAAACAACACTCGACCTGAATTTTCTCTGACACAAAGTGTGTTTTATGAATAATATCGCATTCATATCATCATTATGCTATACTATTAGTATATTCTTGAGGAAATTATCATTATTTGATAAAATTATTTCTAAATTATAACATACAACGCCGTCCCTTTAAAAAAAACGAAATTTTGCAAACCATATTTATGCTAACATTACTGTTAAAGATCCATTACAGATAACATTCCAGATGTGATGTAAGGGTAAACATTGGAAATGTCGAAGCATTGAAAGATATTCTGAAATACAGAATAAATATTTGAATTACATGCGTGATCAGCGATGTTTGTTGACAAATCACTGTAACAGTAATGTTTGCATAACCCTTTCATGATCGGAGTTGTGTTGGTGCAGCATTAAAAAAAATGAGAAATATAAATTGAGATATCTGTTGGTTTTATTTATTTTTATTCATAAAAAATGATTTCAAGTGAATATACGGAATCTGTACTCGAATTGCATTCACCAGATCGGGATCGTGTGGAGTAAGATCGGGATCGTGTGGAGTAAGAGTGAATCACCAGATCGGGATCGTGTGGAGTAAGAGTGAATCACCAGATCGGGATCGTGTGGAGTAAGAGTGAATCACCAGATCGGGATCGTGTGGAGTAAGAGTGACGGGATCGTGTGGAGTAAGAGTGACGGGATCGTGTGGAGTAAGAGTGACGGGATCGTGTGGAGTAAGAGTGACGGGATCGTGTGGAGTAAGAGTGACGGGATCGTGTGGAGTAAGAGTGAATCAACCTAAAAAAAACCTTTTCCCTCCATCTAGAGATTGTTCATATATCAACCAATAAAATTGCAGTAACCCCAGGTGGCCCAACAACCAAGTCTATCTATTTCCCCCCCATGTGCTCCTTGATAATAGAATTACTCCCCTTACTCCAGGACACTGTGAAATAAAATGCTAAATTCAAAATTGAGTTTCATTGAGATGAACAGGACAAACTGAAATTATAGCAGGAGAAAACCAAACTAAACCATGAGGTAGACAAACTAAACCATGAGGTAGACAAACTAAACCATGAGGTAGACAAACTAAACCATGAGGTAGAACTAATTATGTTTATACTTGTGGAATGCAGACTGCAACAAAACAAAACTTGTGCAATGACACTTCAACATAACGCTGTTCATATTCATAATGAGACTATACATGTACATATAGTTTATAATGAGACTATACATGTACATATAGTTTATAATGAGACTATACATGTACATATAGTTTATAATGAGACTATACATGTACATATAGTTTATAATGAGACTATACATGTACATATAGTTTATAATGAGACTATACATGTACATATAGTTTATAATGAGACTATACATGTACATAATGAGACTATACATGTACATATAGTTTATAATGAGACTATACATGTACATAATGAGACTATACATGTACATATAGTTTATAATGAGACTATACATGTACATATAGTTTATAATGAGACTATACATGTACATATAGTTTATAATGAGACTATACATGTACATATAGTTTTCAGATGATACTGAGACTCACATCATCACATAAAATATAATCATATGATATTGTCCTGAACACCACATGGGCACTAAATATACTCAGGAAATTATCCTTTTTCAACATTGAAGAAATAAGAAAAAGAATCTTTGTGAAGAAGTTTATAAAGAAATTAAAAAAAATTGTTGTTTTTTTTTTATAATAAAGATACTTTCCAGAGAAGATGAGGCCTAAGCAGATTGAGGTCACCGGAGCATGAATTTGGTGATGCTAGCCTGCTGTGTAGGATACCGTTACTAAATGCACCATCTGGGGACCTCAGGCTGCTAATGTCCTGCACTATATTCTCAGAGCCTGTTTGTTATACCTTTGTAGACAAAACATTTACCCAAACATCAGTTTTATCTCTAATTTTATTTTGTTGCTGTAATTGTGGCTGGAAAGAGATAGACTATCTTTGTGGTTTAAACATGTTTATTTGCTCATACATACAAGGTACATATTAAAGCAAAGGGGATTGGAGGACAAGTGCTAAACCCTTAGAGTTCCCCTCCTCTCCCCAGACTATCTTTGTAATACATTATCCACTTTAACACCTCTAAATTACTATTTCTTCAGCTACGGGTAAAAAATATTAGATTTGAGTCGAGGAACCCACCCATCAAGGCCAAGAGTTATCAGATTTTGAGTTTTGAAATCTGTTATTTGTTACCACCTCAAATATTTGGTGGCCTCGATAACAAATTATGTTGAACAAAATGTTGATATATTACACTTTTTGGGCAATTTATACTATAGTTGGCAGAGGTTAGCATTACTTTTTGGCAATTAATCGATTCTGATAATATGGGGATCATCAAATGGATTATGTACCTTTGATCACTTGGATAATTTGAATGATATGACAATGTTGTTGTAATTGTGGCCAGGAAGAGATAGATTATCTTTAATCATTTGGATAATTTGAGTGATATGACTATTGTTAACCCTTTACCCAACAGAAGGGCCCTGTGCCAATGCATTCTCTTATATATGCGAGTCGACCATAGGTCGCCTCGCATATATAAGAGAATGCATTGGCCTAACACATTAAAAATTATAAAATTGTTAAAGAATGTAAGAAAAAATGGTAAAAAGTGTTAAAAAAATATTTTGTTTAGGCCAATGCATTCTCTTATATATGCGAGGCGACCTATGGTCGACTCGCATATATAAGAGAATGCATTGGCACAGGGCATAACTGTAACTATCACAATATGGTCAAGGAGCCGGTTCCAATGATATCCATATTTGTATGGTTCTATTGAGACAGACCGAAGATATTTTAGTCTGTTGAAGCTTTATTTGGCCGGTTTTGGCCGGTTTGTTGGGTAAAGGGTTAATGGGTCTTGTTGTTATTGTTATCACCAAGCATGTCACATGTTCATTAAAATATCACATTATTTTTATTGTTGCAGTATTTTATACTGGGTCCGGTGGTCCCACTCTCATTTTGTATACCCATATTTGGCATATTATATGAACGGGGATGCTCATATATAGGTCCTATACAGTAGACAATGCACATTTGCATGCACAATGGATTGGGTGGGATTCGTCTGACATCAATACCAAACGGCCATGGAAGCGACTCCTTTATTAAAGCTGTAGCATTTATTATGGGCGTAACTGTAGAGGTATCAGATTTCTAGGCAACAAGTCACCACTAGTAACCGGGGGAAATATGGTGTTATCAACATAACGAAAGAGCTAGCTCGCAACGACAAATTTACAATAATATTAAGCTCTTGACCCTGATGTCACAAGCTGACAATTTTCACTGTTTGGATACAGTAGTACAGTAGTGTTTAAGGTCCACCAATTTTACGATTACATACATTGCCAGCTTTGTGGGGCTTTCTGATACCGCACACCCTACATGCCACATCCTCTATCTGATCATGGATGTTTGGGGTGACCTCCATATGGGAGCCAAGTCGTTAAAAACCATGGCCACCAGCAGCCATCTTGGATTTCAAATTTGAATCCATCAGCACACCCTGCACCCTGCATTTATTGGAGAATTGTTTTGAAAATTAATGTTCATTTTTAGGATGACTTCGTAAATATTTCTTCAAGTTTTTAGATATTATCTCTACATAATTACGTAAGTTTTAGGGTTCCAACAAGCCATGTCGGCATATTCAAAAACGTTATTGATTACCATACTCATACTTGGAAAATATCTATTTATGTCCACATTGAAAGTTTGGGCTATTATGACATGTCGCCCACATTACATCAAAATTAATACATTTTTGTCGGCATTTTATATACAATTTTGTGGAGAATACTGAGGTGAACATATGGGGCAGGTTTTGTCGATGTCTCATGAGGGACTATGTCATGGGAGGGGTTTAAAACAGTTTTTGTTCTTGATGCGTTTGTCACAAAACTCAGAACACACAAGTTATAAGAGATGCTGGTTATCTATAAGGCAAAAAGTTATAAGAGATGCTGGTTATCTATAAGGAACACACAAGTTATAAGAGATGCTGGTTATCTATAAGGCAAAAAGTTCTTGTATCCGATGATAGAAATGAGAGTAATTGAACCTTAACCCTTTACCCAACAGAACGGCCCTGTGCCAATGCATTCTCTTATATATGCGAGTCGACCATAGGTCGCCTCGCATATATAAGAGAATGCATTGGCTTAACGCATTAAAAATTATAAAATTGTTAAAGAATGTAAGAAAAAATTGTAGAAAGTGTTAAAAAAAGATTTTTTTTAGGCCAATGCATTCTCTTATATATGCGAGGCGACCTATGGTCGACTCGCATATATAAGAGAATGCATTGGCACAGGGCATAACTGTAACTATCACAATGTGGTCAAGGAGCCGGTTCCAATGATATCCATATTTGTATGGTTCTATTGAGACAGACCGAAGATATTTTAGGCTGTTGAAGCTTTATTTGGCCGGTTTTGGCCGTTTTGTTGGGTAAAGGGTTAAACTGTGACTTAAAATTCTAAAACCTTGTCAACCCTACTATGTCGGTATTTCGTATGTGATTTTGTTGAGAATACTGAGGCAAATATATGGACCAAGTTGTGTCAAGGTCGAACCCGGTAGGGGTTTAAAAAGGCACACATTTTTTTCCCGATAATCACCAAACTCAGGATATAAAGTCCTTGTGAGCATCTGATTACAAATATGCTAACGGCTCTCCAATCTTGTGCATTGAATTTTTGGTATATTGTCGCCATTATTGCTTCAAATCGAATTATTTAGTTTGGGCCCAGTTTTACACTTGGATCAGAATATAATATATCGACACATACACCCCTGGTCAAGTGGTCCTGCTAACTTGCTATGATGTTGGTGTGTCCTGCTGAATGTCTATGATGGTGGTGGGTCCTGCTAACTTGCTATGATGTTGGTGTGTCCTGCTGAATTTCTATAATGGTGGTGGGGCAAACTGATGCTGTTTACACAACTACCGTTTTTTTTTTCTAAAGTCATTTTCGCGGTGTTTGGTTGAATCAAAGAAAAGCCAGTGGACAATCATTAATCAACCGATGCTTTTAAATATTTCAACAATGGCTGCAATGGTACTTGCAAAACAACATAAATAGTCATTTTGATTATGGTCGGTTTAGAACAACCAACACAGTCTTTGTTATATTATTTTATATCCATTATATTTTTGAATGTTTTATACACATAATAGCTTTTCCTGATTCGTTCAAATTTGTAAACCATTGCGAAAATGACAACTTCAGATAAATTAATGGTACTTTTTTAGCTTAACTTGAAGTAAAATTTGAGCTATTGCCATGGGTTGGCATCCGAGGTCCGTCGTAGATGCTTCCACCGTCTCCGATGAGAGTAGCAATCTTGAGACCATGGAGGACTCTTGTGCGTCCGTCTGTCAACAGTTACTGTTAGCAAACCCTACAGGTCACATCTCTCATCCGATCGTCACCAAATTTCATTAAGAGCTTCGGGGTGACCCCTTTGACCCCTCGTCGTGATATGGCTTTGTTGCTAAAACGACGTTAAACCCCAATCAATCAACTTTGATGGGAGCCATCAATTTTTATGTTTACCCATACCATATTATGGTAAACATAGTGTTAACGTCCGGATTGACCACTCGTCATTCGTCCGTCCATCTGTCTGTCTGTCCATAGACACTTTACGCATAATGCGATAACCAGTGTTCGCGCTGGACCGAACAAAACTTTAGCCAAAAGTTTAGCCAAATGAAAATTTTATTAGCCAAATGAAATTTTTTTTAGCCAAATGTTTTTTGGCCAAATTAAAAAAAACTTTGGCCAAATTAAATCATCGTTTTCTGGTCGGTTCACAATTAATGACTAAAACGTAAAATCTAACAGACACAGGTAAAATACACAATAATTTAAATAATTTTGATGAACTAGAAGTATTTTTATAGATAACATTTATTAAAAATTTATTAATCTTTATGTGAAAGAGTTATTTGGGGGGGGGGGGGGGTAACCCGGGATTGTCCTTAATGTCATTATTTTTTAGTTGTCAAATTACAATCTGTCATAAAAGCATGTATATTATTTTGACTGTATCGGTATTGACGACAAATAGGCACAAACTATATGTCGTGATTCAGATTTGGCTGATTAATCTATTGTCTTACACTTGGTGCTCATAAACCTCGACCGTCATAAATACAATGTCATCATAAACATGCATTGTGCAGGCGCGCCGTGAGTGACCAGACAGACAATGGGCTGAATGGGGGATTAGGGGATTAAATGTAAAAATTAATAATGACTTTTTGCTGCTTCGTGCAGAGTGACGTAATCTTTCTCCAGATTAAAACAGCCTGTTACGAACAAATTGCTTATATACCGGCGTCAATGCACTTTACAAAACATTGCTTTCTTCACATTGTCATAATTCAACCATGGTCGGTTTAATGTCCATGCGTCTTTGAATGTCCGTCTTGTGAAAACTAAAGATGATTGCATATCACTTTGTGATCGCTTGGTTGATAGAGTTGTCGATCGGGTTTCCCTTTGTACGATATTTCATAAGTATGAAAATAATGAAATACTTTCGTCACCTAACTTCGTCTTGAATGTCGATCTATTGAGCGCTTTTATTAATTAGCTTTCTGGTTCCATGATTTCAGTCTCCATTTGGGTTCAAAAAAAGTTTAGCCAAAAGTTTAGCCAAATGAAATTTTTATTAGCCAAATTCGAAAAAGATTAGCCATTGGCTAATTTGGCTACCGACAGCGCGAACACTGGCGATAACTGAAACATTTTCTATCTGATCGGAACCAATTTTTTTTTTTTATGGAGTTATGGCCCTTTTTCAACTTAGAATTCACGGATGCTACGATAACTAAAAAAAACATCTATCTGATCGGAACCAAATTTGGTATGTGAGTTTCTCAGCCCAGATCGAGTTCGAATATGCGTTTGATACGATTTATTTTAAAGGAGTTATGACCCTTTTTTGAAAAACAATTTGAAGGAAAAAAAAAATTGATTTTTTTTTTAGATTGAACTACTTGCTTAATTTAACCCCCCCCAAAAAAAATTATTCATTTTTTTTTAAACTTTTATAATAATAAAAACAAAATTAAATAATAAAGACAAAATTGTCATTGACACTACATTTGTTTTATTTTTATACCATTAATTAGGTGTGATGTCCTGTTTTGAAAATATGAAGATTTTATTGCAATTGTAATATAATGATAACAATAAATTACCATGTGAACATCCAATGTCCAGAGTATATGAGAGTACATTTTATAGATGGTGTCATTCCAAGTGAAATCTTGTTATTAATTGAGTGATGACATATGGTACAGAGCTGTGGGGTTTGGTTAGATGAAGTCAAAGATAAACAACAATTGTGGCTGGCTAATTGTTTATCTTATCTGTCAAATTTGATTATTTGATTAATGGCAGCATGAGTGTCTTGTTTCTCCTATTCTTGAAATTTCATTACAGGATGTGATAAGGGACCCCTCACCTATATAAGTGTCTTCTATGTTCCATTGATCTGCTTAGAAATTTATTAACCCTTTCCATGCTTCCCATAGACACATGCTATAATGTACATGGACTCTTCCTCATATTTCTTATCTATGGTTATCTTTGCACACTATTCACTTCTATCAATTTTAATATTGACTGATTAATTGATTTTTGATAAATATATTAACCCTTCAGACACATGCATTCAATTTGAAATTAAAATAATGACTGATAGCCAATATGATTTATCTATGCAATGGGTAACAGGCAGATAAATCTACATGACTATTGCAGGTGATGCCTTGTTTTGAAAATCAAGATGGTTGATGTTTTTAATATTTCTGGGAACCTTATTTTCCCTTTTGTTCATATTGTTATGGTTGATTGAATTTTAGGGGCCACAGAAAGCTTAGAAGATTAACATTGAAGATTGAGGGCTACTTACTTTCTTTTATATGAACTATGGTAATCTTTTTTTGATTTAGGGGTCATACGGACCAGCATCCTCATCATAATGTCTGTATACCATTATATAGATAACACTTTTGTATTGTATAAACAACATATATTTTTGAAAACATACACCCCTGTTATGAAACACTGAATCTTGCATGTACCTGACAATATAAGCATTCTTATTTAGTACACATGTCAGATCTGATCTTATCTGTCCATTTTTGATAAACAAATAACAACTGGGGAGAATGGGGGGGGGATAAATTAAAGTACAAATTAAATATGAGATGGAATCCCATACATGTATGTTGTTTTAAGCAGTCTGGCTTGTCAACAAATTATAATTTATCTTTAGAAGTGAATGAATTTTGAATATCTGGCAAGTCAAAAGTGGCAGAGATAGGGATTTATCACTTTTGCTTCCAATGAGTTAACTTAAACTCATAAACATATCCTCCGAAATCACTAAACCGTTGGATCTCAAGTGAGAGGTCCTTGGGTGAATAGGGACATAGTTGTGAGATTTAAAATTACTCCTCCCCCACCCCAAATACTTTAACCCCTTCTTAAGACAAATTATTTGAGCTTTTGATTTCAAGTTGGGTACTGTAAAATGGATTCCTGTGATCATATCTTAGACAAATTATCAGTTATAGCTAATCGCTATCGCCAAGGTATGGGTTAAATTTTTAAATAGAAATCCTTGCTCAATTAAAAAAAAAATGAAAACATATTTTTTTCATTTTTAACCTTTGAAAACAAAATTAGATTGAACTCCTTCTCAATTTAAAAAAAAAAATTTAAAAAAAAAATTGAATATTATATTTAAAAAAAATATAATTAAATTAAGATTTAATGTTTCTCAATTAAATATTTATTTCTAAAACGTTATGAAACTTACAGTTATGAAATCTTTAATGAAATCACTGAGACTCGTTAAACTTTCTCTTTCCTGCACCCCCCCCCAACATGGACCAGACCCCCTCCCCTGCCCCAACATACTTCTCCCACCAAGAGGTGAAGTTAATGATATTAGCTCTGGCCAGCTAGCCTACACATGTCATTAATTGAGATTTAATCTCAATGCTGGAGTCTGGAATATAAACAATCACATGGCACTGATGTGTTTGTGTTGTCATTAAAATCAAAATTGCTCCCCACTGATGAGGCCTAACAAAAAAATACGTTTGTTTCCGCTAACGAGCTGAAAAAAATTAGGGTAGGTAGGTAGGCTTAACTTCTTTTTTTTTGGTTAATTTTTTTTTTCTTCAGTATCTTTAAAAATAACTGTATAATACTTGTCAATAACCCAAACTATGCACTTCTAGGCCCCAATCATGTTAACCCAGATGACAGAGAAACTATATACTATTGGAGTGACTGTCTTGTACCGATCTCTTAATGATGGCTTCAGAACACCACCTTCTCCTCCACATTCAGTGAAGGATCTACATGTACATGTAGGTATTTTTTTAGGACACCTGTTTTTGGGCAACGATATGCCAAAGGCATACTAGTAACCTCAAGGCCTGAGCGGAGGAAGGTTTGAGGGGTGAACCCCCCCCCCCCCCCCCCCCCCCCTGCTGATGGTGGGGGTTCTCACCCTGGAAAATTTGTGAAAATCCATTGCATTTAGAGCTAATCTAGGGCAGAGTCAGTATTTTGAATTTTACTGAGAGGTCAATTTGATCAAGTTTCTCAAACATAACTTTGGAAATTTTGTATACCCCTTTTTAAAAAAAAGGGGAGGTATACTGTTTTGCACCTGTCCGTCCGTGCATCCGTGCATACGTCTATCCGATGTCTGTTCATGTCATAACTTGAACAGTAGTACTCGGATCTCAATGAAATTAGGTATGGATGTTCACTACTATGAGGACATTAAATAGAGGGTTCCATCGTTTTGTTCGGATTTTCCATTCTAGAGTGTTTCATCTTTGTTTATCTGGAAATGTTGGCATTTTGGTCTGTCTGGGGTCTGTTCATGTCGTAACTTCAACAGTTGTGCTGGGATCTCAATGAAAATTGGTATGGATGTTCACTGCTATGAGGACATTAAAAAGAGAGTTCCATCGTTTTGTTCGAAATTTCCATTCTAGACTTATACACCTTTGTTTATCTGGAAATATTGGCTTTATGGTCCGTCTGGTGTCTGTTCATGTCGTAACTTCAACAGTTGTGCTGGGATCTCAATTAAATTTGGTACGGATGTTTACTACTATGAGGACATTCAATAGAGGGTTCCATTGTTCTGTTCCGCTTTTCCATTCTAGAGTTATTCATCTTTGTTTTTCTGGAAATGTTGGCTGTTTGGTCCATCCGACGTCTGTTCTGAGGTCATAACTTGAACAGTAATGCTCAGATCTCAATGTAATTTTGTATGGATGTTCACCACTATGAGGGCATTTAATGGCACATTCAACTGTTTTGTTTTGGTTTTTTGTTTTATAGTTATTCATCTTTGTTTACATGAAAATGCTGATTTTTTGGGTCCATCTGTCTGAGTATAGCAATCATAAGTTATAGATATGCCCACATCAGGTGGTATGCGCTAAGAGAGTATGCACCGGACGACATTCGATCTCTTGTTTTATATGTATGGATTGGAAATGCTTATAAGATATTGTCAGATATCTTTTGGTTCAATGGACTATGATTATCCTGCTTGAAATGAGACTTACCATTTTCACTCTAATTCATATAATAGGCTATTTTATAAAATTCAAGTGAGACACATACATACTACATGTACTACAGAAACAATGTCTATTAAGTTAGTAATTACTATTTATTTCTATGTTAATTTTTCATTTGGTATTATGATATCCCACCTGATAACCAGGTTTATTTGATCAAATTGTTAATGTTCCTGTACTGTATTTGATTGAAATACTGAAGGCTGAATGATAACAAACCTGAACTCAAACTATTTTGAAATTTTCACAGATGAAAGCTAGATAAAGCCAAACATACTTTACAGTACGGTATGATTCCAACTGTTAAACTTAAATCTTTTTGTAAACTTAAATTTCTTATGGCAATATATATAAATATATTAATGTTTTGCATCTTGTTATGATATGAATTGGGACCTAAATTAAAAAAAACAAAAAAACAATTTAAATAAAATGTTTTTTTGTTTTTTTCTGGTCCGATTTTTTTTTTGTTGCAATGGCAATAAAAAGTTTAGGGTCGGGGGTTTAAAATAGGGTCGGCCGGGTTAGCGGAAACAAACGTCTTTTTTTTTAGGCCTGAACTCATTATACCATGATTTTGGAAAGAAAAATGAGTGGTACACTGGATTGAATTTGTCTGTTGGGGTTTCCTTCTGTCCGTCCATCTATCAGGTGTCATGTCCACAGCAATTGTCGTCTTCTCCAGATCCATAAGACCGACTGGGTTCAAAGCTGGTGTGGATATTTCCTCGGTGACTCATATTCAGATTTGTTCAAATGAGGTCACCAGGCCAAATAGGTGTGAAGCTTAACTCTTTCCCTCCATATTAATTCTTAAAACGACTTCTACTCAAGAACCACCAGGCCTATTTAGCTTCTATTTGGTATGGAGTTTTTTTTGGTGCCTGGGATTCAGATTTGGGGCCGAGCCAGGAACATACCTGTTTTCCTCCATAGTAATCCTTAAATCATTTTCTCCAGAACTTCAAGACTGAATGGGGTCATATTTGGTGGGGATAATAGCTAGGTGACTGGGATTCAGATTTGTTCAAATGGGGTAACCAAGTCAAATATGGGCGGGGCCTGGAACATAACCCTTTCCCACCATAGCAATTCTGAAAACAACTTCTCAAGATCCATTAGGCCGATTTAGCTTATATTTGGTATGGAGGTTCCTTGTGACTGGGATTCAAATTGGGTCAATTATGGGTGGAGCCAGGGTCACAAATCTTTTCCGCGACAGTAATTCTTAAAACAACTTCTCATGACCATTGATCATAAGAGGTTGTGACAAGATCTTACTGTTGTAGTCTTCAGAATCCCAGTCTTTGCAGTCAGGTGAGCCACTCCACCACGGGGGGAGAACTGCGACGTGAGGATCGGTGGCATTCCGATAAAGAGACGGTGGAATTCCGATAAACGAGACGGTTCGCTTTCGGCGACAAACGAGATTTTCTTCGTGTTTGGGCATTCAAACGGAATTGCCGTGACAAATCAGGTTTCATATCATCATATCGTTATTTAAGTTACTAATATCCATCAAAATCTAGACGCTACAGTGACTAAATCCAAGAGAATAGCCATTTAACAGTCACGCGACGGTTCGTTTTCCGATAAAAGACACGCGAAGGTTCGTTTTTATCGGAAAACGAACCGTCGCGTGACTTTTAAATGGCGATTCTATTGGTTTTACTCACTGTAGCGTCTAGATTTTGATGGATATTAGTAACTAAAATAACTATATGATGATATGAAACATGATTTGTCACGGTAATTCCGTTTGAATGCCCAAACAGGAAGAAAATCTCGATTGTCGCCGAAAGCGAACCGTCTCGTTTATCGGATTTCCACCGTCTCTTTATCGGAATGCCACCGATCCTCACGTCGCAGTTCTCCCCCCGTGTCCACGGTCATTGACTATCTTGTTCCGACATTCGATAAAAAAATGGCCGCCGTCATGAATTTCACATTTGAATCCATCGGCATACCCAACAGCCCGCATTTATTGGAGAATTGTTTTGAAATTTTACAGGCACGTTTATAATCGCATCTAGATGGGAGTTGTAGAATTTGAACAATTTTCGACGAAAAACATGGCCGCCGACAGCTATCTTGGATTTTACTCTTTGCATGACTAATTCCTTTGACACACCATACAAACCACATCCCTCATCCGATCATCACCAAACTTCATATGGATCTTCGGGGTTATCTCTAGATGGGAAATTACCGTTATTGTATTAAAAATCATGGGGACTATCTTGTATTTTACTCTTCGCTGTATGACTATATAAGTCTTTCAGCACACCATATACAGGCCACCTCGCTTGTCCGATCATCACCAAAATGCATATGGATATTCGGGTTGACCTCTAGATGGGAGCCGTAATTTTTCCACCGAAATGCGTTTAAGAAGTTGGCCGCCAGCAGCCATCTTGGATTTTAAATTTGAATCCACCGGCACACCATGCAGCCCATATTTACTGGTGAATTGTTTTGAAAATATGCAGGCATATTTAGAATCACCTATGGATCGTTCAATTGACTCAACACATGAACCCCCCCCCCCCCCCCCATTTTTCCAAGTTGAGCTACAGCGTCATTGACACTTTAATTTCTTGAGAGCATCATGGTGCCCTTTCTACTAGTACCATATCAGTTTAGCGGGACCCACCAACGTCATTGCAAATTTTTTTCGGTTAATGGGTGAGCGGTATACCTGCGCATACGGGAACTATGTAGTGTGACAAATGACAAAAATTGGTTTGTCGAACAGACTATCACCTTGGGAGACATGACAGGTAAAACAATTAATAGGTGATGACCGCTGCTGGTCATTGACTACAGGTAAAACAATTAATGGGTGATGACCGCAGCTGGCCGTCGACTAACGAGGGCACTGCACACACTGAACCTTAACACATCACATTGTTCACCTCGGGCGACCTTGCTGGACGAATAGACTACCGATGAGACAGTCTTGACAGCCAAGGTTAGATATAAAACAATATATAATCGGTGTTCACAGTCAATAGGGCAATGTTAGACATAAAACAATAATATAACCGGGTTAACGATAGTTCAGACAATATACTACAAGGTTAGATATAAAACAATATATAATCGGTGTTCACAGTCAATAGGGCAATGTTAGACATAAAACAATAATATAACCGGGTTAACGATAGTTCAGACAATATACTACAAGGTTAGATATAAAACATTATTATCACTTTATAGGGCGTTCTCTAGGCCATTAGCACTGTTATACCGGGCGTTCGAAATGACGTAACACTCGGCATTTTTGCGGGCCGCGGGCCGATATTGGATCGTGCTTTTCAATAACGGCCCGCGGCCCGCAGAAAATATGCGCAGCAGAATTAGGCCTACCTCCCTTCTCAATTTGCGCTTGCGTTTTAGGCAAATCGCTAACGAAAAATGGGAACAGATTATCACTAATTTACTCATGTTTTCCACTAATTTACAGTCGGATAATTCCTGTTTTTCGAAGGATTATTACCCAAAGGTTAGTCTGTTGGTTTACATAGTTATTTTGATATGCCAATGTCTCAATTTTCGCAAATCTTCCTCAATACTTGGTTGATTTATCTGACACCTACATGTATATTCGATGCAATAAAATCTTAATATTCTGTTGTGATTTGAAAATCAAAGTTGAAAGATTTATTGAATTGAAGAAAAAAAGTTTTTATTATTATCCCCCTCTTCCCCACCCCACAAAAAGGCCCATATATTGGACTTGAATTGAAATAAACAATGTCATGAAGTCATTAACGGCCCAGTGAAATGTTATGAAGTCATTAACGACCCTGTGATAATAATAGTAATAACATGATTTTCAAGGGCGTTATGATTCAGTACCGGCCCTCCCGGAAAGATTAACAGCCCTCGGGCTATTAGCAGCCCTCGACTTCGTCTCGGGCCGCTAATAGGCCCTCGGGCTGTTAATCATTCCTGTCGGGCCGTTACTGAACCATAACACCCTTGAAAATCATGTTATTGCTTCAATATATAATCGTGGTTCACCCGATGTTAGGATTGTATTACAAAACGAGTACCCGGATTTACTCGAAGGTTTATTATTATATTGACAATATAAAGGAGATATTCAAAAATAATAATAAAAAAATTGTAAAGAACGTTTCATTTTAAAAAGCGTGTTTTAACGAAGGAACTGACTTTTAAGAGCATATCCAAACATCTCCAAAGCCCACCAATCGAACATATGTGAATTTGACTTATGTACGACCAGATTTGACCACTTGTGGTGTTGTAAATTGTTAAAGATAAATCCGTTATTTAGTAGAAAGTACATTATATATCACTTAGTTTCAAATACATATAACATCGCGTGGCACCAATCGCTATTTAATCGTGAACCCCGATTAAGTATCTTTCGATATTCAATCGCGTGCGTATACCATGTGCTCGGAATAGATTAACATGAATCGCTCTTTATTCTTCCATGCTGAAGAAAAGTCGGGACCCATGTTGTGTCTAAATCACGTGACTTGAATAAATCATGTGACTCGAATAAACCATTATGTGCCATCTAATGTCCGATGAGTATTAAACGTATATATATATATGTATCCTGATGTATCGTCCTATTTCGGATTAGAGTCACGATGAGTATTAAACGTATGTACCATCCTATTTGTGACTTATATGGTTTTGGTATTGTCCTATCTTTTTATCACCGGGATGCAAAATTTTAAAATCATAATATTAACCTTCAAACCGCCAAAAGACTTTAATATATATGCCGATATTTGACAAAAACATAAACGCTCTCTATAATATGCGGTATTTTGCCTTTTCGTGCACCGGACAAACACACATTACTTGCATGATAAGAAGTGATTTTTTTTAACCCTTTACCCAACAAACCGGCCAAATAAAGCTTCAACAGACTAAAATATCTTCGGTCTGTCTCAATAGAACCATACAAATATGGATATCATTGGAACCGGCTCCTTGACCACATTGTGATAGTTATAGTTATGCCCTGTGCCAATGCATTCTCTTACATATGCGAGTCGACCATAGGTCGCCTCGCATATATAAGAGAATGCATTGGCCTAAAAAAAATCTTTTTTTAACACTTTTTACCATTTTTTCTTACATTCTTTAACAATTTTATAATTTTTAATGTGTTAAGCCAATGCATTCTCTTATATTCTCACAGGGCCCTTCTGTTGGGTAAAGGGTTAAATCGACACCAGTCCTGGTCAGAAAAAAAAACTCCCTCCAACGATCTTGAATCGCATTGGTCGCATTTCTCATCTCAAACCTCTATGTTTAACCCGCACTTTGACAGCTAAATCCGTGGTTTAAACCCGGGACCACATGGGGTAAGTGAGACGTTCATCGCCATCGGTTTAAACCAGGTCCAGCCAGACCAAGTTCATGCTATATAGTGTCTCTATACCACCAAGCTGAACAATCTTACTTGCCTAATACGAACAACCTCGCTCTATAGAGTGAAAATCGATCGTTATACGATAACGAGAATATTTTGTATTTTTATTGGAGATTTATAAACAAGAAGCGATAACGCATGTAAAGTGTGTGGGGATAATGTTTAGTAAATTACTATAATGAGGTTCCCAATTAGATGGTTAATTTAGTTACGCCGCACACATGAAGCGGGCTAGCATCGCCTTATTCTACTTAGGCCTCATTTTCTCTGGACAATATTTGTATTATCAAATTAACAAGTTTGTTTGTTTCTTTACAGACTTCTTCACCAAGATTCTTTTTATTTTATTTTTTTTAGTTTAGTTTCTCTTCTCTATATCCCCAAATTGGCATATTATATACACATTGCATAATCGCGATACCCAAAGTGTGCAATTCAGAATATTCACCAACTAGCTGGGAATGTAAATCTGAGTATATATCTCAAATAGCAGATGAGGCCTAAGCAGAATGAGATCCACATAGCGTGGATTTGGTGACGCTACCCTACTTGTTCGGTGGAATTTATGTTAGATTGATTATAACAAATTATTATAAAAAACACTTAACTTATATTATATAGCCTGAAATTTTCAACGGTGTTGCTGTTTCGAGACATGACAATTTTGCTCATAATTGGGGAGTTTGTCGGTTCTATTGATAAAAAGCGCGTAGGTTAATTACTAGGTAACACCACTAAACTATATGCTAGCAGAAGTTAGATCCAGTTGTATTATACCATTCAGATAGATACAGTGGAAACACATTATGAAATTAAGAGCACACATCTGGTAAATCGTGAGTTGGTTCATTCGTGTCATGTTGTAGCCTGTTTTCGTGAAAACAAGCACAATACGGGCTTATTCCATAGTGAAATATACCATATAAAGCTGTTTACTAACCATTGTTTATGCCCAGATCGTATTTGAGTTTTCAAATAATGCCAATGTGACCTTATTTCACGCAATTATAAAATAAGCCCGTATTGCGTTTATTTTTCACGAGAACAGTCTGAATATATATAGAAATTAATATTATATATTTATACCCCCACTTTTCGAAGAACAATAGTGGTATACTGGGTTGGCTTTTCTGTTTTTCGACATCAGGTTCGGGACCAATGGTATTACCGTTTTCCGTTCTAGAGTTATTCTTCTTTGTCCCGTCGTGGCATGAGCATGTACAGACGACCTCTAATGAGTCGTAACTATATACGAAATGTATTAACCGAGTGCACTAAATTTATTAACCGAGTGCACTAAATTTATTAACCGAGTGCACTAAATTTATTAACCGAGTGTATTAACCGAGTGCACTAAATTTATTAACCGAGTGCACTAAATTTATTAACCGAGTGCACTAAATGTATTAACCGAGTGCACTAAATGTATTAACCGAGTGCACTAAATGTATTAACCGAGTGCACTAAATTTATTAACCGAGTGCACTAAATGTATTAACCGAGTGCACTAAATTCATTAACCGAGTGCACTAAATTTACTAACCGCGTGCACTAAATTCATTAACCGAGTGTACTAAATTCATTAACCGAGTGTACTAAATTTATTAACCGAGTGTACTAAATTTATTAACCGAGTGCACTAAATTTATTAACCGAGTGCACTAAATTTATTAACCGAGTGCACTAAATGTATTAACCGAGTGCACTAAATGTATTAACCGAGTGCACTAAATTTATTAACCGAGTGCACTAAATGTATTAACCGAGTGCACTAAATTTATTAACCGAGTGCACTAAATGTATTAACCGAGTGCACTAAATTCATTAACCGAGTGCACTAAATTTACTAACCGAGTGCACTAAATGTATTAACCGAGTGCACTAAATTCATTAACCGAGTGCACTAAATTTACTAACCGAGTGCACTAAATTCATTAACCGAGTGTACTAAATTCATTAACCGAGTGTACTAAATTTACTAACCGAGTGCACTAAATTCATTAACCGAGTGTACTAAATTCATTAACCGAGTGTACTAAATTTACTAACCGAGTGCACTAAATTTATTAACCGAGTGCACTAAATTTATAACAGAGTGCACTAAATTCATTAACCGAGTGCACTAAATTCATTAACCGAGTGCACTAAATGTATTAACCGAGTGCACTAAATTCATTAACCGAGTGCACTAAATTTACTAACCGAGTGCACTAAATTCATTAACCGAGTGTACTAAATTCATTAACCGAGTGTACTAAATTTATTAACCGAGTGTACTAAATTTATTAACCGAGTGCACTAAATGTATTAACCGAGTGCACTAAATTCATTAACCGAGTGCACTAAATTTATTAACCGAGTGCACTAAATGTATTAACCGAGTGTACTAAATTCATTAACCGAGTGTACTAAATTTATTAACCGAGTGTACTAAATTTATTAACTGAGTGCACTAAATTTATTAACAGAGTGTACTAAATTTATTAACTGAGTGCACTAAATTTATTAACCGAGTGCACTAAATGTATTTACCGAGTGTACTAAATTCATTAACCGAGTGTACTAAATTTATTAACCGAGTGCACTAAATTCATAAACCGACTGTACTAAATGTATTAACCGAGTGCACTAAATTTATTAACCGAGTGCACTAAATTCATTAACCGAGTGCACTAAATTTATTAACCGAGTGCACTAAATGTATTAACCGAGTGCACTAAATTTATTAACAGAGTGCACTAAATTTATTAACCGAGTGCACTAAATTCATTAACCGAGTGCACTAAATTTATTAACCGAGTGCACTAAATTCATTAACCGAGTGCACTAAATTTATTAACCGAGTGCACTAAATGTATTAACCGAGTGCACTAAATGTATTAACCGAGTGCACTAAATTTATTAACCGAGTGCACTAAATTCATTAACCGAGTGTACTAAATTCATTAACCGAGTGCACTAAATTTATTAACCGAGTGCACTAAATGTATTAACCGAGTGCACTAAATTTATTAACCGAGTGCACTAAATTCATTAACCGAGTGCACTAAATTTATTAACAGAGTGCTCTAAATTTATTAACCGAGTGCACTAAATTTATTAACCGAGTGCACTAAATTTATTAACCGAGTGCACTAAATTTATTAACCGAGTGCACTAAATTTATTAACCGAGTGCACTAAATTTATTAACAGAGTGCTCTAAATTTATTAACTGAGTGCACTAAATTTATTAACCGAGTACACTAAATTTATTAACCGAGTGCACTAAATTTATTAACCGAGTGCACTAAATTTATTAACCGAGTGCACTAAATTCATTAACCGAGTGCACTAAATTTATTAACCGAGTGCACTAAATTCATTAACCGAGTGCACTAAATTCATTCAGTGAGTACACTAAATTCATTAACCGAGTGCACTAAATTTATTAATCGAGTACACTAAATTCATTCAGTGAGTGCACTAAATTTATTAACTGAGTGCACTAAATTCATTAACCGACTGAACTAAATTTATTAACCGAGTGTACTAAATTTATTAACCGAGTGCACTAAATGTATTAACCGAGTGCACTAAATTCATTAACCGAGTGCACTAAATTCATTCAGTGAGTACACTAAATTCATTAACCGAGTGCACTAAATTTATTAATCGAGTGCACTAAATTCATTCAGTGAGTGCACTAAATTTATTAACTGAGTGCACTAAATTCATTAACCGACTGTACTAAATTTATTAACCGAGTGTACTAAATTTATTAACCGAGTGCACTAAATGTATTAACCGAGTGCACTAAATTTATTAACCGAGTGTACTAAATTTATTAACCGAGTGCACTAAATTTATTAACCGAGTGCATTAAATTTATTAAACGAGTGCACTAAATTTATTAACCGAGTGCACTAAATTCATTAACCGAGTGCACTAAATTTATTAACCAAGTGCACTAAATTCGATTCGAGCCGAGCTTTTCACTTTGGGCAAAGAAAGCTCGGATCATGTCGCATATTATATTAATAGTTTCCTTTATATCTCATTACTGATTATGAATACAAATTAATCAAAATCCGAAAGATCTGAAAACTTGGGAAATGAATTGGCTAATCGATTGAATCATGTTTAGGTAAATCTTGGCATGCGGCACATTTCATCACACAATGATATTCACTTACAACCTGCTTCGTTGGGCACCGCATACATATTCTATCTTGGACTGGTAATGGAGGCTGTTTGTGCCTTCACTTCTCCGCGTACACATTCTATCTTGGACTGGTAATGGAGGCTGTTTGTGCCTTCATTTCTCCGCGTACATATTCTATCTTGGACTGGTAATGGGGGCTGTTTGTGCCTTCATTTCTCCGCGTACACATTCTATCTTGGACTGGTAATGGGGGCTGTTTGTGCCTTCATTTCTCCGCGTACACATTCTATCTTGGACTGGTAATGGGGGCTGTTTGTGCCTTCATTTCTCCGCGTACACATTCTATCTTGGACTGGTAATGGGGGCTGTTTGTGCCTTCATTTCTCCGCGTACATATTCTATCTTGGACTGGTAATGGGGGCTGTTTGTGCCTTCATTTCTCCGCGTACATATTCTATCTTGGGCTGGTAATGGGGGCTGTTTGTGCCTTCATTTCTCCGCGTACATATTCTATCTTGGACTGGTAATGGGGGCTGTTTGTACCTTCATTTCTCCGCGTACATATTCTATCTTGGACTGGTAATGGGGGCTGTGCCTTCATTTCTTTATCTCCAGTTTATGATTTATGATTCCCGAACGTCTAAAACGACTGTTCAGAGATTACATTAGCGACGTAAGGTTCTAGCTTGGCCCTGAGTATGTCGAAATGAATGAATAATGCTTTAATCTCAGCAGTTTACATGGAACATGTGCGCTCATGTTCACAGTTCACAGACAATATGTGACCCGCCATATCAAATCCAGTCGTAAGTCGGGATTTGTTTTACCCTGTGCCAATGCATTCTCTTATATAAGAGAATGCATTGGCCTAACAATTTTTTACAATTTTAATAATTTTTCTTGTATTCTTTAACAATTTTATAATTTCAGCCATACAGAGCCCCAGACAAACATGAGCAGACGACACTCTTCGATATGCTTCTATATATGTGTGGGGCTCCCTGCAGGGTAATGGATGTTTTTTTTATTTTATGTCCTAAAAATTGTAAGAAACATTTATTTAAAAAAAAATGATAAAAAATTGTTAGGCCAATGCATTCTCTTATATATGCGAGTCGACCTATAGTCGACTCGCATATATAAGAGAATGCATTGGCACAGGGTAAACAAATCCCGACTTACGACTGGATTTGATATGGCGGGTCACATATGGCATATAGTTAATATAATGTGATCATGGGGGTTCGAAAATTAAGTGGTCCTTTAAATCAAACAAGTTGTCAGCGACGTTGAAATTTAGGGTGGCGGCGGGATTCGAACTTACGACGACCACAACGAGCATAAAAACTGAAGATATGTGGAGGGCCTTCAATTAATTAAAATAAAGATATGTGAAGGCCTTCAATTAATTAAAATAAAGATATGCGGATGCCTTCAATGCATTAAAATAAAGATACGTGGAGGCCTTCAATTTATTAAAATAAAGATATGTGGAGGCCTTCAATGTATTAAAATAAAGATATGTGGAGGCCTTCAATTAATTAAAATAAAGATATGTGGAGGCCTTCAATTTATTAAAATATAGATACGTGGAGGCCTTCAATTTATTAAAATAAAGATATGTGGAGGCCTTCAATGTATTAAAATAAAGATATGTGGAGGCCTTCAATGTATTAAAATAAAGATATGTGGAGACCTTCAATTTATTAAAATAAAGATACGTGGAGGCCTTCAATTTATTAAAATAAAGATATGTGGAGGCCTTCAATTAATTAAAATAAAGATATGTGGAGGCCTTCAATTTATTAAAATAAAGCGAGGACAGTAGGGTCATATATAGTGCTATGTTTATGGGTGGTGGACGTACGCAAGCTGGTACAAATTAATGTTGTTAATCGTCATACGGTATAGGCATGTTGTGTGGTGACCAAACACATAACACAGCGCTTTTCTTTTCTTTTGTTGGTGATGGACAATGCGACAGCCTGAATATTTTACTCATGTTTGATGTTTGCATGCGCACGGCAGAGTTCAGTCCCCTTACTACGCTGGTCTAGCCACTGCCATCACGTATCTTTTCGAAATTAAATCTAATATTTTTTATTTAAAGGCACGGATGGCATTGGTTGTACAGTAGGTAGGTTATCATTTATAAATAAATGTTACCAAATTATGACAATTTCCTCAATAATATAATTCACGGTGACCCATTCAACGCCGAAATATTGAGTGGCGAGGACTAGCGAGCTCTATACTGGTATGTTGTAAACAACATGGTACACAACCTTTCTGTCAAATTGTGCAATAAATAACCT
Source organism: Siphonodentalium dalli (assembly GCA_032622095.1). NCBI lineage: Eukaryota > Metazoa > Mollusca > Scaphopoda > Gadilida > Siphonodentaliidae > Siphonodentalium > Siphonodentalium dalli. The sequence goes on from CP136069.1 coordinate 200,596,504, forward strand.
CCAATTTCTAGACAATATGTACATGGAATATATTGGAATTTATATCAAATTACTTTGTATATTTTATGCAGACGACACGGTCCTGATTACCGAGAACGAAGAAAATATGCACCGCGTTTGCCGGCATTTTCCGACTATACCGATGCATAGAAGCTCCACGTTAATACTAGAAATACTAATATTGGGATTTTCTGTAAAATAAACTACCGAAAAACCTGCCGATATTCATGTACAGGGGAGGAGAATTGGAAATAGTTAAAGAATTAAAATATCTTGGGGTTAATTTCTTTTATAATGGGAGATTTTGCAACGCATTGAAACAAATTCATAACACAGCAATGAAAGCCATGTATGGCCTGCGCAATGCAGTGCGTAAACTCCACCTTCCTGTGAATTTAATGCTGAAACTTTTCGATAGTATGGTAACTCCGATTAATAGCTCTTTATGGTAGTGAAGTTTGGTGCTTCGAAAAATGTGATATTATAGAGAAATTGCATATGAAATTTTGTAAAATCCTTTTGCGCATGAAATCTAGCACACCTAACTATATGGTATACGGAAAGCTTGGTAGATATAATTGATATAAAATGCAGGGTGTTGTCATACTGGTCAACATACTGTTGTCATACTGGTCAAATCTAAACTCCTCCGACGGATCTGAATTAGCAAAGAATAGTTATCTTGTGATGAAGGTGGTCCATAACAATGATAGCACATATTCTGGAAAACTTAAATGGTTTGAGTTTATAAAAATGACCCTGAGTGAGATCGGTTTAATGTCCCGATGGGATACTCAAACTGGACTCACGGGGACGGAGCTCAGGAATATTAAATCTCGTCTTATTGAAGAACACTGGATTAAAATGTTTCGTGACCTGACGGAATCTAAATCATCAAGGCGAACCTTATATAGTAATATAAAGCGTCATTCCAGTATTAGTCGTTACCTTATTTATCTACCACAACATCTCATACCAGTATTGGTGAAATTTAGGACAGCAAACCATAGACTGCCAAACGAGCTTTCAAGATGGCGAAAACACGAGAGTTTACTATGCAAAATGTGCGGTTCGGAAACATGTGACGAGTATCATATTCTTTTGATCTGCGATAATTTTGTCACACTCAGGAGAAAATACATCCCTGACTATTACTGGTTGAACCCTTCACTAGAAAAGTTATATGGCCTCCTTGCGATTGAAAATATATCAATATTGAAGAACGTTAGCATTTATTTGAAACAAACATGTTTTTAAAGAATACAACTAAGATAGTACACTGATCTATAGAATTATCCATACGAATGTATATACACATATTTCTGTATACATATATATTAGTCCAAAATTAACTATACCTTTAGTATCCCGTAGATTTTCGACTAACATATATATATGCTCGTGTGCAAATATATGTATACAATATACATATGGTATATTTATATAAGTATGACATATAATTTATTATGTATGAACATGGAATTCTAATGACAATGTTATTCATAACAATGTACACAGTGTATATATGTTATTATACATGTTCCACATTAATTTGTGGCTTTTCGCATTAAACTCATTCATTCAAATACAGTTTTAACAAAAGTTCACCCAGTGGGATATCCCCGATGTTAGGTGTTTTCTTTACGTACATTATATACTTTAACATAACATGGCTTTTGTTTACTAACATTGCGCACGATCTTGACAATAGCATGTTATTTATGCAATATTTATGATTGGTATAAGAACAGATCTGTCTACATTTTAATATATTGTTTCTGTTTATGGTGGTTTTAAAGAATGTGAATATTTTAACAACAATACCTAACGCAAAGGCCCTCCTACATATCTTTATTAGTTTCGTCAGCTATACAATTCATTCTTGCTTGATCTAGCCAATTTTCAACAACCAAACCAGCAAGTGGAATTAACCATTTCTATACTTAAAGGTACTCAATCCGATCAGATGCTCCTAAATTACTATTTCTTTGGCTGCGGGGGTAAACAATATCTGATTCACGTAGAGGAACCCAACCATCAAAGCTCAGATTGATCAGATATCGATTTTTGAAGTTTGTTTTTCAATTGTTTCTGGGTCAGAAACACGTGCTCAAACGGACGGTCTTGCAGACAAAGATGGATAACTCTAAAATCAAGTGGTTATTATTACGCATAATATATTCTACACTGCATCCTAAAGCTATATCCCTAAACCCCTACTATAGTCCACACTGAATCCTAACCCTAATATATTCGACAATGAACCATAACCATATATCACTATACCCCTAATATATTCAACACTGAACCCTAACCCTATATCCATATACCCATAATATATTCAGCACTGAACCCTAACCACATATCTCTATACCCCGAATATATTCAACACTGAACCCTAACCATATATCCCTATCCCCCTAATATATTCCCTAACCCTATATATCTATACGCCTAATATATTCAACAATGAACCATAACCCTATATCCCTATACCCCTAATATATTCAACACTGAACCCCAACCATACATCCCTATACGCCTAATATATTCAACACTGAACCCTAACCATACATCCCTATACCCCTAATATATTCAACACTGAACCCTAACCCTATATCCCTATACCCCTAATATATTCAACACTGAGCCCTTACCTTATATCCATATACCCCTAATATATTCAACACTGAACCCTAACCATATATCTCTATACCCCGAATTTATTCAACAATGAACCATAACCCTATTTCCATATACCCCTAATATATTCAACACTGAAACCTAACCCTATATCCATATTCGCCTAATATATTCAACATGGAACCCTAACCCTATATCCTTATACCCCGAATTTATTCAACAATGAACCATAACCCTATATCCCTATACCCCTAATATATTCAACACTGAACCCTAACCCTATATCCATATACGCCTAATATATTCAACACTAAACCGTAACCCTACATCCCCATACCCCTAATATATTCAACACTGAAACCTAACCCTATATCCCAAATACGCCTAATATAGTCAACACTGAACCCTAACCCTATATCCCTATACGCCTAATATATTCAACACTGAACCCTAATCCTATATCGCTATACGCCTAATATATTCAACACTGAACCCTAACCATATATCCCTATCCGCCTAATATATTCAAAACTGAGCCCTAAACCTATATCCATATACCCCTAATATATTCAACACTGAACCCTAACCCTATATCCAAATACCCCCAATATATTATATAATGAATCGTGACCCTATATCCCTATACCCCTAAAATATTCAACACTGAACCCTAACCATATATCCCTATAACACTAATATATTCAGCACTGAACCCTAACCCTATATCTCTATACCCCTAATATATTCAACATTGAACCTTAACCCTATATCCCTATACCCATAATATATTATATAATTAATCGTAACCCTATATCCCTATACCCCTAAAATATTCAACACTGAACCCTAACCATATATCCCTATAACACTAATATATTCAGCACTGAACCCTAACCCTATATCCCTATACCACTAATATATTCAACACTGAACCCTAACCCTATATCCATATGCCCCTAATATATTCAACACTGAACCATAACCCTATATCCAAATACCCCCAATATATTATATAATGAATCGTAACCCTATATCCCTATATCCCTAATATATTCAACACTGAACCATAACCCTATATCCAAATACCCCCAATATATTATATAATGAATCGTAACCCTATATCCCTATACCCCTAATATATTCAACACCGAAACGTAGCCCTATATCCCTATACCCTAATATATTCAACACTGAACCCTAACCCTACATCCATATACCCCTAATATATTCAACACTGAACCATAACCCTATATCTCTATACCCCTAATATATTCAACACTGAACCATAACCCCATGTCCATATACCCCTAATATATTCGACACTGAACCATAACCCTATATCCCTATACCCCGAATATATTCAACAATGAACCACAACCCTATATCCATATACCCCTAATATATTCAACACCTAACCCTATATCCCTATACCACTAATATATTCAACACTGAACCCTAACCATATTTCCCTATACCACTAACATATTCAACACTGAACCCTAACCTTATATCCCTATACGCCTAATATATTCAACACTGAACCCTAACCTTATTTCACTATACCACTAATATATTCAACACTGAACCCTAACCCTATACCCATGATATATTCAACACTGAACCCTAACCCTATATCGATATACCCCTAATATATTCAACACTAAACCCCTAATGTATTCCACACTGAATCTTAACCCTAATATATTCTACACTGAATCCTAAACCTATATCCATATACCCCTATACCCCTAATGTATTCTACACTGAATCCTAACCCTATATCCATAAACCTCTAATGTATTCCACACTGCATCTTAACCCTAATATATTCGAAACTGAACCCTAACCAAATATGTCTATACCCCGAATTTATTCAACACTGAATCCTAACCCTATATCCCTATACGCCTAATATATTCAACACTGAACCCTAACCCTATATCCCTATACCCCTAATATATTCAACACTGAACCTTAACCATATATCCATATACACCTAATATATTTAACACTGAACCCTAACCCTATATCCCTATACCCCGAATATATTCAACACTGAACCCTAACCATATATCCATATACGCCTAATATATTCAACACTGAACCCTAACCATATATCCCTATATGCCTAATATATTCAACACTGAACCCTAACCATATATCCCTATATGCCTAATATATTCAACACTGAACCCTAACCATATATCCCTATATGCCTAATATATTCAACACTGAACCCTAACCATATATCCCTATACGCCTAATATATTCAACACTGAACCCTAACCATATATCCATATACCCCTAATATATTCGACACTAAGCACTAAACCCTATATCTCTATACGCCTAATATATTATATAATGAATCGTAACCCTATATTCCTATACCCATAATATATTATATAATGAATCGTAACCCTATATTCCTATACCCCTAATATATTATATAATGAATCGTGACCCAATATTCCTATACCCCTAATATAATCAACATTGAACCATAACCTCATATCCATATACCACTAATATATTCAACACTGAACCCTAAACCCCTATTATATACACTGAACCCTAACTCTAATGTATTCTACACTAAATCCTAACCGTAATATATTCGTCACTGAACCCAAACCCCATATCCCTATTCCCCTAATAAATTGTACACCGAATCCTAACCCTAACATATCGACAATGAACCCTAACCCTATATATCAACACTGAACCCTAACCCTATATACATATACCCCTAATATATTCAACACTAAACCCTAACCCTATATCCTTATACCCCTAATGTATTCGATCTACGCTGAATCCTAACCCTAGATCCCTATACCCCTATGTATTCTACACTTAATCCTAACCCTATATCCCTATATCCCTAACATATTCTACACTGAACCCTAACCCTATTTCCCTATGCCCCATATATTTTCTATCGTTTTTTAAAATATTTTTTATAGAATAATACTTTAACATACTAACATAGTATATATATATATATATATATATATACTAGCAGGTGACCCGACTTCGTCCGGGCTTTGACCTTGAATTGACCATTTTGAAAATCAAGGTCAGGTCGGGGTAACGATTTTACCCGTCCGAAACACTCCCCGGACAAAAGTAGCCCTAGGTATAAAATTTCGTCGAAATCCGTCCGTTTTACCCGATTTGACCTTGAATTGACCATTTTGAAGGTCAAGGTCTGGTCGGGATCACGATTTGACCCGTCGAAAACAGACCCCGGAAAAAAGTACCCCATAGGTATAAAATTTCGTCGAAATCCGTGCGTTTTACCCGATTTGACCTTGAATTTACCATTTTGAAGGTTAACGTCAGGTCGGGGTAACGATTTTACGGTTAGAAGGCCCTCGCAAGGGATGAATTGAGGCCGAAGTGATTTCGAGTGACAAAAATGACGATGTCGGAAATAATAAGATATCTCGAACCCGGTGGTCGATTTTTCATGGGGAAAATGGACAGACTCCACGCTTTAATTGTATTAGGCAAGAGACATACACGCACTTATTAACAATTTTGCCAGCCTTGGAAAAGTTCTATGTAATGGAAATGCATGCATATTTCCTATGTAACGGTTTAACAGTGTCTAAACGCTCTTTATCAACGACACTGCGGATACGAACGCTCTTTAACTATCACGCGATTAACCCCCACAATTCCAAGACGGCGGCAGTGGGCATGGAGAATGAGTGCCCGGAGCTTCTCAAAAGCAATGCGACGACACTTCATGTGTGTTTTTACCAATAGATAGGAAGTTTGGTCGAAATCCGTCCGGCAGTTTTCCCGGCCATAGCTAACACACAAACATACAGAAGTCCCAAAAAAAATAATATACACACAGGATATATCTAAACAATGTATTAATAAGCAGGCACACTCCTTTCGTCCTGCAGACATACCAGCTTCCATACGTGACTTACATACAATCCAGACTGAGGCTACGTTCACATACCGGGGTACCCCGTCAGAGAAATACGCATAAATTGACTTAAATATCCATGATTCGTATAAACTACGTGTACGATTTACAGCCGCTGCCATCTGCTATATATATGGGCAATTCTGAGAACTGTAAATATATATGTGCTCATAAAATTGTAGAGACTTTAGGCATAAAATATAAAACAATTTTAAGAGTCAACCGTGTAATCGGTACTTGTGTTTATTATCTAAAATAATATGTTATAATGCTAAAAGAATTTAACATTAAGAATCCAAGATTCATCATTCGTATGCGCAGACATTAGTTTCTTTTGACGAATCGTGTGAAAATTTGGCGGGCAAATTGTCGAGGTGTGTGATACCTTCTAAATAGAGATGTTTGTAGTGAGTTCAGCGAAATGTTGTATATATTTCCCTAATGTATTATTTTCCTGTTGTCTTTAAAATTATAATTATATGCTGACTTCTTAAGATTGATTGCATAATTCATGTCATAGTCGTTCGATCAGGTTATACCTTGATGTTTTAGGGTGCTCGTAAACAACGGGCTATTCAACGAGGCGGGGCAAAGTAGTGCGTTTAACGTACCAAACACAAAGGCCGTCGTGTTAATTGAACGATTATCGTGTCACCGAGGTGTCCAAGAATCAGATAGAACAAGGAAGATAAATTGGAAGGAACATTATATTATATGAAAATAGCATGAGATCATTTTGGTTGGTTTAAGTAATAAACAGATGACACCATAATGAACATACTTGTTTACCATTGTCATACCACCACCACCACCAATGTCAGACCTACTTCAATCACTTGGTGTCCTCAAATTATTGTAGCTTAATATAAGCAACCAGTGTCAATGTATCACGTACGATAGCGAGTATCGCCCACAAAAAAAACAACGCGACATTGATGGATATAGTGGATTCAATAGTTTGACATCGGTGAACCCATTATTTGGCACAGACAGCAAAAGTATGTTGGACAAACGTTGGATGCCATATCGAACGGCGTTTGATGTTGATACCACGAGTAAACATGATGTTGATACCAATTTACAGTAAACATATATTGACTTCCTCGGGTGGAATCGCGCTCGCTATTCGATCCCCATGCAGGCAGTCAATGTGTGGTTTATTATACATGTATATGCCTCGCGTCATCAGGCGGATAAATAGTTCGAATACTATATACATCCCGGACGATAGTTCGAAATATTCTGGCTTTGCGCGAATAAAAAACAGGATGACCCAATGTGAACTCAATGTACATATAACAATAAGCACATAGTGCCTGCCTCATTGAGGTGAATTAGCGAGAATTATGTTCCAAACGCTGGTCTGATCACAAACTATACAAGGCAGAGTTCAGTGACTCAGTCCCCTCGCTACGCTGGTCTGACCACAAACTAAAAGGCAGAGTTCTGTCCCCTCGCTACGCTGGTCTGACCACAAACTAAAAGGGAGAGTTCGGTTCCCTCGGTACGGTGGTCCGACCACAAACTGCAAGTCAGTGTTCAGTCCGCTCGCTTTGCTGGTCTGACCACAAACTACAAGGCAAAGTTCAGTCCCCTCGCTACGCTGGTCTGACCACAAACTACACGACAGAGTTCGATCTCCCTCGCTACGGTGGTCTGACCACAAACCACAAGGCAGAGTTCAGTCCCCTCGCTACGCTGGTCTGACCACAAACTACAAGGCAGAGTTCAGTCCCCTCGATACGCTGGTGTGACCATAAACTACAAGGCAGAGTTCAGTCCCCTCGATACGCTGGTCTGACCACAAACTACAAGGCAGAGTTTGGTCCCCTCGATGCGCTGGTGTGACCATAAACTACAAGGCAGAGTTCAGTCCCCTCGCTACGCTGGTGTGACCATAAACTACAAGGCAGAGTTCAGTCCCCTCGATACGCTGGTCTGATTACAAACTACACGGCAGAGTTCAGTCCCCTCGCTACGCTGGTCTGACCACAAACTACACGGCAGAGTTCAGTCCCCTCGATACGCTGGTCTGACCACAAACTACACGGCAGAGTTCAGTCCCCTCGCTACGCTGGTCTGACCACAAACCACAAGGCAGAGTTCAGTCCCCTCGCTACGATGGTCTGACCACAAACTACACGGCAGAGTTCAGTCCCCTCGCTACGATGGTCTGACCACAAACTACACGGCAGAGTTCAGTCCCCTCGATACGCTGGTGTGACCATAAACTACAAGGCAGAGTTCAGTCCCCTCGATACGCTTGTCTGATTACAAACTACACGGCAGAGTTCAGTCCCCTCGATACGCTGGTGTGACCATAAACTACAAGGCAGAGTTCAGTCCCCTCGATACGCTTGTCTGATTACAAACTACAAGGCAGAGTTCAGTCCCCTCGATACGCTGGTCTGACCGCAAACTACAAGGCAGAGTTCAGTCCCCTCGATACGCTGGTCTGACCACAAACCACAAGGCAGAGTTCAGTCCCCTCGTACGCTGGTCTTACCACAAACTACACGACAGAGTTCAGTCCCCTCGCTACGCTGGTCTGACCACAAACTACACGGCAGAGTTCAGTCCCCTCGCTACGCTGGTCTGACCACAAACCACAAGGCAGAGTTCAGTCCCCTCGCTACGATGGTCTGACCACAAACTACACGGCAGAGTTCAGTCCCCTCGCTACGATGGTCTGACCACAAACTACACGGCAGAGTTCAGTCCCCTCGATACGCTGGTGTGAACATAAACTACAAGGCAGAGTTCAGTCCCCTCGATACGCTTGTCTGATTACAAACTACACGGCAGAGTTCAGTCCGCTCGCTTCGCTGGTCTGACCACAAACTACAAGGCAGAGTTCAGTCCCCTCGCTACGCTGGTCTGACCGCAAACTACACGACAGAGTTCAGTCCCCTCGCTACGATGGTCTGACCACAAACTACACGGCAGAGTTCAGTCCCCTCGCTACGATGGTCTGACCACAAACTACACGGCAGAGTTCAGTCCCCTCGATACGCTGGTGTGACCATAAACTACAAGGCAGAGTTCAGTCCCCTCGATACGCTTGTCTGATTACAAACTACACGACAGAGTTCAGTCCCCTCGCTACGCTGGTCTGACCACAAACTACACGGCAGAGTTCAGTCCCCTCGCTACGCTGGTCTGACCACAAACCACAAGGCAGAGTTCAGTCCCCTCGCTACGATGGTCTGACCACAAACTACACGGCAGAGTTCAGTCCCCTCGCTACGATGGTCTGACCACAAACTACACGGCAGAGTTCAGTCCCCTCGATACGCTGGTGTGACCATAAACTACAAGGCAGAGTTCAGTCCCCTCGCTACACTGGTCTGACCACAAACCACAAGGCAGAGTTCAGTCCCCTCGCTACGATGGTCTGACCACAAACTACACGGCAGAGTTCAGTCCCCTCGATACGCTGGTGTGACCATAAACTACAAGGCAGAGTTCAGTCCCCTCGATACGCTTGTCTGATTACAAACTACACGACAGAGTTCAGTCCCCTCGCTACGCTGGTCTGACCACAAACTACACGGCAGAGTTCAGTCCACTCGCTTCGCTGGTCTGACCACAAACTACACGGCAGAGTTCAGTCCCCTCGCTACGATGGTCTGACCACAAACTACACGACAGAGTTCAGTCCCCTCGATACGCTGGTCTGACCGCAAACTACACGGCAGAGTTCAGTCCCCTCGATACGCTGGTGTGACCATAAACTACAAGGCAGAGTTCAGTCCCCTCGCTACGCTGGTCTGACCACAAACTACACGGCAGAGTTCAGTCCCCTCGCTACGCTGGTCTGACCACAAACTACACGGCAGAGTTCAGTCCCCTCGCTACGCTGGTCTGACGACTGTAATTTCGTATATATACGTAATTAAATATCACATTTTATTATTATTGTCGGTTACAATTCACTCTGGTTCTACCTAGCAAAATTCCAAATTGAGTGGTTAACGCATATGTTGTGTACGTTATGTGTCCCAAACTAGGGTATAGATCGGTTGATTGGCCGTGATTTCGGGAACAATTCAGAACAGAAGTCCGTATGTTTGATAACTTTATGTAGGTAAAATAGTCTGCCGGAAAAGCACTGTGTAGACAGGTTATGGAAAGGTCTTGTCGGTAGGAAAGTCAGAAGTGAAGTCCCCTCCTAGTCCTGGCTATCAAGAACATATAGTTATTCTCAGTACCGCTGGTATCATGTGTCCACATAAGGTCTGAGGTATCATGATATCCATGTTATCTATACCTTTACTATAGTGTATATCACACAATTGATACTGGAACAGTATATTATCTACTCACATACCTGCGTTGTACAATGAATGCAATCTCTCATGAACATTTAATATGTGGAGGGGAATTTCTGATATATAATGTCGCATGCATTTTATCCAAAATGATGGAGATCAACTACATCCCAGAGCAAGAATCATGATACGCCTACATAAGGGAGGGAACACAATCAAAACAATTCGATAACTACCGTAAAATAATGTTACTCCCCGTGATGTATAAATGACTGGAGAAAATAATTCTACTTCGTATAGAAACCGTCACATCGGAGCTGATAATAGTACACCCACCCCAGAACGGCTTCCAGAAAGGGGTGAGGGTGAGCAGCATGAATACGTCTGTTGTGGTCAATACGAGCATCGATATTAGTCGTATGTTTTCATGATTTCTTGACACTCGCAAAGCATTCGACACTGTTTGGATCAACGGACTGCTCATAAAGCTGTATGATAGAGGATTCTCGGGGAAAATATGGCACATTTTTAAAAGCTTTATTACTGAATAATATCAAGTGTGCAGTCCACTTTAACAACTTGGTATCTAGATTGATCGATACAAAACAAGGTACCAAACAAGGAAGAATTATTTCTCCTCTATTTTACATGATATTTATTGATAACCTTTTGTATCAGCTTCAGTCGTGTCAGTATAGTCTGTGTTTGAACTCTATTAGTTGTGCCTGCACCACACAGGCGGGCGATATGACATTACTGTCAATTACTGGGGCAGTATTACCATTCCTCTGTGATATATTTACCGAATTGTCAAAGACACGGCGGTTTATGTACAACCAAGATAAGATAAATGTTAAGTGGTCGTTTTCAATGAACTTGAAAGCCTGCGCAAACACAGAAATGCACACCCAGTGGAATATTGTGATAAACCAGTAATGGCACCTAATGCGCAAGATTGTTCACTTATAAATGGACAATCGGTACCTAAAATGGTCGTTAATAAATGGACAATCCGACCACGCGTGGCACGCGAGCTTGGGATTATCCACTAAATCACGACATATATAGATAATCGTGCATGTTAGCTTCATATTAAATCTGAAGGGTAATAACTCTATAAAGAATGTACCTTTACTAAATGACGGAGATTTGTGTGAGAAATTTGCAACACCACAACAGATCAACTTTTGTGAAATATAAGTCAAATTCTTCCCTTGGGTGGGTGTGCTTGGGGGAGGTTTGGTGTACGCTCTTTAAAAAATACTTCTTCGAATATTTCCGTTATTACGTCAACAACTCTTCTTCAAATATCTCCGTTATTTCGTCAAAAACACTTCTTCTCATACAAATCACCGTTATTTAGCAAATTAATATTATTTATAGAGTTATTGCCCTTCATATTAAATATGAAGCTAACATGCATGATTACCAAAACATGTCTTCATTTAGTGGACAATCCCAAGCTCGCGTGCCACGCGTGGTTGGATTGTCCATTTATTAATGATCATTTTAGGTACCGATTGTCCATTTATAAGTGGACAATCCTTGAAGAATTGCCTGGTAATGGAGTCCGATAATATCAACCCATCTCGGCATTGTGTTACATCGATACAATCATAAACTATAAGCGACAAAATTCGTCATCATCAAACGTGCTACAACTAGTAAGAGCCCACATATTTTGCTTGAAACAAATGCTAGGACTCCCATCACATACCAGAACAGC